>CM019182.2:4145332-4193990 GCA_009739505.2 Apolygus lucorum
AACGAAATGAGCGTTTCAGCACTACTGGGTTGGTACTGATTTAAACAAAGTTTTTGAACACATTTCTTTGAAAAATGGGTGATTTTAAGAGTTTTTTAAAATTATGTTAAAAAAATTGTTTAATAGTGTTAAAACGTCTTCGTGAGTTGTTTCAAACTGGACCAAAAAGAGGAAAATTACAATTAATTCATGGGAAATAAGGAACAATTAAACATTATAGGTACAAAGGTATTCCATTCTAGTCAAAATGAGATGTTAGAGATATCACCACCCTGTAAATTTTCGGGAATAAAAAACCAACTTGTGCACAAGTTTTTTTTGGGGGGTTTTCTTGAAGAAAGTAGGTTTCTACATTTTGGTGATCGGGGTTTCTCAAAATTAATCTTAATTTTCAGTAAATTACCAATGCATGCCTTTAGTATGAGTTTACCTCTAAAATTGTAATACCTACAGATTGTCTGCCTTTTAAAAATAAATTAAATTAGAAATAAATATTATTTCTCGGTCCTGTTAGAAATAAAATGGCAGTTGTCTTACATAGCATAGTACTCGTATAGGAGAAAATTTCACAATTTTCAGCTATCAACTAATAAGTCCAATTTGGACAAATTTAACCATCTCTGCTGAATGAATTGGTTTTCACGAGTATAAACCTGTTAAGCAAAGAACTAATGAACAAAGATTCACGCAACATCTAATTATTCAACATTTGAGCCAAAATTTGACATTTTTTAATCGATTCTGCTGAGTGGACGAGTCGGGATGGGGAGGGCAGAGAAAGTTTTTAAGTTCCTTCCTCTTGGATACCGACGTATTACAAAAATTTCAGCCGACAAGAAATGGTCAAAATTTCGACGAAATTTGATCGACTCTGCCTGTACAGGGTGTACTCTGGGAATGAGGCTGGCAGAGTCATACTTTCCCCTTTAAATAATTAATTCTTGCAGGTGAATTGATTTTCAGCCTTCAACTACGTAAGTCATAATTTCTCTACATTTGACAATTTCAAAAGGCCGCTTTGGAGTGGCTGAGATGCATTATTTTATTCACGTTGGAGGTCATTTTAATAAAAATTGGTTTATAGTTATCAACTCGTTTTCAACTGATATCTGCCTCGGTTCCCAAATATAGATTTTGAACTAGGTACATACCTACATTTATCATCTTGTTATTTTCAGGATGGTGGAACGCCGCTTTTCGTAGCCTGCCAATACGCCCATTTGGACATGATACAACTCCTGATCAAACACGGATCTCGAGTCAACGGCCAAATGAAGGTTTGTGACTATCTTCTAAATAAATAAAAATTAAATCAATTTTATAAAAGTAAACAATTTTTCACCGAAAGTTACACTCTTTTAGACATTGTATTCGGCCAGATCAATCTTTTCAAACTCGAAATCGTAACATTAAGTATACATTATAACATTTTCATGTCACATTTCGTCCGACATCAAGTTTCTTCCTCCGTACATTTGGACCTCGGAGCATAGAATCATCCCCAATTCCATAGAGTTCATCTATGGTCATGTAGCTGCTCTTCATCACTTTTCCATGGACGAAAAGGATTTCTCAAATTATCGTGACTCCTACCTTCACTACTTGACGTTTTGTTATTGCTTCCGAGTCTACCAAGGTAGCGGAAGCTTTGTTTTCACTTTTCAAGGACGAAAAAAAAAAAACGCTGCAAATCATTGCTCAAAGGTTTATTATTTTATGTATAGATCATCCTTCTGTATAGATCACTGGTTCTCCCTCAATAGCACCTACCACCATCTGTATTCTCCCTTGACCTTCCCTCTCAAATTTCAGCTCCTGCGTTCAATAGGATTGAAAATGGCTTCGGAGCTCACTCAGCTGATCAGTGATCAGAAGAGTGAAGAAGATCTCCTCGAATGCTGGAGACGCCTGGAAGAGTACTTCCATTCAATAGGATTGAAAATGGCTTTCGAGCTCACTCAGCTGATCAGTGATGTGAGGAGTGAAGAAGATCTCCTTGAATGCTGGAGACGCCTGGAAGAGCACCTCCATTCAATAGGATTGAAAATGGCTTCGGAGCTCACTCAGCTGATCAGTGATGTGAGGAGTGAAGAAGATCTCCTCGAATGCTGGAGACGCCTGGAAGAGCACTTCCATTCAATAGCATTGAAAATGGCTTGGGAGCTCACTCAGCTGATCAGTGATCTGATCAGTGAGCAATGATTTGCAGCGTTTTAACACAGAATGTGTTTTTGCGATGACCTACCGGAAAAAAATCGTCACAAAAAAGCGACAGAAAACTCGGCGCTTTGCGCCTCGGCGGGGGGCTCCGCCCCCCTGCACCCCCCGGTTTATTTCTTTTTCCATACTCTGTATGAAATCATAGGAACACAGAATGTGTTTTTGCGATGCTAGTCATCCGTTAAATAAAAAACAACAAT
Organism: Apolygus lucorum; assembly: GCA_009739505.2. Taxonomy (NCBI): domain Eukaryota; kingdom Metazoa; phylum Arthropoda; class Insecta; order Hemiptera; family Miridae; genus Apolygus; species Apolygus lucorum. The sequence continues at coordinate 4,147,753 of CM019182.2, forward strand.
AATAAATGTGGAGTCTTTGGCAATAATAAAATAAATAATTGTTAGACATTTAATTTGGTCTAAATATAAATGTTATATAAATAAATATGTAACTACTAGAAAAATACTATATAAATTGAGAGCTTTCCAACGAATGGTGAACAATTTTTGTGCAATGAACACTGCGGGAGTTCTATTTCCTTACCAACGGCTTGGTTGCACGTGAAAATCATTATAAAAGGCGCGTAACGGTTTTTTCTGTCGCTTTTTCGTGACGATTTTTTTTCGGTAGGTCATCGCAAAAACACATTCTGTGTTAAAACCGTTACGCGCCTTTTATAATGATTTTCACGTGCAACCAAGCCGTTGGTAAGGAAATAGAACTCCCGCAGTGTTCATTGCACAGAAATTGTTCACCATTCGTTGGAAAGCTCTCAATTTATATAGTATTTTTCTTGTAGTTACATATTTATTTATATAACATTTATAGGGTTTTAGACCAAATTAAATGTCTAACAATTATTTATTTTATTATTGCCAAAGACTCCACATTTATTATTGTTGTTTTTTATTTAACGGATGACTAGCATTGCAAAAACACATTCTGTGTTCCTATTATTTCATACAGAGTATGGAAAAAGAAATAAACCGGGGGGTGCAGGGGGGCGGAGCCCCCCGCCGAGGCGCAAAGCGCCGAGTTTTACCTACAAACATTGTTTTACCTACCAATTTTTTTTTTACCTACCAACTATTGGTAGGTACTACCTACCACACTATAATGGCTTCACACCTTCACAATCAAGTTTATTAGAAAGAACTAAACGCTTCACACTAGATTCGAAAAATAGAAAGCTTGATATGGAAATTTGATTACTGGTTACGCAGAATTCAAAACTGAATACAACTCGAAGAAATGAACAGCGATCGCATTTTAGTCCGATAAAATTTGAACGGCGATTAGACCTCTTTTGTTTGTCTTGCCTCTCGTTTGTCCTACAGAGCTCCGGGTGGTCTCAAAAATTTTTAAAAATTCTGTACTATTTAAAATTGGTGAAAAAACGATACCTTTATTTCGAGAGTTTTCGAGCTAGGGCACTCTTGAAAATTTCAACCCTTAATTTTCACCCCTTAGAAGTGACCTACATCAACCAAAAGCTTCGCGGCACAACTAGACCCCAAATGGAGCCCATATACCAAATTTGAACCAAATCGGTCCAGTGTTGCTAAGAAAAGTGCCGCGTACCTTGAAACGTAAAACATCAAATTTTGAGGGGGGTTAAAATTTTTTTTTTCTTGCTCGATTCCAAAGGCTTATTATTGAAAATAATAAACCAAAAAGTTCTCCAAAATAAAAATTTTCACTCGCATTTTGCGTGTTAGACCTTTCTGAACAATTTTGGTTCAGTGTCTGTGTGTCTGTCATGATTTCCTTGTAACGCGCATAACTATACGAAGTTATTGTCCGATTTCAATTAAATTTTCAGGGATTGTGCGGGTTGGTGTGTAGACGGTCCCCTATGAAAATCACCATCTTCGGACTGATAGTAGCCACTGCGCATGCGCAAACGTGAATTTCCTTGTAACGGCCATAACTCCACATTTTCTACCCGATTTCGATGAAATTTTCAGGGATTATGCGGATTAGGTTGTAGATGGTCCCCAATGAAGATCACCACCTTCGGACTGATAGTACCCACTGCGCATGCGCAAACGTGAATTCCTTGTAACGGCCATAACTTCTACATTTTCCATCCGATTTCAATCAAATTTTCAGGGATGTTACAGATTAACTTGTTTTGGTGTTTTGAGATTAACTACTATGCATCGGATCATCTATATAATCGGGTTATGGATACGAGGAATTTTCATTGTGACGACAAACTTCGTTTTTCTATAATCATGTGAGAATTTGACTCAGATTTCCGTTGTGGGGGCACAAGCCACTTTTGAACAAGAACAAAATTGACGACTTGATTAGCGATTTTCAGAACTTGATACTTCAAATGCGTTTCCCCAAAATGGGGGGAGCGCCTGATTTTTTTCAAATAGTTATTTCAATGTAGACCTCATCCTGAGAATGTTGACACCAGCCGTTATCTTTTTGGACGAGTGGATCTTTTTCTATGTTGCTTCCGAGTCTACCAAGGTAGCGGAAGCTTTGTTTTCACTTTTCAAGGACGAAAAAAAAAGTTCTCCAAAATCAAAATTTCCACTCGCGTTTTGCGTTTTAGACCTTTCTGAACAATTTTGGTTCCGTGTCTGTCTGTCTGTCTGTCTGTTTGTCTGTCTGTCTGTCTGTCATGAATTCCTTGTAACGCGCATAACTATACGAAGTTATTGTCCGATTTCTATGAAATTCCCAGGGATTGTGCGGGTTGGTGTGTAGACGGTCCCCTATGAAAATCATCATCCTCGGACTGATAGAAGCGACTGCGCATGCGCAAACGTGAATTCCTTGTAACGGCCATAACTTCTACATTTTCCGTCTGATTTCAATGAAATTTTCAGTGATGTCACAGATTAGTATTTAGATGATCCCCTATGAAAATCATCACCTTCCGACTGATAGTAGCCACTGCGCATGCGCAAACGTGAATTTCCTTGTAACGGCCATAACTTCCACATTTCCTACCTGATTTCGATGAAATTTTCAGGGATTATGCAGATTGGGTTGTAGATGGTCCCCTATAAAAATCATCACCCCCGGACTGATAGTAGCCGCTGCGCATGCGCAAACGTGAATTCCTTGTAACTGCCATAACTTCCACATTTTCCGTTCGATTTCAATGAAATTTTCAGGGATGTTACAGATTAGTATTTAGATGGTTCTCTATGAAAATCACCACCTTCGGATTGACAGTAGCCATTGTGCATGCGCAAACGTGAATTCCTCGTAACAGCCATAACTTCCACATTTTCTACCCGATTTCGTTGACATTTTTAGGGATTACGCGGATTAGGCTGTAGATGTTCCCCAATGAAAATCAAGGCCTTAAAATTTACAGAAGCCGCTGCGCATGCGCAAACGTTAAATCCCTGTAACAGCCATAACATTCACATTTTTCATCCGAATTTGATGAAATTTTCTAGGATTGACCAGATTAGCGTGTAGATGGTCCCCTATGAGGGTAGTGAAAGGTACTTTAAGATTGGTGTCTTGAGATTAGCTACTATGCATCGGATCATCTATATAATCGGGTTATGGATACGAGGAAGCTATGTGCCACACCCACTTGGCAGACGTTTTTTTGCAGTCAAAACGGTATCAGCAACAGAATCAGTGTTACTAATGAGGAGACTTACACAATGTACACTGATTTGTATAAATGAATAGTTGTGCTATTTATTTGTGAATACCTATCGAAATAGCGAAGGACCGGGTTTGTGGACCAGGAAACTGATACAGAACCCCAATGCTCCACTTGGTTCAGCGAAGATTCACATATGAGTATTTCTGTTGCAACCTTCATAAATCGACTTCTGACGAGTCATGGGTTTAAAAACCTGTTCAGGATGATGAAGAGACAAGACCTTTACTGTGTGGAATGTGGGACCGAAATCGTGCAGGATGTCTTGCATCTTATGATGTACTGCGACAAAATTGCAAGGGTAATAATTACCCTTAATTGGCAAGATGTATGGACGGGAGAACATAGAGGAAGGACTGCACGGTTGGTGCCAAACATTCAGACGTGGATGGAAAGAAATCATGGAGAAGTTCTTCCTTACGCAGTTCTTTACGGGACATGGACTGTTTCATGCCTATCTGCATAAAATTGGAAAGGTATCTGCCTCAACATGTTTACATTGCCAGAACAAAGATGATGATGTGCTCCACACCTTCAAATGCACCAAATGGGCACCTGAAAGAAATCAGCTGATGGCAGACCTGGAGATAGCTCCCCAGAGTTCAACACCAGAGGCTGTTGTCAGCAGGATGCTGAAAGGTGAAAGGAGCTGGACTGCTGTGGCAGAATACACGGAGAGCATCCTGACAAGGAAAATGCTCTTAGAACGAGAAAGAGAGAGGAGGGAGCATCTGGTTCGCCCCCTCACCCAGAACTGATTAAACGCCCCAGGACTCAGCCCGAAGTAATGTGCTAAACGGTTCCGGGCTAAGCTCCAACATGGGGGGGGGGGGGAAAGGAGGTGTTTTTTTAGTGGGTTTGAATCCCACATAACCTGGAGGACGCGGACCCTTCTAGGTATCTTACAAGATCCAACTCCACCCGTGGATCTTAAAGATTTTCTCACGTGCCTGCCGAAAATAATAATAATAATAATTACCCTTGCAATTTTGTCGCAGTACATCATAAGATGCAAGACATCCTGCACGATTTCGGCCCCACATTCCACACAGTAAAGGTCTTGTCTCTTCATCATCCTGAACTTGAACAGGTTTTCAAACCCCCGACTCGTCAGAAGTCGATTTATGAAGGTTCCAATTATTGGAGATCTGATTGGCTTGGAGAGGGGAAAGAAGGGAAGAGCTGACGGTGCAGTTTTTACAGAGGGAACTCCGGGAGCACACACTTTTGGGGAGTATCCAGAAAACTATGATGGACGCACAGGTGAAGCTGTGAATAAGAACGGGAATGTAAAATATAAAACAACAAATTATACTAACTTACTAAATTTAGCAAGAAAGGTGAAAACACAACATTGGTCACAAAACCCCAAAGGTTAGATCCACGAAGCGGAGGAAAGAAAAAGAAGTAAAATGCATCAGTTTTCCAGTTACGTGAAATAGTGGGTGGCGTATGAAGAATTGATTATACAGCTCCCTGATACTGCAGTGGACTTATTATGTAACAAGTTACCCCTGTTGAACAGTTATAAGTGCAAGTTGATTTCATTACAATATTGGAAAAAACACTAAAATAAAGGAAACTAGGCGTAGAACTGCTGATGAGTGGTCAATGACGGTGGACATTCGTGGGAGATCGGTAGATTGGATTATACGAAAATTTTCGATAGTCCTTAACGTTATGGGAAAACCTCCAGTTTGGAGCTTTCCCAAGGAATCCGATGGAAGGTAATCATTGTCAGATGCCACTTTAAGGCTAAAGGGGACAGCCCTCTAGTTTGATTCTCTTTTAGGAGATGGCGCTAGCGTCGCACTCAAAAGTTTTCCCAAAGTTTTTCATCCTCCACGAAAGATTTTTTCCAATTATAATACGGGAATGTGTCCAGAATAAGTAGATCTCTCTTTACACCATTGAGTTTTTACCATACTATTATTATTTAAATCATGAAATCGCAGAATTCGGGCTATTAAAGGTGTTGAGTAAAAAATGAGATAGCTTGCATATTCATTGTCATTAATAATTGATGAATGATTGGTTAGAAATCCGATTCTTGGACAATTGGAGACGGAAAGGGTAAATGAAAAATAACGCACGCTCATTGGTTGCTAGCAAATGGAGTATGAGGTTGGTTGCCTAGCGACCCTTGTTACCCTCCCCTTCAATCCGACCCTCCTTGACCCCCACGGAATAGGTCAGTAACATTGCTTGCGATTTCACTTCCACATCTACCTACCAAGTTATACTGAATAAGCAATTTTATTGAGTGATATTCATCATATACTATGAAAATGAATTGATTGATAAATGAATTTTCATTACATAGTTACTCAAGTGGGATATTTATGTTATTCAATCATAATTAAAAAACCTTTTTTTAATAATAATATTGAATAAAAAGACTATAAATAATCAACGTTTCTTTTTTAATATGTTCATACTTGATATTTTTTAATACCTTTGTATATATCTATTCATTTTTCTAACGTTGCGCAGAAGAATGAATGGTATCATGAAATATCAATGATGGTATCAAAAAATTCTAAAAATTCTATAGAATCTTAAATTGAAGGAAAAACAATACCTTTATAACAAAATTTTTTGAGTTAGGGCGTTTTCAAAATTTCAAAATTGATTTTGGAACCCTTACAAGTGACCTACATCAACCAAAATCTTCGGGGCACAACTAGACCCCAAATGGAGCCTACATACCAAATTTCATCAAAATCGGTCAATGCTAAGTTGCAAAAGTGCCGCGTACGGCGGACGGACGGCCAAATGTTTATTCGATTCTACGTACCTTGAAACGTAAACCATCAAATTTTGAGGGGGTGTTAAAATTTTTTTTTCTTGGTCGATTCCAAAGGTTCATTATTGAAAATAATAAACCAAAAGGGGGGTTTCGTTTTAAAAAAATGAAGTTAGTGTCAATTACGCGCAAATATTATGCGCGAAAGTACTTTTTTCTGAGTTGTGTGTGGTTGGGACTTAGGATGGTTCCCTATGAATGTCATCATCGTCTGACCTCAAATTTGGAGGGTTGTGACAGATAGTTGGAAATTGAAGTTTCTATTACCTACTGAGCATATAGGATTATCTCTATGCTGTCGTATTTTAGGTACGAAGATGGTATGTGGCACAACCTCATGCAAACATTTTGCTTCCGAGTCTGCCAAGGTAGCGGAAGCATTACTTTTACTTTTCAAGATTGAACAAAAAAAGTTCTACAAAATCAAAATTTCCACTCGCGTCCACGTTTTAGATACGACCTTCCTGAACAATTTTGGTTACGTGTCTGTCTAACATGAAATCCTTGCCATAGCCGTAACTTCTACATTTCTCATCCGATTTTGATGAAATTTTCAGGGATTATGGGGATTGGCGAGTAGATGGTCCCCTATGAGGGTAGTGGAAGGTACTAAGAGATTGATTTTTTGAGATCAACAACTATGCATCGGATCATCTATACAATTGGGTTATGGGTATTAGGAAGCTATGTGCCACACCTACTTGGCGGACGTTTTTATTATTAATTAGTGAATAATAGGGGTGATATTCTCAAAATCGGGTTTTTGATGATTTCTCAATTATAAGAGTATCAATACTTTCGAAATATGGATACGAGGAAGCTATGTGCCACACCTACTTGGCATACGATTTTATTATTAATTAGTGAATAATAGGGGTGATATTCTCAAAATCGGGTTTTTGATGATTTCTCAATTATAAGAGTATCAATACTTTCGAAATATGGATACGAGGAAGCTATGTGCCACACCTACTTGGCATACGATTTTATTATCAATTAGTGAATAATAGGGGTGATATTCTCAAAATCGGGTTTTTGATGATTTCTCAATTATAAGAGATCAATACTTTCGAGTTATGGATCCGAGGAAGCTATGTGCCACACCTACTTGGCATACGATTTTATTATTAATTAGTGAATAATAGGGGTGATATTCTCAAAATCGGGTTTTTGATGATTTCTCAATTATAAGAGTATCAATACTTTTGAGTTGTGGATACGAGGAAGCTATGTGCCACACCTACTTGGCATACGATTTTATTATTAATTAGTGAATAATAGGGGTGATATTCTCAAAATCGGGTTTTTGATGATTTCTCAATTATAAGAGTATCAATACTTTTGAGTTGTGGATACGAGGAAGCTATGTGCCACACCTACTTGGCATACGATTTTATTATTAATTAGTGAATAATAGGGGTGATATTCTCAAAATCGGGTTTTTGATGATTTCTCAATTATAAGAGTATCAATACTTTTGAGTTGTGGATACGAGGAAGCTATGTGCCACACCTACTTGGCATACGATTTTATTATTAATTAGTGAATAATAGGGGTGATATTCTCAAAATCGGGTTTTTGATGATTTCTCAATTATAAGAGTATCAATACTTTTGAGTTGTGGATACGAGGAAGCTATGTGCCACACCTACTTGGCATACGATTTTATTATTAATTAGTGAATAATAGGGGTGATATTCTCAAAATCGGGTTTTTGATGATTTCTCAATTATAAGAGTATCAATACTTTTGAGTTGTGGATACGAGGAAGCTATGTGCCACACCTACTTGGCATACGATTTTATTATTAATTAGTGAATAATAGGGGTGATATTCTCAAAATCGGGTTTTTGATGATTTCTCAATGAGGAATTTCACCAATTTCTGTTTGCATTTTTCCTGAATAGTTAATGGTGCGGGATAGATGAAAATCGGGCTCATTTTGGAAAATAAGTCTCCTGTTATTTTTGGGAGACAATCAAAATTTTTAATTTCAAAACTAACCGGGAAAACAGACGTGCAGCGGGAACGCTCGCTGATTGGGCTGTTCGGATCGCCGTCTCCTCCCAGTGTTGCCCATTGGGACGACGAAATCGTGTTTTCTAAGAGAAAAGTTATCAAACAAAAACAGACGAAACCTAATTTTCCCTATCTTTCTTTTTCTATTTTTTTCTTCAGTTTTTCGATTTCGAACTTTACTGTTTCATGAAATTTTGCATCTGGGGACTATGGATTTCTCGATCTCAGCGCTTCAAGCGGCCATAAATGAACTATTCCAGCATGACGTCATTTTCCCGGTTTTTTTAAACATTCGTATTTTCTACACTGTTTTGTTTATTCGTAAATTAGGAAGTTCGGGCTGAAAGTTTGCCATAGGGGGTTTTTAGAGGTGCTGAATCCGATTTTGGGGTCAAAAATAGGAAATTCCGACATGGTGAAATTCCTCATTATAAGAGTATCAATACTTTTGAGTTGTGGATACGAGGAAGCTATGTGCCACACCTACTTGGCATACGATTTTATTATTAATTAGTGAATAATAGGGGTGATATTCTCAAAATCGGGTTTTTGATGATTTCTCAATTATAAGAGTATCAATACTTTTGAGTTGTGGATACGAGGAAGCTATGTGCCACACCTACTTGGCATACGATTTTATTATTAATTAGTGAATAATAGGGGTGATATTCTCAAAATCGGGTTTTTGATGATTTCTCAATTATAAGAGTATCAATACTTTTGAGTTGTGGATACGAGGAAGCTATGTGCCACACCTACTTGGCATACGATTTTATTATTAATTAGTGAATAATAGGGGTGATATTCTCAAAATCGGGTTTTTGATGATTTCTCAATTATAAGAGTATCAATACTTTTGAGTTGTGGATACGAGGAAGCTATGTGCCACACCTACTTGGCATACGATTTTATTATTAATTAGTGAATAATAGGGGTGATATTCTCAAAATCGGGTTTTTGATGATTTCTCAATTATAAGAGTATCAATACTTTTGAGTTGTGGATACGAGGAAGCTATGTGCCACACCTACTTGGCATACGATTTTATTATTAATTAGTGAATAATAGGGGTGATATTCTCAAAATCGGGTTTTTGATGATTTCTCAATTATAAGAGTATCAATACTTTTGAGTTGTGGATACGAGGAAGCTATGTGCCACACCTACTTGGCATACGATTTTATTATTAATTAGTGAATAATAGGGGTGATATTCTCAAAATCGGGTTTTTGATGATTTCTCAATTATAAGAGTATCAATACTTTTGAGTTGTGGATACGAGGAAGCTATGTGCCACACCTACTTGGCATACGATTTTATTATTAATTAGTGAATAATAGGGGTGATATTCTCAAAATCGGGTTTTTCATGATTTCTCAATTATAAGAGTATCAATACTTTTGAGTTGTGGATACGAGGAAGCTATGTGCCACACCCACCTGGCAAGCGTTTTATAAAACTTCTGAGTACGGGAACTGTGTTGGGCGGGTGGCGGTTGAGCTGAAGGGCGGGTTTGTTGTCTTCTGAATGGCGAGGGGGGTTGCCTGACTGAAGTTCACCCCTTTTGATTTTCGTTTTCTCTTTCGGTCGCTAATTCTCAATATTTTTGATTTCTGATGGATTCCATATGTTGAGGACATCTGCTAGAATATGCCTGGTATCTCGGTTTTGGGAAAATTTATTCTAATGCCCGCATATTTGGTCAATGAGTGAATCACCAAAAGATTAATTATGGTGTTTCGTCAAAAAATATAGATTTTATGAGAAATTTGACATGGCACAAAGATGGAATACGAAGAAAGGAAACCAAATAATTTTACAGAATGAAAATCGGTCCACTGATAGCTGAGAACTTTTGGGAAAATGATTGAGCTCCTGACTCTCTTTTCCCGATATAGCTGTCTCTCTCGCCCACTTGTCATCCCCTTTAGCCTTAATTCAATGATAACTAAATAAAACCCGTAGCTAAATAAACCCCCATAAAACTAACCCCGTTGTATTGAAATTTCAATTACGTCTTATTGTTTACTTCGTAATTTTGAAGAGCGCCTAATCTCAACATGGGTTTCTCTCTTGTGTTGGGGAGATATCCCAAGAATTTATTCAATAAGCCTCCCCTTTAGGAATGCCTAGTTGAAAATGTGGACCAGTGAGCTTGTTTCCTACTAAAGCCATTATTCAAATTTCTTATGAGTTGAAAAACTTGTGCGAAAAGAATCTTGTAGGCAAGAGGTTTCAAGTGGGAGAGGTTTCCTGTTCGATGGCACCTTGACGACTTTAGTCCGACTGCAGTTCAACCGCGGGGGTCTCAGTCAGTGAGTAAACGGTGTTTCCCCCTTTTCTCTGGCAATTATTGTTGAATTTTGATTTTGACTCCCTTAACGGGATCTCAGTAGGCCGGAGTTCCTTCCTCGTTCCGGGTTAGTCTAATCTCTTACAATTAGTGCAACTGCGCATGTAATGATTCCTGATGAAACGAAGCTATTGATGCACGTTTGATTTGACCAAATTGAGATCGATAGAGACTTCCCACAACCTCACACCTTTCATTATTTTTAGCATCATTATCGAAATTCACGAATATTTTTGTTCAAACCGGAAGGGACCCACAAGAGCAGAATTTTTTTCCATTATTCTACAGTGCCTTCCCAGTCAAAGGAAGCTTTTTCCAAGGAATACGAAACAGACAGATAGACAGTAGATACATAAAGAAGATCTGACAGGATGAGAGGAAACGTTCCAACGATATTTTCAACCTTCGAGGGATTCACCGGTAACCCCTTTCCGAAGATAAGAGAACAGTTTGATGAGCAGAACAAAGGAGAAAACGTGAGCCTGACGAATAGAAGGGACGCCCAAGGAAACACATTCTCAGCAGGGAAGCTGTGATGTCACAATGAATTCGATGCATACCGAAACCGTTAAACTCCTCCCGTATTGTTGAAATATATTTTTCCAGTGATACTCACTTTTCTCAACCACTTTCCAAGGATCTACGGTTTTATGACAAATTTCCTAGTTTTCCAATTTCGGTTTAATGTTTTCAATAATGAACCTTTGGAATCGACCAAGAAAAAAAATTGTAACCCCCACTCAAAGTTTGTTTCAAGCTACGTAGAATCCGAAAATCTTGAATCTTGAATCCGGGTTGAAATTTTGAAAACTCCCTAGCTCAAAAACTTTCTATATAAGGTATTGTTTTTTCATCAATTTAAAATAGTATTGAATTTTTAGAATCGAATGAGACCATGGGGAGCTCTGTAGGACCTACCGTTCACTCTGAAGAATTTAGGGGTTGGGCTTACGATAAATCAGAAACACGAGTGTGAATCGCAAAAGAGGCCTAATCTCCGTTGAAATTTCAACTGACAAAATACGACCGTTGGTCGTTTCTTCGAGTTGTCTTCAGTATTGCGTCCTTAGCAACCAGTAATCAAATTTCCTATTTATTTATTTATTCAGATGTAGCAGCCTACTATAAGGCAAACAACAGTCGTAAGTATATATGTATAAACATATACAATATGTTTTGGGAAGATTTTATTTCTTCCAAATAAACTTGATGTTAAGTAAGTAAGTGGTAGTAGATAGGTAGTACCTGAGGTTGGTAGGTAGTTGTAATGGCAAAGCCGTGTTCTTTGATGACGAGTAATCTATATAGAAATAATAAACCTTTGTGTAACTATTTGCAGCGTTTTCAATCCAGTGATTTGATTTTTTCCAATTAATTTCTCAGTTTCAACATTTAAAAAAAACATTTCTTTTGCAATTAGTTTTATGGTAGTTTTATTCAAATTCAAACACCTTGTTTGATGAGCTGTTACAAGTTATCAAGAAATCATTGGTAGAAAGGGAAAATATAATTCATAATATGAATTCCCTTCATATTCTTCATATTATGAAGGACCCACTTCAAAATGTGGGAAACTATTCCATATTTAAGGTCACTATAATGATTGATTTTATTTATTGTCAGGATGGAGCAACTCCGCTGTTCATAGCTGCACAAAACGGCCACTGCAGCGTAGTTTCGTTGCTGCTCACTCACGGGGCGAGAGTCTCCACTCCTCGACTGGACTCAGCAACGCCTCTCTGGATCGCCGCCCAGATGAATCACAGCGACGTCTGCAAGATGCTTCTCTTAGCTGGCCACCCCGTCGATGCTCTTCGAAAGGTTAGAGATTTCTTAACAGCCAAAATCAAAGAACATAAGAACATACTGATGGCAGCATTCTGCTTGACAGAACCAATGGTGTTGCAGAAGTGCTTCTCTAAGCTCTGTTATTCTGGAGCGTCAGATGAGTTTCTCCTAGCTGGCCATCCCGTCATTTCTCTTAGGAATTACCTAATAACCTGTTCAGTTATCAGCTAGCTTCTGTAACTATCACTCTAAATGAGAATCTGAGGAGAACAACCAATTTTCCAATGTTGAGAAGTCCAAAATTTACGATAACCATAGGAAAAAACCACTGATATTGGAGTAATGTTTTGCTAAGCTCTAGCGCTGCAAAAGCGTGAGAACCTACAGGGGTTCACCTCCTAGCTAGTTATTCATGTTGATGTTCTATAACATATTATGGTGTTCTATAATAGACTGTGGTATCACACGTAGTAGTACTAATATTGGAGGAATGAAGCTGTGCAACTGTTGTATATCAGAGGTTTTCCTCTCCTACCCGGTTATCCACAGCCTGAGGTCACTGGCGGTGATGCTCACTCTATGCTCCCATGCGGAGTGAAAGGAGTCCAGTCACCCTCCCATCCATGTTGACATACAATAATAGATACAATTCCTTCTTCTAGTTTGAGGAAAATACCATTATTATGGTGGAATTGGTTGTCTTTCTGCGATTCTGCTACATCAGAGGTGAGTATTTTTCCAGTCACCACGTCAATGCTTAGACAAGTGATGTTTCTATACGTTGCTGTCATGAATATTTGAGAACATTTCGCCGGTAGCTGAAGTATTGCTAGGTAGAAGGAAGACACTGAAGTAGCTGAGGTGCTCCACTTATCTGTGGCTCTGCTGTATCAGAAGTGCACCTCACCACCTACCCTACCATCCTTCATGGTGAGAAACCTACTCGAGCTATACATGCCCCCCCCCCCTTCCTGCTGAAATCGTCCAGATAGTGGTTGAACAATTTTTTTGTTGAATATTCATGATTTTTCCCAAGGAGCTCAAATATGGCCACAGTGAGCATTGCGCATGTGTGCAATCGTGCGCAACACACACCAACTTCGTTTTTTCAAATAAAACCCTCCCCCCTCGATTTTTCATTGCAGATTCGGATTCCACGTGAAATTTAATGAACATTTCACCCCCCAATCGATTCTTTCTTATCGCGCGCAACCTGCTCATCGCGTGCTCAAAGATGCGCAACCGTGAGGTTGCGTCAAAATGTACATGTACAAAGTACCCAAGTGTGACACATGGTATTTTAGTGTTTTTTAACACTGAATCACGTGGTGATGTTAGTTTTTTAATTTGACTGCATTTTGATTAAATTATCGACCAAAACTAAACTTTTTAAAAAGAAAAAGGCTTTTTACTCACTATTTGGATACTTATCCAGTTAATTTCTGAATGTTTATGACCCAACATCCACTTGAAAATCTTTCTCCATTTATCTTGGAAAAAGTTTTTAAGTAGACAGGATGGTTTCGCACTTGAAAAAGGCCATTTACTTTTTTTTTAAGTTTATTTTTGGTCTATAGTTTGATCAAAATGCAGTCAAATTAAGAAACTAACATCACCACGTGATTCAGCGTTAAAAAACTGAGCGGGTTGCGCGCGATAAAAAAAAAAAAGTTGGTTGAGGGGTGAAATGTTCTTTAAATTTCACGTAGAATCCGAATCTTCAATAAAAAATGGGTGTCTCATTTGAAAAAACGAAGTTGGTGTGCGTTGTGCACGTGCGCAATGCGCACCGTGGTCATATTTGAGATCCTTGGGAAAAATCATGAAGATTTAAAAATATATATATCACTATCTGGACGAATTTGGCAGGGGGGAGGGGACGTTTTGGGGGACACCGTGTATAAAAGACCACTTTTATAACATATGGAGATGTTTCTTTCTCCAGCTAGCTTTTTTCTACTACATTTCCTCCTACTACAGGTCCTCCTCTAAACTGTGCCTCTACATAAGCTGCTTTTCTGTCGAGCTTCAACTGCAACCATAGATAGAAAGGATAGTAACAGCATAGATACTTCTTCCCTCCGTTGCTTCCTTCAGCTGTACCCGGAGGTGCTTCTTCTTTACCCTTAAATTCTGATAACTACGCACTTATAAATTCCTATCATTTATCAACATATTTAGTTTCTAAACCCTTGTTTCATCAAAAGTATGTACCTAATAGTTAATTTCTATTCCAACAGAACGGAGCGACACCGCTTTTCAAAGCTGCGCACAAGGGCTACATTGATGTTGTTCACGAACTTCTCAAGTACAAGCCCAACCTCGATCTCCTTCCAGTAAGTAGCTGTTGTAGAGTAGTAGAGTAGTCAGTACTTCATTCGTACCAATTTCAATTTAATTGAGTCTAAAGAAGCTAGAATTAATGTTTTTAGTTGATCATTAATATCACTGTGTACAGAAACAGGTTTTTAGCATGGAATATGCTTTAGCCTTGACCTAACTGGCAAAAAGTGTTACGTTTTTCGGGAACGGTATCGAGTTGTTACTAGGGATCGTGTAACGTGGTGTAACCTACGCGATACTTCCATTAAAGGTAGTAGCTGGTCTTAGTTTAAACATAATATGTTTAAACTACGACCAGCTACTGCTATTTCAATAGCCTACTGCTATTTCAATAGCCTTTTAAAAAATCAGTCTTCAGATAGGAAGGTATTTTATAAACAACTATATTGTTTATAAAATACCTTCCTATCTGAAGACTGATTTTTTAAAAGGCTATTGAAATAGCAGAATAGGTTTGATCGCATTATTCCAAATAAAAAAATATAAAATTAAACAGAATAAGAAAGCGCGGCTAAAGCATGTTCCTCGATTATTGAATTTTAGCCGTAGGCTCTAAGCAAAAAGCATCCGGGGGTCCGGGGGGCTTGCCCCTGGCGAGGCCCGAAGGTCCGAGTTTCGTTTTTGGTTTTTGAAAACACAAACTGTGGCCCCATGTTTAGTATTCCATCACATCAGACCACCCATTCGGTTGAAGACCTAGGATATGGTAGGAAATCCCTCACTCCATCAGATCGTCCCCATCTAGTCTTCAGGGGTTTTCATGTAAATAACAGGAAAAGTCCATTTTATTCTTTGTATTTGGTATATTAATTTTAATCAGAAAATAGAATATTGCTTCTATCTTTCGAGACTATGAGCATGGAACAAGGAGAGGAAGAGTCACTTCATAGTGGTGCTTACGACTGAGGTGCTACCTCTTTGATGCTGAAATTTCACAGGGAGTCTATTTAAGACTGCTGGATCTTAATAATGACACCACCCAGAGCTCTATAGGACAACCATTCACTTATGATGATAATTGATAACGTAATTGGTGAATTTAAGATTGTTCATCAATTTAAGATGGTGTTCAGTTTTTAGAAACGAATGAAACCATCCTGACGGTCAACTATTGTTAAGTGAGAAAATTATAGTCAAATTCATTTTTTATATAACATTCTGTGTTGCATTGGTTTGATCCTTGAAAAATGTCTTTTTAAGAATATCTTCGAGAACTGGAAGTTTTATTTTGTTCTACAGGGTACCTAAGTACCCCACAAAAGTGTGGGTAGTCCTTTAGATGGTGGAGATTGGTATTACTTATCAGCGCATGCAAAAAAAGGTCACCGAGACATGTAGATCAAACACAAACGGTGGATACAGCTTTCGTACAAGTACGCAACCACGAGAGACATTTTATGTCTTATGTTTAATAAATTGAGAGCTTTCCAATGAGTGGTGAACGATTTTTGTGGGGTGGAAAATGAGGAAGTTAGTTTTCCCTAGGAACGATTGGTTGTACGTGAAAATCATCAGAAATTTCCGCGTAACGCTCCCCTCATAACGCTCCCCGCGTGACGATTTTTCATTTATGTGCCATAGTAAAGACATAAAATGTCAATAATATTAACGATCCGGGGGTCTTGGAGTGTCTGCAGATTACAGTTGACAATAAATGTACCATCAAATACCACTGGCAGCTAGACTCCCCCAACGGCAAAGTTTTTCTTTTAAGTTAGAAGAAGATCCCAGTTCCCAAAAGACAGCAGATATGTAAAAAGTGGACTTCGGGAAACAAGGCTCAGGTCAGGCACAAACGTGGCAGTGAGGTGACCCATGCAATGCACACAGAAGGGGCAGGAAAGAGGCGAGAAAAGAAGTCAGTAATCTCAATTCAATGTAAATTGATTATCATCACCCATTTTGAAGGCAAGAGATGAGTGGCCACTGGCGCCATGAGAAATGGTGAAGAGACGCGGAATGAACAAAGGTTTGCGCCAAGTCTCCGCTCGACATCCATCCTATGTGAATGGGGAATTTGCCTCAATTTTGGATTCAGGAATTTCAAGTCAAATCCTATAATATGGCTCTAGAATAACGTTTAACACCAGGAATACCCTTAGGGAAAAAAATTACCGTTGAAGAAAATGCCTTAACAAGTGAAGAGGTGGAAAAAAAACACCGCGAAGATCGAGGAAAACTGGTTGACTGGTTGACTGGTTTATTTATATATCTGCACATACATTAGGGCCATTTGGCCCTCTCTACCATGATGGCAGAAAACAAGATTACAAAACGTATTCAAAAAATAATCTTTCCTTCTTCTCAATTAGTGACAAAACAAGTAAAAATGATAAAGTGAGCTTGCCTTAAACTATTCTTTTTTTTTTTTAAACATGTGAAAAAGCATACAAATATTTAATACAATTTCAACAATTCCTTCTTAAATGTTTTCTTAAAACTCTTTACACTCGCAGCTTGCTTAAATATTTCACTAAAATCGTTAAACAAACGTACGGCCTGTACATGAAATGATTTCTCATAAAATGTTGTTTTATGGTGTGGTACTATGAGACGGTTTTCTCTGGGCTCATACTTATTCACCTCCCAGTTATATGTAAAATTTTCTCTTAAATACAAGGGGTTATCAAATTTCAATATTTTGTACAATGTTACTCCCAATCTATATGAACGCCACTCTTTAATCTTCAGCCATCCTATTCTTTTATAATATTCGGTTACGTGGTCCCACTTATTAATTTTGAAAATAAACCGAATACATGCATTTTGTGCACGCTGAAGCCCTTCTATTTTTTGGCCCGACATGTCTATGTACGCCAAACTGGCGTAGTCCATAAGAGGGAGAAGCAAAGATTGGACCATCTGTTTTTTTACATCAAGTGGAAAATCATGGGCAAGTCTTCTAAATTGATATAATACGTTACGACATACTGCTGAAACATGATCCGACCACTTGAGGTTACAGTCAACCAACAATCCTAGATTCTTTACTTTCTTTACAAATGGAAGCGTGACTGATTGGACCAAAATTTTCGTACACGACTGAAGATTAATCTGATTTAGTAGAACTGAATTACCAACGACCATGGCTGTAAATTTTTGAGGATTTATTCTTAGCATGTGATCATCGCACCAGGCTACAAGTTGTGTCAATACTTTATTCATTATACACACTGTCGCATCTAAAGAACCGACATCTGTTTCAAGCCACAGCTGAAGGTCGTCCGCGTACAACATATATTTGCATGATTGCCCGAAACTTGACGATATTCTATTCAAAAAAATTATAAACAATAGTGCAGAAAGATTTGATCCCTGCGGCACCCCAACAGACACATTGCACCACTGAGATGTGTTACCACTCGGGGTTACAATCCTCTGAACTCGGTTTGTCAAAAGTGACTCAAACCACAGTGCTAAACCATCTGATAAATTATATGCTTTTAATGAACGCACAAGTAACGTATGATTTACCGTGTCGAACGCACGGGTAAAATCGATTAGGCACATGACTACTATTTTTCGATTGTCCATTGATCTTCTCAGATCATCCAGAACACGAACTAGTGCTAATTCGGTACTTTGACCCACTCGAAATCCAGCCTGATACTTGTCAATTACATCCTTTTCATTTATAAACCTCAGTAAACGATTGTATATACAAATATCCAATATTTTCCCTGGAACACATAGATTATTAATACATCTATAGTCCTTTGGTTCACTAGGTGATTTAATTTTGTTTAGTGGCAAAACAGTGGATTTTTTCCACACATTTGGGTAAACTTTGTTTAGAAGGGAGCAATTAAATATATCTACAAGAATGGGTACGATTTCATCTATAACTAGGCTCAAGAAATGTATTGGAATCTCATCGTGCCCCACAGCACCTGATGAAATTCTTTTCATCGCTACCCTAACTTCCTCTTCAGTTACTTGATCAATCACTAATTTTTCTGCATTAGGATCAATAAGGCTATCATAGAAATCTATGGTTGAACGTTTGGCTACTGGTTCAAAATTATCACAAAAATAAGAATTTAACTTGTCCAAATCACAAATTGGTTCAGAGAATGTCTTCATTTTACCAATCCCATTGTTCCTAATTATCTTCCACATCTGCTGAGGCCTAGCGTTCAAGGAGAAAAGTGTTCGAAAATGTTTCGTTTTGGCATTTCTAATTAATTGTTGAACCTTATTCCTCATCTTATTGTAAGCTCTGCGATTGTCATCCGTTTTCGACTTGATGTAAGTTCTATAAGCTTTATCTCTTTCTTTCATAACATTTCTTATGTCTTTAGTGATCCATGGAGCTGGAGGTCTTGAAACTTTCACTTTTCTAATTGGCATGTATTTATCTAAGATCAATTTAATCATTTTATTAAAATACTCAACTTTTTTATCAATATTTGTTTCGTTTAGTACGCACTCCCAATTCAATAATGCAATTTCAACTTTTAGTGCTTCTAGGTTAATATTTCTCTTATCCCGAAAACTGAGATATTTTCGTCGAAACTTCTCCACGTTACACATGATGCTACAATATATTAACTCATGCCTGGAAAGCCCAGGTACAGGAAATTTTCCATATACCGATACCCTATCCAAACAGTTCAAAATAATGTGATCAATTTGAGTGTCGGCAGGGGGGAAAATAGAGTGGTGAGTAGGACCCAACGGTACCAAATCTAAATTGTGCATTTTAATTTGATTAACCAAAAATGCCTTTTCTGGTGTTTCTGACAACATGTCAACATTCCAGTCACCCAACATAACCGAAAACGTATATTCGTGCATAATCACAGCAAGATGGTTGAATACATCAATCATATTACTCGATTTCGGGGGCCTATATACCACACCAATTAAAAATTTACCTACAGCACTGTCTACTTCTATAAAGATGTACTCAGGTGAATTCGAATAAATTTCAGGAGAGGTAAGAATTACCCGATATCGGAATGCATTGTTTATAAAAAGGGCTACCCCTCCTCTTCCCTTTCCCTTCCTATCACATCTTTGCAAATTAAAACCAGGTAATACAAAAGCATCAGAGTTCAAATCCTCCTTAAGGAAGGTTTCGGAAACGGCCACAATATCCACATTACAACCTTCAAATATTTCCACAAATTCACTCCAATGACTAATCAGAGACTCTGCATTTACATGAGCTAGATTCAAAGTCCTTTTGTCACGAGTAAACACTCCCTTTAGTTGTAGATTTGACGAAACTGACATTATTATCTAATAAAAATGAAAATTATATACTTCAGTTAAATTATTGGAGAATTAAATATATTATTAAGT
Organism: Apolygus lucorum; assembly: GCA_009739505.2. Taxonomy (NCBI): domain Eukaryota; kingdom Metazoa; phylum Arthropoda; class Insecta; order Hemiptera; family Miridae; genus Apolygus; species Apolygus lucorum. The sequence goes on from CM019182.2 coordinate 4,167,656, forward strand.
TACAAAGTTATGAAAACAATATTATAATAAACAAGGAAACGTATTCGTGACAGATTACCTATTTTGAGAGTTGTTGCAAAGCTCCGTGTGATTTTACATGAATTCTCTGTGAGTCTTCTGATAGTTTCAAGAAGATACAGCCGTTTCGCACCCAAACAAATTTGAAATTGTTTTTTCGCTTAAATTCCTTACACGCCCCTAGAAGTTTCCTGTTGTACTGGGTCAAACTGTTGTTGACGTAGATTCTACTAGGTTCGCCAAGCAGGAATCCAACGTTCCGGGTGTTGAAATCCTTCATTTTCCAGGCAGCTGAGTAGAAACCTTTTTTGTCCAACTTTCTCACAAAAGAGACAATAATCATTCCCGGGAAGCCAATTCGTGGATTTCTGGGTTTGATTCGATAGCAGTCGTCTAGCATTTGCTCCGAAATTGGGAAATTTACTGCGTCTCCGATCTTTTTTACAATTTCCAGAACATTCTCATTTTCAGCCTCTGGATATCCTGATATTTCCACTGTTGACTCGCGGGCTTGTTGATCAACATTGTTAATCATTTCGGTTAACTCTTCGAGCTTCTTATCATATCCCTTCTGACAATCCACCACATTGTCCACTTTATCGGCTAGAGCCTTCAAAGAAGAATCCACTCGGTCCAACGATTGTTTGTTAGATTCTATATAATCAGAGTAAGTACTGAGGTGGACTTTGAGATCATTTATTTCACTGGCCTGGCGTTCTATTTCCTCTTGAAGTTGCCGATTTGAAGTACGAATGTCTTCCCTTATCTCTTCAATAACGTTCAATAGTTCAACCTGCTTGTCTGCTTCAGAGGGGGCACCGATGACACGGGACATCCTCCTTTCCTTCGAACATGATGGACAGAAATAAGGCTTTTTATTATCCGTCATGTACGAATAATCGGCTTTCGCGATATTCACGCATTTTATATGAAACACAAGATTACACTTTTCACACGTAAGGCGAAACGCGTTGTGGGCAAACCCACTAGCACATACACCGCACTTTGCCATTTTTATCAAGAACAACAACAACACGTCCGTTCACTGCGAGAGCTGAAGGAAGACTGTGCCCTGGCGAAGCGTAAAAGGAGTTTCAGCAAATAGTGTCAGAGAATATCAACAGGTAGAGTCGTAGGCGCCCTCGTGACCACATGAAATGATCCACTTAAATAATGTGATTCATATATCAAAACTCACTAATATAGAAACTAAATATGAGAAGGTGAAGACTAATAATGCTTGATAGACTAATAGGCAGAATCGTATTGTAAAAAAGAGTGAGTAAAATTGCTTCTTTTCGTAACTTTCGTATCTGGGTTCTTTCTGCCAGTTCGAGGCTCACTCGTGTGTTTGATCATTGAGTTGTTTCATGTGCGCTATCAGAGGTAGCGCTGCTGTTGTAAGGGAAAACTCATCACGTCACAGACTCCCAGTAAATTTAAAATTTCCATCTTCCTTAAATTCTCTAAATTTTTTGGATGCGTTTTCGAGCAGCACACTATGGTTTTCTTACATATCAGTGAACCCTCTTTTGAAGAAAAAAAATTGTGAGGCAATTTCCCCATTAGGCCCAAGGAACAGACCCTTTGTCACTTCCGTGTTTCTTCGCAGTCTCTCCAGGTTAACCAATGGGCCAAACCACACAGAAGGGACATGGCGAAAGGGCAGCCACTCTTTCTAGCCTGCCACGTCTCTTCACCATCTCTCATGACATACAAGAAGGGACACGCCTGTGAAGAAAAAAATAATAAGAAATAATTTTGTTTTTAATGCTTAAAATTGAATTGAGATTATTGACATCCTTTCTCGCCCCTTCTGTGTGCATTGCATGGGTCACGACGCCACCAAGTCTTTGCCTGGTGGCAGTGCCACATCTCTGTCAGGCGTCCATTCTGTGTGATGGCACACTCGTGTGTTCGATCACGTAAGCTAGTTGTTTCATGTGCGCTATCAGAGGTAGCGCTGCTGTTGTAAAGGGAAACTCGTCACGTCACAGACTCCCAGTAAATTTAAAATTTCCATCGTCCTTAAATTCTCTAAATTTTTTGGATACGTTTTCGAGCAGCACACTATGGTTTTCTTACATATCAGTGAAAAACACTCTTTCGAAGAAAAAAAATTGTGAGGCAATTTCCCCATTTGGCCCAAGGAGGAGACCCTTTGTCACTTCCGTGTCTCTTCACAGTCTCTCCAGGTTAGCTGATGGGCCATACCACACAGAAGGGACATGGCGAAAGGGCAGCCGCTCTTTCTAGCCTGCCACGTCTCTTCACCATCTCTCATGACATACAAGAAGGGACACGCCTGTGAAGAAAAAAACAATAAGAAATAATTTTTTTTAATGCTTAGAATTGAATTGAGATTATTGACATCCTTTCTCGCCTCTGTCCTGCCCCTTCTGTGTGCATTGCATGGATCAGGACTTCACCAAGTCTTTGCCTGGTCAGTGCCACATCTCTTTCAGGCGTCCATTCTGTGTGATGGCACACTCGTGTGTTCAATCACGTAAGCTAGTTGTTTCATGTGCGCTATCAGAAGTAGCGCTGCTGTTGTAAGGGGAAACTTGTTACGTCACAGACTCCCAGTAAATTTAAAATTTCCATCGTCCTTAAATTCTCTAAATTTTTTGGATACGTTTTCGAGCAGCACACTATGGTTTCCTTACATATCAGTGAACCCTCTTTCGAAAAAAAAATCACTTCCGTATCTCTTCACAGTCTCTCCAGGTTAACCGATGGGCCAAACCACACAGAAGAGACATGGCGAAAGGGCAGCCGCTCTTTCTAGCCTGCCAAGTCTCTTCACCATCTCTCGTGAAATACAAAAAGGGACACTTCTGTGAAGAAAAAAATAATAATAAATAAGTAATAAATGAATACAATTTTAAAAATGCTTAAAATTGACATCATAGATTATTGACATCCTTTCTCGCCTCTGTCCTGCCCCTTCTGTGTGCGTTGCATAGATCAGGACTTCACCAAGTCTTTGCCTGGTCAGTGCCACATCTCTGTCAGGCGTCCATTCTGTGTGAATTGGACCTTTCTGTATTTTTTCGAGTGTACTTTGCCTCTTATGTTAATGAAACGTAATCTATCAGTATGTCAATGCCGAAGTTACTATCCACGTTGTTTTTCCAGAACGGGGAAAGCGCCCTGCACGCCGCCTGCCTCTTCGGCCACTTGCCGGTTGTAAAGATGCTGATGAGGGCGGGTGCTGAGCCGAAACTCGTCAACGCCGACGGCTTTTCTCCCATTCAACTCGCCAAGAAAGCCAACCACGGACAAGTCGTCCACTACCTCAACCAGTGGCAGACCTACGTCCGATAACTGCCCTGTAGACCTTAATCTAAGGGTTTTTTAACCCCATGTTTCGTTGAACGTTGAAATCCCGATTTTTTCTGAATGTTATCCGAATAGCAACTCCCTGGAGATTTCATTGCATTTACCATTAGTTGGTTCCTGAGAAGACTTGCAAAATTCATTGCATAATGTTATATTTTATTTTTTATTTTATTTTATTTTTTAAACAAATTGGTGCATGTTTAATAACTGACTACTCTCCCTGTTAACGTTGAACTCTCGTTTATGTTCTGAATTTTAACTCCCCGGTGACCATTTCAATTGAAAAGTTTCTTCACGAGTTCCTGACCAGTTTTACAAAATTCGTTGTTTACCTAATGTTTATAATTTTTTCTACAAAATTATTTGTTATTATTTGTGCAATAACTGCCCACCCTCTTTGTAGACCTAAACAAAGGGTTTTTATTTCAAATTCTTTCATTTTGACGTTTTCACGTTTCTTGTTTGTTTTTCTGAATTTCCTGGTTTCAATTGAATCGATGAGAATAAAAACAGTACAAGTCCATTTTTGACGATTGTTGAAAAATGGCTTTTTGTAGGTTGTAACCAGTAGAACTACGCATTGAGCACAAGAGCAGTATGCTAACCACACTCGGTAAGCTTGAACAGAGCCTAAATGAAAATGATTGAGGGAAAAAACAGTAGGAGTCCATGGACTTATACCACCTGACACCTGATATCTCGATAAGCTGATTGGGGACATGTACTGTTGTCATCCTCACTGATTCAATTGAATTCGTCATTACTTTCCTCGTAGGTTTGCAGGTAGTTTTACCAAATTGTCATGTAATTTATATTGTTCTTTGCGTTTTATGACTGACTACTCTCCATGTAGACCTGAATCGAGGGGTATCCGTTCTATTCTATTAAAATGTTAAACATCAGATCTGCGTTGATCTATCAAAAACAACTAGATCTGTGTTGTCCTTCCACCTACCTTTGTACTCCTACCTTTTAACCTGTAAAGGCCTTCAAAAGGCGGAATGTATTTAAAATTCCGTAGCATTTCCTCCTCAATGGAGTCCTTTTGCTGTATTCTTAATCTCTACCGAATTATCTGTGTTGTAAAAAGTGTCCGTTGTCAAGTTTTTAGAGCTGCTCTTATCGACTGTTGAATTTCTTACGTTTACGTTGTGTTTGTACATAATTGATCCAAGAAAAACGTATTTATGTTTAAAGACGATCTCTTATTATAGAAAAGAAATCTCGCTGAATGTAATAATTTCTAATCTTAAATCATTAGTTGACATCGCTACTTGCATTTAAATGAAGGTTTAAGAACATGAGTAGTTTTTGAGGATTTTTTTTTTTAGTCAAATTCAATATCATTTTTTAAATTACGCCAGTAAAGCTTTTGACAGCTAGGTCATGTGGCTTCTAGCGGCCCAGTATAGTTTTGCCATCATCTGGCGGTCGTTGTTTGTGTCAGATGACCTGACATCAGTCAAGGCGGGACATTCTCGGATATGGTCCATGTCCATCTCTACACCCAGTTGGCAGAGGGGGCAGATGGGTGAGTCGACAACTCCAATCCTAAAGAGGTGTTTTTGCAGGTAGTCATGTCCAGTTGCCATGCGGAAGGAAGCCACGAATTCGTCGCGTGGGAGATTGGAAGGGAGTGGTGAATCCAGCAGCGGTCGCCATAGCTTGCCACCGCAAGTTCAATATCATTCAATATCAATATCAAATTCAATATCAAGTGGAGCTGAACGAACGAGGAAATGCATAACTTCCTACATTATTAATTTACCTGTTCTTGAAAAAAATATAACACTTAACACGTTCCATGCGGATTGCCTACAGGCAGGCAAAAGTAATTCTCTCGCCAGCACGGATTGCCTACCGGTAGGCAAACAAAATCCCACCCCCTGAGCGGCTGACGTTTCGAGCGCTTTCTATACGTTTTATGAACTACTAATTTCGGGCGAAATTGCAACCATTGCAATCATGCTACCGGGAACTGAAACGCAACCTAGTGGAGAACGGGTATTACTAAACGAAATCACATAGGACCCGCGTGGAAAGTGTTAAGTAGGCAGTTGGGTGGCTCACCCCATCTGAGTGGTTTTGCATGTCTGAGTAAGACTTTCTGAACTATATATTATATATACCTACATATACAAGGGTCTCTCAATAAGTTAGGTCTCCAAATTTTAAAAAATCGAAATTTTTGTGTTTAAGTACGTTTAGGGGAAAATGGGGGAATGGCAGCCACCTATCTTTGTGACGTTCCCTCTTCTGGGAAAAATGGAATATCGAAATTTTCATGGAAATTTTCATGCTCGTTTCCCAAATTTAATGCACTTTAAGAATTCAACAAAGTTTTTTAGCTATAATCAAGTTACAATGATGTGAAGAACCAATACCCAAAAAATAGATATGGCTTGCATTCCCCAACACATTGGGTAATCCCGTCCACGTTGTTGGAGAATGGAAGCAGATTACAGGAATGGAAGCAACGAAGAAGTATGTACAAGAGAATTATAAATGTATGAAACGAGTCAAACGAGTTTATTAATCTCAAGTAGTAGCACAAAATAAAGTTTCATCAATAAAAAACATAACTTTCAGACTTTAGAAGTAGGCTTTTCTCTAACACATGAGATTGACAAGACACAAGAGAAAAATTGCAATAACTAGTGTTGATGGGTAGGTAACTCTTCAAAATTTTGGCTGGGATTACCCCAAACGTGTGGCTGCCATAACCCCAATGTTTACTTTTTAAAAAAATAGCCGAACCATCCCAACATCTTCAAATTGACTTTTTACGAGCATCTAAACCACACCTACAGCATTAGTTCATGTATCCCCCGCTAGGGATAATGAAGCATTTCAACTGCAATTTGCTATTTTGCAACTGCTATTTCAACAGCAATGAAAAAAATGGTGTGAAACACCCATGAAAACGGAGCAACATCTCTTCCAGATGGCTTACTCGCAGGGGGCAGTTAGCAACGTGATTGTGTGCGTCACAATCATAGAGACGTTCCCAGACTCATTGAGCTAAAGTCGCCTGTTGGCTGCAAAAACTCTCTATTATCTACTTCTTGCTCTTCCTAACTCTTCCTACCAATACAGTGTAGTATAAATTAGGAGCATCTAGGGAAAGAAATTGGTGGAACCCGAGCACTATCTAGCAACGATTAGATGAACCTTCTGTTATTTTTTGGAGTGATGGATGCACCTCCGTTATCGACCGGTGGAAATGTCTGTAGATCCCTGCCTAATCTATAGGAATCCAGAAATTTGCCCTGAATGAAAAAGTCAATCAAATCTGTTTGATGCATCAATAAGAAAGTGTTGAGTCATCAAACATTAACTTCCCTCGTCTGGGGACCGATCTCCTATCATTCTGAATCTGAATCGGAGCTCCTTCCACATGAGCTAAGGAAGTGAATGGACAGAAATGCGAGGTCGCTGATCACAACATCTCCCCCCCCCCCCCCACACCAGTTAGGAAATCTAGGTACTCTGTTACCTAGTCAGGGAGGCAGCTGTGGCCGGCGTTTTACAACCCATTGAGAACGCGTATTTTTGACTTGCTTTGGAGTTTTTTGTTATTGTTCCTTATTGACGGGCGGGGGATCTGCTGACCTCAACGTTTGTCCGAATAGGCGGAGGCTCGACTCGTGTCTTGGGAGGAAGTTGTTTTGATGACCTAATCTTAATAAATTATTGTTTCTCTGAGAAATGCTGGGGAGACCATTCGAATCCAATACGACTGCGCCATACTGTTGAGTCATCAAAAATTAACTTCCCTCGACCGGGGATCGATCTCCTATCATTCCGATTCTGAATCGGAGCTCCTACCACATGAGCTAAGGAAGTGAATGGACAGAAATGCGAAGAGGTCTCTGATCACAAGAAAAGGCATTCAGTCTGAAATGAAAATTATGTACTCGTAGGTAAACAACATTAATTTTTAAAGCATTCTATTATTTATAAAAGAATTAGAAACAAAACACACAATACCTTCATCACATAAGCCAACTGATGAGAGAGATAACCTAGGTTTTTGAGCTCTGGAAGGTTCATCTTATCTTCGCTAGGCAGCGCTCACGCTGTTCCACCACTTTCTTCCCCTAGATGCTCCTGAATAAATTCATTTCAGTGATCTAAGAAAACAATTGTAAACCATTCAGAATCTCGTTTTCCACCTTCTTTCAACAAGAGAGAAAATAATCTAAAATCCGTTATCGTTTTGCGTAGGATCCTCAATGACTTATTAGAAGATAAATTATGATTGTGAAATTCATTATTTAGTTCGTTTCCACTTAATAGATTGTTATTATAAATTGAATTTATCAATGAAATCGATATTTCGAAAAAAAATATGTTTTTGAAGATCGAGCGGTTACCACAAATTTATCGAAATACTTCTCAAATCATGAAGTTTTTGTCTTCTATTTTTATTTTTTAGACTAATTTCAACTACTTATCAAAATAGCTTGTCTTAAGATGTTGAATCAAACGAGGCGGTATCGACTCGAGACGCGACCATACCGGATTATATGTACGTATTAGATTTAAAAAAATATGATGTAAATAAAATTTAGTAGGTATATATTTTAACTATCAACATGTTAGTTAATATTACTCAAAAAATACCGGAATTATCGTTAGTTTATCCTAATAACATCGTAGGTTAGTTTAACCATTTGAAATAAACACTAGGGTCGTAAGAGAACCTCACACTGGTGACAACACCAATAAATTTGCGGTGCTCTCGTCGTAGAGCGAGAGGCCGCTTCGTTGTTGTATGTACATTGTTTATAATCAAACGTGTTGTTATAAACTGCACTTATTTATAATCAATAAATTTTGTGTTATTCGAAATGAATGTATTCCAATCTCGTCGATGTCGTCTGTGTGGGTGTTTCCCATGTTTATCAGAACGTTACGTACATTGAGAAGTTATGTATTTACACTTGTCCTGGTCAACTAAACAAGGGGCGTTACGAGTCTTTTGTTTCGTAATTTTAAGAATTACTGGAAATTTCACACTAATCTTGAACAACATTCCCAATTTCCATTTATTCAAGTTGGTTCTTGACATCAACCATGGCTTCAATAGAAAGCTGCCGGACTCGATCTGGCAACGACGGTCCAGCTGCTGCCATTAAAGTAATGATGTCCTAGCTGACTCCAAAGTAATTTGATATGAGATACGACGAGTTATGAAAATGCTTATGACAGCATGCTGATCTCAGAAGGATGCTGGTATCAACCAGCGTCAACAGAACCTGTGTGTGCTCTAGCATGCAGCAGTACAGATGGGCAGCAGCACAACCACTGAAAAGTTTTTTTTTCGGCAGGCAGGTGAGAAAATCTTTAAGATCCACAGGTGGAGTTGGATCTCGTAAGATATCTTGAAGGATCCGCGACTTCAAGGTTATGTGCGATTCAAACCCACTAAAAAAAACCCTCCTTTTCTCCCACGTTGGATGCTCAGCCTGGAACTGTTTAACACATTACTTCAGGCTGAGTCCTGGGGCACTTCATCAGTTCTGGATGGCGGGACGGACCAGGTGTTCCCTTCTCTGTCTCTCTCGTTCTAACAATGTCTTCCTTGTCAGGATACTCTCTGCGTACGCTGCCACAAGACTCCAACTCCTCTCACCTTCCAGCATCTTGCTGACGACAGCTTCTGGTGTTGAAATTTGGGGAGTTAATCCCAGCTCTGCCAGCAGCTGGCTTCTTTCAGCCGCCCATTTGGTGCATTTGAAAAAGGTGTGTAGCGCATCATCATCTTCTCTCTTCTGGCAGTTCTGGACGAAAAGGTTGGCATCGTAAAAGGAGTTTGCCATGGCAGTATACTTTTGCTGATTTTGTTAAATCTTTATTTTGAACGTGTATTTGAGGAAGCTCTGGATGACAGTGAGCTGGGCACACAGGCTAATGGGGCTCTCATCAATAACTTGTATTATGATCACGATTATGGTGCTTGTAGCAGATTGTGTGGGTGACCTGCAAATTTTGCTCGACAAGGTTGACCCAGCAGTATTGAGAATCAACATTAGAGAGCTACAGCAACATTTGGAACCATTCAGACGTGAGAAGCTGCTAAGGCGAGCATCGAGTGGATGCTAACTTTCCAACGTGAGTCTCACGTGATTGACGTTGCCTTAGATTTTTCAACACTCCATAGGTAACGTCAACTCAATCCGCAGTTTTTGTTTTCGTTGAACCAATAAAGGAAAACAGGAAGGAAAATATAAGGAAATCAATGAAGTACGCTCGTTTATTACCCAAAATAATCGTAAAAGTATAAATAAATAAATGCAAAATGAATGTGAGCTCCTAATCGTACATTTCAGTCCATCCCCTTATCTGAGGAGTAGATGACAGACAACCAAATTCGACGAGATTGGTAGTTTATGATCGACCTCGGACTAATCAATATTTTCGTATTATATTCCAATATTACCTTTTTGAAGTAAAATAAATACGAAGTCGGTCAAAAAGGTAGAGGAAACTTGCCTTCAATGGGGAAGATCAATCGTCCCACTGATGTCATCGAGATCGAACATCCGCCGCAACAGACCAAAATGTATAAGGGAGCAATATTCACTTCAAGCGAAATGTATAAGGGATCAATTCTTCAATCTTCAATTCACTTTACCGCGACCCCGAAGATAAAGAACTCGCAAAAGATTCACCGAAACTCTTCAAAACGAAAGAAACAGAATGATCAGCTGATTGGCGGCGGCCATTAGCTCAGCCACAAAAACAAGGAGTTGACCTAGTAGGTTATCTCACATCAAAAACGCGAGAGGGCCGAGTCAACCGTCTTCTGTGAGCCTCATGTCATGCGCGAGGCTCGCGTTTTTGTACATATCTTGGCATTATCTTGGCGCTGTAACTCTCTATTAAGAATTTGAGCATTCAGATGTCTTCATCTTGGAACCCTGGACCATGGAGAGACAACTGTTCAAGTACCTACCTCAGTATATTGGTGACTGATTTTTGGGATTCCCAGAAATAAATTCGGAACAGAATTACCCTAGCTGTCAGTAATTTCACGAATCTCCGTTCCCTTTTGCGTGATTGACACCTTTCATTCGACATTCGGTACTGACAGGTAAAGATTTATGTTTGGGTGGGTGCTCATGTACAGTGTGGAGACCTAGACCCTCAAGGTAGACTCCATCTGGCTTCTTGCCTTGGTTGCTCCGCGGGTGAGTCTTTCTCTCTTAACACCCCAGCTGCTAGATGACAAAGCACCTGCTAGCTGCTTGGCCACCACACCATGTCGTAGGACTTGGTCGCCATGAGTAGGTACACGGACATTGCTGGTAGGGGTTTTCATTTTTACCCCAGTAGGCAAAGGGTATTACTGTCTTACGAATACATCTCTTACACCTCACCAATTGTGGCTAGGACAGCCACCCAGACAGCTTGAAATGTTTGTTTTGTATTAGGCTCCAATGCCCTCTGATGCATACTCCACCCCCAGGGAGGAGATGGAGGTTGTAGAGCACTGTCGGAGTTCTTTCCCACTTTAGGCGTAGGTACTTAGTTACCGACAATATATTGTTCATTCACAACTCGCTAGGGACCTAATATTGACTTAGAAGCAGCTCTTCCCCGCGCTCAGAGCAACCTAGTTTGAAGAACAAGGTCAGCAGCGCTGGCTATGTTGGGCAAATGGACCATGCCAAACCAAAGGTGACTGCGCCATTTTATTCGTTTCAATTAGGTACCCAACCTGTTTTTCTAACAGACAGTCGCCGTTTTTCACATTTTACACAAGTAGGTTCTTACATGCCCTTAAAAACTACAACACTCACCATCCACTGATGGAATTTTACTGAAGCCTTCTTTTTCCGCCAGAAAGGGTAGGTAGGTACCTAAAGAATGCTTATCAATTTGAGCATACCTAATTTATAATCTCAATAACTTCAGATTAATTAACAATTTATGACGTTTTGAAGTTTACACAAGAACATAAATATAAGATTAAATATTCAAACCATGCCATATTGATTACGTGTCAAATTTCCTTTAAGACTTGAAACTCATTGTTTCTCCTTGAATTATGTGAATAAATTAAACTAGTTGAGAAAACGTTGTAATATTATAGATGTTGTTAAACCAAAGTGCTACCGAACATTGGTTGAATAGAGAATTTATTCCACACTATACCCTGAAACTTGTAAATTATTATCATAATCTGCGTACCTACTTGATAAGACGGATACATGTACTACCTATAACGTTTCACTTACAGCTTAGGTACCTACAATTTTCATTGATAAGTAGGTTTGCCATAATGGTGATTTAGGATAATCCCACCCTGTGAACGCATGATCAAAATACCATTGTTGTTTCATAAAATATTATCTACGTGACTTACATTTTATTGGTATGCAAAATGTTGGAGAGTTTCGTTTGAGATGAAAACACTAGAGAGTTTTTGCACGCCACGACCAGGGCCCGTGGAACCTCTTCACAAAGCTCGGAGCGCCTCCCTCCCCCCTCCCCTGTCCATAGTTAATGAGCCTCCTCCTTCAATTGGGTAGCATCTTCGGTTGCTCGCACTAGTCTCCTCCTAACAGGGCCAGTCAAATTTTGGCAGCAAAAACTCTCTAATGAATTTTGATGATTCAAATACAGTCAAACTTGAATAACTTCACTTTGTTAAATGGATGGAAAATTTTAATTTTAAATAAAATGAAAATGGATCTTGCGTTTATTATAAGTAGGCACTTTTTCAACCATATGCCTACCAATTATTACCTATCTATTATTAATTATCCTTGATTCGATGTTGTATCTCAAGATTTTAGTGATGTTTGTATGTGAAACATTACCTAAGTACCTGATCATAGATTTCATTGTTATGGAGTGAATTATTTTCTTTGTACGCGATTTTCATTGTTATTACCTTTGTACGTAGGTAATTCTACCAATAAGTGCTGCAGAATTTGGTCGGATTTAGAGAATACACGGTTTTCAATACCTACCTGAAGAAATATTACTGTTTAAAGTGTCTTCCTCCGTTTTATTGGAAAATAAAATATTGGGTTTATTCGTTGTTTATTATTTTTTAGTGCCTTACCCGCTAAGCGATGGATGTTCGCAATATTAAAGTAAGTCACATATACACATATACACAGTCTCATGTATATGGAATGGGTCAAAGTGAGTGAGGTGTGCTCACTCTCCACATTTGGGAAGGGCGTGACGTCACGAGGGTTCTCAGGCCAGTCCCACTGCCAGTACGAATAAAATCACTTCAAAAATCAATTTTAATAAAAACGGAGTTGAGTAGAACGTTGTCTATTTCCACGAAAATAATGAGTTACAAGTTAAATCGATTTCAACGGTTAGGTCATCATCAGTATTCACCCTTGTAATGTCATACATCTATGTTCAGTAGTCCTCCAATAAAGTGACGTGTAGGAAAACCCAGAGTGGCATGAGTCGTCACCAACACAGGCGAGGCAAGGAAGAGAAAGAACACGTCATCTGACGTCACCTCTTTTCCACTCTCCCCGCACCATACTAACTTGAGTATGTAAGCTGCACTCAGGGGTCTTCCTACAAGCATTCGTACCTCGTCTATCCGACTTATCATTTCTTGTCTTACCTACAACCCAGTTCCTCCGAGGAAACGGTTTGCCCCAAAAAGGCGCCGAACCTCTAGCTCCCCTTAGGGACCTCTTCAGAACAGTTGGCCTCACTAGGTAAATGTTCCGCCTCCCGCCAGTGTGTCTGTCATCAGATACCGAGGTAGACGGATAGATTCTACGAGCACTTATCTGTACGGTCGGCTGTGAGGCGCCGCGGATGGAGTGCTAAAGCCCTAGGCTTTAGGGATCAATCTCACCGTTGAGTAGGATTCAGGCTAGGAACAATTCAGCACATCGAGAGCACCATCAACAACAAGCAGAACACAACAAATAAAATAGACAAAAGAAATAGACAACGTTCTACTCAACTCCGTTTTAATCCCATTGCCAGTCTTATTCCCCTTACCGCTTTGGGGATTTTTGGCTTTAACCAGTGTGTATTGATGGAATTAAGAGAAAATTCATGGAAAACTTTATAATAACTTTTAAGCGTTTTAGAGCTTTTTTAATAGAGACTTTTTGTAGCAAAGAGTGGAGAGACTAGGCCGAGTAACAGCCATGCCACCCATCGTTTGGGTAAGAAACAACAGGATATTTGACAAAAAGTGCAAAACGGGAATAAAAAATTTAAATCCTCGGAGGATAATGCTTTTAAATGGAAATTTTAAAGGTACCTACGTTCCATGTAGGTAAGTTTTGGGAATACCTAACTGACAATAGTGACATGGAAGAAGGAGAGGAAGGTTTGCTCAAGGTTAACATGTTCAAAGCGTAATGTGTCACATGAAACTCGGCATCCTCCACTAGCCCATAAGCAGTGTTGTACTCGTATAATACAGAGGTATCGAAATGTTGCCTCCCTAAAATTACTCGTAAGGTTAATGAGAAAGAGCATGAGTGGAATATTTCCTCTAACTAGGAACGTATCATCTGCCCACTAGAGCTCACTGTTTTCGTCTGGAGACCCTCAGCCTCAAATAACTGGGGCAGAGGCTCGGAGTGATATCACACTGATAAGGTGTTTTACTGAAAGTTTTGTGGTTCTACGTGGGTTTTAGCATGGAACATGCTTTAGCCTTGGACTAACTACCCGAAAACGTTACGCGGGAGAGGCGATGGTGACAGGCGGGGGTTCCCGTCCTTCCCATCTCTACTCCGCCAAAAAGCGCAGCTGAAGCATGTTCCATGTATCTTGAATGGGGTATTTCAGTCAATTTTTTTTTTTTTTTTTTTTCAAAAGAGCATGGGTTAGGAATAACGGTAATTGGGTCTCTTTGTCGAGAAAATGTTTAGAAGAAATTAGGGAAGCTAATGAAAGCTGAAGATTTGAATGATGTGACGTAGTAAGTTGTTGTGACGTATTAAGTTGCTGACCTTGGAACGAGACATCCAACCAATCCTGTGTGGTCTTAAAGGTCTTGTGACCTTGGATACTATAAAATACTACCCACCCTTTTTTAGGACGTCCCACAGAAAGACTTGGGCGTCCTTAAGGGCCCCATTCACGTGTATGCCTGGAGTCGCCGCCGCGTCTCTCCATGTACTCCCCGAAGCCACCCCAGTAGTCCATTCACCTGGCTACCAAAACCTCCTGACTCCGCCGATTGGCGGGCCTGCTTCCAACCACCGCTTGCTCAGATGACTAGAAGTGAGGAAAATGGCAGGGCTACATGCTGTACTGGTGGGAGTGCGACCGGGCGTCGGCCTCACTTCAACCATTCACAGGGCTGCCGAGGATTAACCTGGCCGCAATTTTCGAGCATGTTCGATTACCTGCCGAGCGGCGGACGACTGCCAGGCCTCAAGATTTTGTTAACCATTTATGGGTAGTTTTCCCCTTTGACGGCGGCTAGGGACGCTGCAGCAACTCCGGGCATACACGTGAATGGGGCCCTTTATGCGCTCGATCTGGGGTGAAGGAGGACAACACTCTGGCGAAAAAAACAATAGGTGAATGTCTGTGTGTGTGTGACAAAATCTTGTGTACTGTGCACAGGCCTTAGTTCTCAACCAATTTTCCTGGTTCTTTTTTTGTTCGTCACGGAAAACTATCTAGTTGTGCACTACGTTGCCGGAATTTCGAATTTTGCCTTTTAAGGGGGGGGGCGGAGGGAAGGGGGGTTAATGCTCAAAAAACGTGCGTTTTTGGGCATAATCTTGTGTACTCTGCCCAGGCCTCAATTGCCAACCAATTATCCTGGTTCTTTTTTGTTCGACGCGGAAAACCATCTAGTTGTGCACTACTTCGCCGGAATTTCGAATTTTGCCTTTTACGGGGGGGAGGGGGGGTTAATGCTCAAAAAACGTGCGTTTGCGGGTGTAATCTCGTAAAATCTGCCCAGGCCTCAATTTCCAACCAATCTGAGTGTTTCTTCTTTTGTTCGATTCAGAAATCTTCCATATTGCACACTTTTCCACCAGAGTAACAAAATTCGCAAGAGGAGGGGCGAGCAGACCCCGACCCTCTTCTACCACAGTGCTCTGATAGGGAACTACTTCAGCAATTAGTAACAGAGGAGCCCGATAGATGGAGTTGTTGGTTTCCGTGTCACAGACATTTTTACTATAGTGGGCACCAACACCCACAAATTTCAGAAGTAGATTAGAATTTGAATTTTATAAAAGAATGGGTAATTTATAGTACATTAGAAAACTTTTATATAAATTGTTAATAATTTTATTTATGAAAGTTATCTACCTAAAACGTGGTAATCATGTCGGTACAATTAAATTAACAATTTCCTACCTCAATTTTTGAGTCAATTTTTGACTAATTGGCCTTCTAAGCCTTGCAAACCTACTACCGAAAGTAGGGAAACTTGCAACAAATATACCAAGGCAGGTTTTCATTATTTATATAAATTGTTTATAAATACTTATACCTACATTTTTTTGTCTGTTTTTAATTTCTGAAATGTTATGCTAAACATTTTGAGTCCATTACAATAACTTCATTTTCCTTTGAAGTTTTCTAATTAATGTAAATTCGTGAAAATGAATCTAAAGAAAATTACCTAATTTATTGGTGATTGTTAGTTTTTTAGACAAATAAATTTTATGGTACCTACTTGGTATTCTTCGGAGTCGTGCATTTGAATTCTGATTGACATTTCAACGCCAAAATTAAGGCACTGAGATCATTAATTGTTTACCTAATTTGATAAAAAGCTAAATAAAGTAAAATCAGGTAAAGTTTTTTGTTTTTAAATAAAATACGTAGAATGTTCTATGATGTTTGGCTGGAAATTCTAAAGTCTCTAAAGTGCGATACATTTATCACCACGATCAAATACCTGAATTTCGCGCGTGGAAGTGATTTTGAAATTCCCTCCTCAGCGTTGTAGTTCTCAAGACCACTCATAGAGAGCATCCGTTCTGATTTTTTGGCGAATTTTTCCTCACTTTCAAGTATGGTGGGTGTTAATTAATTTGTACAGGCAGTAAAACCTTTTTACTATTCAGATGAAGATAAATGTCACAGTTCATTTGAAAAAATGTAAGAATTAACGTTCTTGGGAGTCAGCTGTTCACTGAGCCCATCAGCTGTTGTTCTGTTCAGTTGGCACCATTGCGGAATAATTTTGTGAAGTGCCCGCCTGTAAGCAGCCGCTACGCATTTATTCCGTTTGTCCGTTACGTTCAGGATGAAATCATCTCTTTTTATACATCACGTGGACTTGTAATTTATTCGTCGTTTTTACTTAACTATTGATTCCATACTAATTAATTAATCCGGAGTAATCATCCATCATGCCGCCAGAGAAAAAGGTCAGTCTGTCATCAGTTTTCTGCAACAGGTGATATCGGCTTCGTGTTGAGCCGTTGCTTTCATACTTCATCTCAGCCCTTATGCGTTCAAATTCTCGTTTTGGTTGATAATTTCATTCTTTGAATTCAATTGATTCTAAATATATTTTTGATGCACGTTGACGGAACAATCTGTGTTATATATCGACAATCACGTGACTACTTCTACGCACTTGTAAATATGGTGCCCTTAGATTGCTTGAGACCAAGTCGACACGTTCTATCTTGACTATATTATTCATCTTGTTTTTATGAATTTTAGAATTGTAGATAATCAATCAAGAAATCAGAGTTCACCGTTCTATTACGGACTGGACTGCTGTTTTCTATTGACGCTAGGTTATTGTAACGGTTCGCCGGTCATAACTTGTATGCCACCCAGGGAGGGAAACGAATCTTATTTTTATTGTTTATATGTCTTATGGAGCCTTGAAAAATATTGGAAAATTCTCTCCAGTCACCATAAACTGGTGTTATGTTTGTGCCACGCTCATCCTTACATGGAGGCTCAACTTACATACCTAGGTCGAAAGAATAAATCGGCATGAATTTCAGTCTTTTTACTTTTTAGGCGTCATCATAACGATGGGGGGGTCGGACTAATTTGAAGACCGAGAAGACTGGAAGACTGGAAGACCCAAGGTCAAATGACTGATAACACGGACAAAAATAAAAGTCCGTAGACGATTTACCGAAATTCGCGATTTTTGACCTTATTATATAGACTGATGTACATTTACATGCAGAAATCAATGTAAATAAAGATTTTCTTGAACATACGCACTTTTATCAAATCACTCCTTCAACATAGAACACCAGTCTTCAAAATCAGGCTTGCTGTATGAGGACAAATTTTGTCCGTAGATTTACTTTTTCCTCCATTTTGTGCATATTTAGCTGTGTATCATGAATTAACCTCTTCCAAAACCAAGTACTAACTTCTCTCAATATACCTGATGGTTTCAATTCTCTTTTTCTCATTATTTTAAGCCGTACGAGGCAAAGAAGACCCAAGGTCAACCACAGAAAAAAATAAAATTCCGTGGTGGACTCATCAACTATTTACCTACTGTTCTAATGGCATATTTAGCTGTGTAACCCCTTCCAAAACAAAGTAATTACTTCTCTTAATATACCTGATAGTTTAAATTCTCTTTTTCTCATTATTTAAAGCCGTACGAGGCATAAACTCCAGTCTTCAAAATCAGGCTTGCTGTATGAGGACAAATTTTGTCCGTAGATTTAGTTATTCCTCCTTTTTGTGCATATTTAGCCGTGTATCATGAATTAACTTCTTCCAAAACCAAGTACTGACTTCTCTCAATATACCTGATGGTTTCAATTCTCTTTTTCCTATTATTTTAAGCCGTACGAGGCAAAGAAGACCCAAGGTCAACCAGAGAAAAAAAATAGAAGTCCGTAGCAGACTTATCAACTATTTACCTACTGTTCTATGGGCATATTTAGCTGTGTAACCCCTTCCAAACAAAGTAATTACTTCTCTTAATATACCTGATAGTTTAAATTCTCTTTTTCTCATTATTTAAAGCCGTACGAGGCATAAAACTCCAGTCTTCAAAATCAGGCTTGCTGTATGAGGACAAATTTTGTCCGTAGATTTAGTTATTCCTCCTTTTTGTGCATATTTAGCCGTGTATCATGAATTAACTTCTTCCAAAACCAAGTACTGACTTCTTTCAATATACCTGATGGTTTCAATTCTCTTTTTCTCATTATTTTAAGCCGTACGAGGCAAAGAAGACCCAAGGTCAACCTCGGAATAAACTAAAAGTCCGTAGCTGACTTATCAACTATTTACCTACTGTTCTATGGGCATATTTAGCTGTGTAACCCCTTCCAAAACAAAGTAATTACTTCTCTCAATATACCTGATAGTTTAAATTCTCTTTTCTCATTATTTAAAACCGTACGTTTAGCATAAAACTCCAGTCTTCAAAATCAGGCTTGCTGTATGAGGACAAATTTTGTCGTAGATTTAGTTATTCCTCCTTTTTGTGCATATTTAGCCGTGTATCATGAATTAACTTCTTCTAAAACCAAGTAACTGACTTCTTTCAATATACCTGATGGTTTCAATTCTCTTTTTCTCATTATTTTAAGCCGTACGAGGCAAGAAGACCCAAGGTCAACCAGAGAAAAAAAATAAAAGTCCGTAGCAGACTTATCAACTATTTACCTACTGTTCTATGGGCATATTTAGCTGTGTAACCCCTTCCAAAACAAAGTAATTACTTCTCTTAATATACCTGATAGTTTAAATTCTCTTTTTCTCATTATTTAAAGCCGTACGAGGCATAAAACTCCAGTCTTCAAAATCAGGCTTGCTGTATGAGGACAAATTTTGTCCGTAGATTTAGTTATTCCTCCTTTTGTGCATATTTAGCCGTGTATCATGAATTAACTTCTTCCAAACCAAGTACTGACTTCTCTCAATATACCTGATGGTTTCAATTATCTTTTTCTATTATTTTAAGCCGTACGAGGCAAAGAAGACCCAAGGTCAACCTCGGAATAAACATAAAAGTCCGTAGCTGACTTATCAACGATTTACCTACTGTTCTATGGGCATATTTAGCTGTGTAACCCCTTCCAAAACAAAGTAATTACTTCTCTTATATACCTGATAGTTTAAATTCTCTTTTTCTCATTATTTAAAGCCGTACGAGGCATAAAACTCCAGTCTTCAAAATCAGGCTTGCTGTTTGAGGACAAATTTTTGTCCGTAGATTTAGTTATTCCTCCTTTTTGTGCATATTTAGCCGTGTATCATGAATTAACTTCTTCCAAACCAAGTACTGACTTCTCTCAATATACCTGATGGTTTCAATTCTCTTTTTCTCATATTTATTTTAAGCCGTACGAGGCAAAGAAGACCCAAGGTCAACCTCGGAATAAACTAAAAGTCCGTAGCTGACTTATCAACTATTTACCTACTGTTCTATGGGCATATTTAGCTGTGTAACCCCTTCCAAAACAAAGTAATTACTTCTCTTAATATACCTGATAGTTTAAATTCTCTTTTTTCTCATTATTTAAAGCCGTACGAGGCATAAAACTCCAGTCTTCAAAATCAGGCTTGCTGTATGAGGACAAATTTTGTCCGTAGATTAGTTATTCCTCCTTTTTGTGCATATTTAGCCGTGTATCATGAATTAACTTCTTCCAAAACCAAGTACTGACTTCTCTCAATATACCTGATGGTTTCAATTATCTTTTTCTTATTATTTTAAGCGTACGAGGCAAAGAAGACCAAGGTCAACCTCGGAATAAACTAAAAGTCCGTAGCTTGACTTATCAACGATGTACCTACTGTTCTATGGGCATATTTAGCTGTGTAACCCCTTCCAAAACAAAGTAATTACTTCTCTTAATATACCTGATAGTTTAAATTCTCTTTTTCTCATATTTAAAGCCGTACGGGCATAAAACTCCAGTCTTCAAAATCAGGCTTGCTGTTTGAGGACAAATTTTGTCCGTAGATTTAGTTATTCCTCCTTTTTGTGCATATTTAGCCGTGTATCATGAATTAACTCTTCCAAAACCAAGTACTGACTTCTCTCAATATACCTGATGGTTTCAATTCTCTTTTTCTCATTATTTTAAGCCGTACGAGGCAAAGAAGACCCAAGGTCAACCTCGGAATAAACTAAAAGTCCGTAGCTGACTTATCAACTATTTACCTACTGTTCTATGGGCATATTTAGCTGTGTAACCCCTTCCAAAACAAAGTAATTACTTCTCTTAATATACCTGATAGTTTAAATCTCTTTTTCTCATTATTTAAAGCCGTACGAGGCATATAAACTCCAGTCTTCAAAATCAGGCTTGCTGTTTGAGGACAAATTTTGTCCGTAGATTTAGTTATTCCTCCTTTTGTGCATATTTAGCCGTGTATCATGAATTAACTTCTTCCAAAACCAAGTACTGACTTCTCTCAATATACCTGATGGTTTCAATTCTCTTTTTCTTATTATTTTAAGCCGTACGAGGCAAAGAAGACCCAAGGTCAACCTCGGAATAAACTAAAAGTCCGTAGCTGACTTTATCAACTATTTACCTACTGTTCTATGGGCATATTTAGCTGTGTAACCCCTTCCAAAACAAAGTAATTACTTCTCTCAATATACCTGATAGTTTAAATTCTCTTTTCTCATTATTTAAGCCGTACGAGGCATAAAACTCCAGTCTTCAAATCAGGGCTTGCTGTATGAGGACAAATTTTGTCCCGTAGATTTAGTTATTACTCCTTTTTGTGCATATTAGCCGTGTATCATGAATTAACTTCTTCTAAAACCAAAGTACTGACTTCTTTCAATATACCTGATGGTTTCAATTCTCTTTTTCTCATTATTTTAAGCCGTACGAGGCAAGAAGACCCAAGTCAACCTCGGAATAACTAAAAGTCCGTAGCTGACTTATCAACTATTTCCCCCTACTGTTCTATGGGCATATTTAGCTGTGTAACCCCTTCCAAACAAAGTAATTACTTCTCTTATATACCTGATAGTTTAAATTCTCTTTTTCTCATTATTTAAGCCGTACGAGGCATAAAACTCCAGTCTTCAAAATCAGGCTTGCTGTATGAGGACAAATTTTGTCCTAGATTTAGTTATTCCCTCCTTTTTGTGCATATTTAGCCGTGTATCATGAATTAACTTCTTCCAAAACCAAGTACTGACTTCTCTCAATATACCTGATGGTTTCAATTATCTTTTTCTTATTATTTTAAGCCGTACGAGGCAAAGAAGACCCAAGGTCAACCTCGGAATAAACTAAAAGTCCGTAGCTGACTTATCAACTATTTACCTACTGTTTCTATGGGCATATTTAGCTGTGTAACCCCTTCCAAAACAAAAGTAATTACTTCTCTTAATATACCTGATAGTTTAAATTCTCTTTTTCTCATTATTTAAAGCCGTACGAGGCATAAAACTCCAGTCTTCAAAATCAGGCTTGCTGTATGAGGACAAATTTTGTCCGTAGATTTAGTTATTCCTCCTTTTTGTTGCATATTTAGCCGTGTATCATGAATTAACTTCTTCCAAAACCAAGTACTGACTTCTATCAATATACTGATGGTTTCAATTCTCTTTTCTCATTATTTTAAGCCGTACGAGGCAAAGAAGACCCAAGGTCAACCTCGGAATAAAGCTAAAGTCCGTAGCTGACTTATCACACTATTTACCTACTGTTCTATGGGCATATTTAGCTGTGTAACCCCTTCCAAAACAAAGTAATTACTTCTCTTAATTACCTGATAGTTTAAATTCTCTTTTTCTCATTATTAAAGCCGTACGAGGCATAAAAGACCAGTCTTCAAATCAGGTTTGCTGTATGGGGACAATATTGTCCGTAGATTTACATATTCCTCCTTTTTGTGGCATATTTAGCCGTGTATCATGAATTAACTTCTTCTAAACCAAGTACTGACTTCTCCTAATATACCTGATGGTTTACATCTCTTTTTCTCAATTTTTAAAGCCGTACAAGGCATAGAAGACGCAGTCTTCCAAAGCCAGAGAACCCAAGGTCGAGAAGACCCAAGGTCTAGACCCAGTCAATGAGTGATACCACGGACAAAAAATAAAAGTCCTTAAAGGACTTATAAACAATTTACCTACTCTTCTTTGGGCATATTCAGCTGTGTAACCTCCTCCAAAACATAGTACTAACCTTCTCCTAATATACCTGATAGTTTAAATTATCTTTTTCTCATATTGAAGCCCTGTGAGGCATAGAAGAATAGTATTCAAAATCAAGTGTGCTGTATGAGAACAAATTTTGTCCGTAGATTTGGTTATTCCTCTTTTTGTTGCATATTTAGCCGTGTATCATGAATTAACTTCTTCCAAACCAAGTACTGACTTCTCTCAATATACCTGATGGTTTCAATTATCTTTTCTTATTATTTAAGCCGTACGAGGGCAAAGAAGACCCAAGGTCAACCAGAGAAAAAAAATAAAAGTCCGTAGCAGACTTATCAACTATTACCTACTGTTCTATGGGCATATTTAGCTGTGTAACCCCTTCCAAAACAAGTAATTACTTCTCTTAATATACCTGATAGTTTAAATTCTCTTTTCTCATTATTTAGAAGCCGTACGAGGCATAAAACCACCAGTCTTCAAAATCAGGCTTGCTGTATGAGGGACAAATTTTGTCCGTACATTTACTTTTTCCTCCTTTTTGTGCATATTTAGCCGTGTATCATGAATTAACTTCTTCCAAAACCAAGTACTGACTTCTCTCAATATACCCTGATGGTTTCATTCTCTTTTCTCATTATTTTAAGCCGTACGAGGCAAAGAAGACCCAAGGTCAACCAGAGAAAAAAAATAAAAGTCCGTAGTAGCAGACTTATCAACTATTTACCTACTGTTCTATGGGCATATTTAGCTGTGTAACCCCTTCAAAACAAAGTAATTACTTCTCTTAATATACCTGATAGTTTAAATTCTCTTTTTCTCATTATTTAAAGCCGTACGAGGCATAAAACTCCAGTCTTCAAAATCAGGCTTGCTGTATGAGGACAAATTTGTCCGTAGATTTAGTTATTCCTCCTTTTGTGCATATTTAGCCGTGTATCATGAATTAACTTCTTCCAAAACAAGTACTGACTTCTTTCAATATACCTGATGGTTTCAATTCTCTTTTTCTCATTATTTTAAGCCGTACGAGGCAAAAGAAGACCTGTCTTCCAAACAAAGTACTGACTTCTCCTAATATACCTGCAAGATGCTATTTAAAATAGAGTTTAAAATATTCTAACATAGAGTTCTAACTCGTATTTCCACCCTATTTACATTGTTATTTAGCAACACCACCGAGCTCGTTTTTCACAACTTTTCAGGAGAGAGAAAAAACCGATTTTTTAGTATTTCAAGGCCTAATTAAGTGATGTATTTTTTTTAATGAATGATAATAGGTATCATTCATTGAAAAAAAAAAAAAAACATCAGTCAATTAGGCCTTGATGGACTGAAAAATCGGTTCTTTCTCTCTCCTGAAAAGTTGTGAAAAACGAGCTCGGGGTGTGCTGATTCCACGACAAATATTGAATTAGGGATAGGGTGTAGTCAATGACAAATCGGAGTGTTTAATATTGATTAGTCTTAATGAGATATAGGTCCGTGATGAAATTAAGAAGGGTTTGGGGTGTCAAAGGAAACCGCAAGAAAATGAGGAGAGTAGTTAGTAGAGAAAGACTCCAAGGGAACTCAACGTCCTCTCTCTTCCGTCAGAAGGTGTGTGGCGTTTGGCACCTCCTCTGGCCTCGTTCCAAAGGATCAGATCCTAAGGGAGCTGCTACACACCCCGTCTTAAATAGCATCTTGCAGAGTTATGGTAAACCGATCGATGAACGTTCGAAAACAACTAAAATCAGTGACATTCCTCATACAATACAGCCAAAGCAGTATGGTTTTAACTGAAAGGTTCATAGAAAATTCACTCATTAACTCATGCTGCATGAATGGAATTTTCCCTTGGATTGGTTTCCTTTCGAAGAGTAGGTATTCTGGTAAATGTCAAGTTCTGAGGATAAAATATACCGCCCATAAATTATTGTAGTTCACTGACTCAATCTTACAAATTCTCCAGAATCATTTTGTTTCAAACCTCTATGCGGAAATGTTTTATTACATCTATTGGAATGCGTGATAAATTGTTCATTTCAGTAGTAGGGTGATACTGTGAATGGAGGAATAGCTCTCTCTCCTCGATTGAAAAAAGATGGAACAACTATCATGAAAAAATTGTTAAGTAACATTACAGTAAATGCATTAAAGAAGTAAGTACTTTGTTTTGGTAGGTAGGGGTTACACAGCTAAATATGCCCGAAGAAGACTAGGTAAATTGTTGAAGAGTCCTCTACGGACTTTTATTTTTCTGTGGTTGACCGGGTCTTCTTTGCCTCGTACTGTAATGGTGAATTTTCGTGAACACTACGGTGACCGAGCAAGGTTATAACTTGATTTTTAAAATCGCCACTACAATGCCCCTGCACTTAACTAGGAGTATCCAAATTTCACTTACCGTGATTTCTATGAGCAGTGGAACCAGTCAGCAGAAAACGACGAAGATGGTGTTGAATAGGTATCCTTTTGGGGATTACCGAAAAATGCCTATCTTTGTCCAACTTGAGCTTTAGTAAGTATTTTCCTTTACGACTTCTTTTATCTTTCCGTGATTGTGTAATAATTTGTACTTTTTATATTTAATAACTTTTCTTTCTTTTTCAGGTTCTTCGAGATCTCAGCAAGTCTAAGGTAAGTACTTTCAAGTTCTGTTTCTACGTAATGACTCTACTTTGGTTCTCACTACGATTCGCAAGGTAAGTATTCTCAGGTAAGTACCTTTTATGATTCTACTCTGCACCAGGAAATTGATCGGGGAATGTACAATGATAACCACAAGGTAAGTAAAAAAATGAATCCTGTATAATTTTCAGGTAAGTATTCAAAGACAAGAAAATAGTAATAATAAAGGAACAATATAACTCGGGACTAAGATACCCTTTTCGAATAATGATATTTACTGACTTTAATTACCGAGGGCCTGATGGGGATAACCTCCAAGCTTACAATCCACGTGGTGTTTCGAAACTAAAAAGAGAGGGAAGGTGAACATTCGCACGTGGTGTTACGGAACATGAACTAAATGCGTATGATGTTACGGAACATGAAAATCTAACACGTGGTGTTTCGTAACATGAAGGGAATAAGTCCTTTGACGAAAGAAAATCACTAGAATCAATTTACCTAGGAGGAACAATTTAAGAAAAGAGAATTTACAAGTTTTTAGGTTTACCAGTACTGGGTTTTGAGAGAGAATCCGTGGGCTTGGTCCGTTTTGAGATGCTAGGGTCGGCCGTTGGTACTTGAATCTTCAGGAGGGCGCAATCGTACACTGATAGACTCGCAGTTAACTTCAGGTTTCCAAATGTTCAGTTTACAGATGTCACACAGACTTTTCCACACAGAGTTTTCACACAGAATTTCCACACAGAGTTTCCACACAGACTTTTACACAGAGAGATGGGGGAGAGGCTCGATCAAGACACGTCTGAGGGGTAGGCGGCCGTTCTCCCCCCAGTCGCGTCCTCCCCCCTCCGGATCCTTCCCCACCCGTTCACTTCCTGGCGCCGACCATCCGTGCTGCCGCCTGGTGGCGCGCTCCCCGAACCTCCACCTCCATGCTTTCGGTCTCGCATGGAGGATTCCGCCGAATTTTCAATTTGGGGATCGTCGGTGGCGGAAGCCCCTGTGACGACTCGTCACACTCCTCCTTTCCCCGGAGGCGATGCCCTCATCGGCTTTACGACGTCCCCGGGGGTCACGGGTGGCAGTGGCAGCGGCAGGTCTGGCTTTGCCTCGATCAATGCGCATTCGTACCTCCATCGTCGGCAAACGGTACAGTCGGCAGGCCGTGTGTCTCGATGTTCGCGCAGCTTGCAAGGCATTGGGTGGTCTGGATGTCCCTGGAAATTTCGGCACTTGGTAATCAGTCGATTCCAGAACGTCTTGCAGCTTTGGCATCTGAAGCCCGTGATGATC
>CM019182.2:4194090-4246245 GCA_009739505.2 Apolygus lucorum
TGCGTATACTTCTGAAGAATGTCCTCATTTTATTTTATAACTAGAGTTATTATGACGATGACGCCTAAAAAGTAAAAAGACTGAAATTCATGCCGATTTATTCTTTCAATCTATAAAAGTTGGGCCTCCATGTAAGGATGAGCGTGGCACAAACATAACACCAGTTTATGGTGACTGGAGAGAATTTTCCAATATTTTTCAAGGCTCTATAAGACTTATAAACAATAAAAATAAGAAGAACGTATAAAAATAAGATTTGAACCCGTTTTTTTTTTTTTTTTTTTTGAAAGGGGTTATGTGTCATTAGTGAAACTTTCGGGAAAACGCAAAAAACTGTCCCAAGTCGCCGAAACGATCAAAACATCCCATTTTTTTGAAATATTCCAATACAGTTAAATAGGTACTCTACAATCCTCCAGAATTTTTCAAATTTTTTCAGCAAGGGGAAGTGTATATATTGCAATTTGAAATGCCCTCACATACCCCCTTTCAAAAACAAATCGATTTTTCAGGACTGAAATCATTTAAATAAACAGCTTTATTCATTGAATGAAACATATTTTGATGAAAATATGTACATAAAACATCATAACATAAAAGATGTATATGACCAGTTTATTCAAAATTAAAATCCAATCAACCAAAATCAAAATTTCCACTCGCGTTTTACGTTTCAGACATTCCTGAACCGTTTTTGTTCCGTGTTTGTCTGTCTGTCTGTCATGAAATCCTTTCCACAGCCATAACTTCTATATTTCTCATCCGATTTTGATGAAATTTTCAGGGATTGTGCGTGTGGGGGTGTAGATGTCCCCTATAAAATCATCATCCCCTACGAAAATCATGGCCCCCAAATTGAAAGTATCTTATGCGCATGCGTAAACTTGACATCCTTCTAACAGCCATAACTTTTACATTTTGCAACAACATTCATATATTGTGCGGGTTGACGTGTAGATGGTCCCCTATCCTCTACAGACCGAGCGTCCATTTAATTGGACACAAGTTTGAAGTTCCCTCCTAAACAGTGTATCGAAGCTATCTCAAACTTTTTTTTCCTTGGTGTTGTCCAAATTGTGGAGAATTATGGCAACACTGCAGATAAGAAGGTTATCTTTGATTTACCTTCGAAATTGGCGGAGAAATGGACCCGAAAACGAAGCAATCGTTTCATGGTAAGTTTTAGTGATTTAACCTTAATTTCCGTAAAATTTCTTATTGAATCTTGTTCCCAGGAATCTAATGGTGATTTTTCACTAATAGTTTGAAAGATTCGGATTGTACTAACGTCATAGCAATGCAACTTGTGGCGTCCATTTAATTGGACGCCCGGTCTATCTCCAAATCAGAGGGACGTCCAAAATATTGGACGAGTGAGGACTCAATCACAAACTTTTTTCAAAACAATTATTGACACCAGCGAGATTTGGTTTTATTTCATTCTTTTAATTTAAATATCATCATTCTTCACCCAAATTAATGTTGGAGTTAACTTTATATTCATAAAGCGTCATTGCTGAAAAGTTTTTGTTGGAAAAATAGCTGAGTACTTAGACTCTAAAAGACTACCTAGTTTTAAAGTTGGTGAAGATGAATGTGATGGTGTTCTTGCATTATCCACTATTTGAATTCTTATTAGGTGGTTATTGGCAGTATTTCTTTAAACCTATTTTGAAATTTGAGTCTAGTCACCCTCCCTTCCTTCCAGAAATTGTCAAAAATGTCAAAAGGATCGAAAAGGATCACAACTGTGGATGCTGTCGCTGATGCTTTGCTGGCGGATAAGGTTTCAGAATACAACTTTGGAGATATTGATGAAGACCTCAATTTGGACGATCTGGATCCTCAAGGTAGCCTGTTGGAAAGGACGGTCTAGACCATCCATCATTTCGTAGACTTGGCTTTGGCTAACGCCTGGATCCTGTACTGGCAAGACCAAATCGCCCTCAAAAATAAAAGGAACGATATCCTCAGCTACTTAGATTTCAAAATATTGGTGGCAGACCATTTCCTATCCATTAGCGACGAAAAGGGGATTGTCGACGATGTGAGACCATCAACTCTTCGTTCTGGAACTCCAAGAAGTAGGGGGGAAGCAAGGCTCGTACCTTATTGAAACTCGAGGCTATACATCTTACAGCCTTTGATGAAATGAAGAATGCAGCACGATCCAAGTTACCAGATTGTAAGAAAATATCAAATTAGTCCGTAAAAAATGTTTGAAGTAACTCTGTGTGACGAAAGTGAGTTACCATGAAAGGCTGTGACTTCAGCTTTTTCTGGTCTGAATTAGTCAAAATGAATGGTCAATTTTAAAATTAGGAAAAAGTTTGTTTTGTGATCATTTTTAGTTAATTTTCCGATTTTTTTGGTGTTTTTTACTTTCAAAAAGCTGAAATTGACTGACCAAACTAAACTAAAAGCCAAGCCAAGTCGAGATAATATTAATTTTAAGTTGTTTAATCCTTTATTCAGTCAAAATATGCAATTTTTTAATTAATAACGACGAAATACTTTTACTAAACTGTGATTTTTTTCTTAGAATGGGGGGGGTCGATATAGTCCTGGTGTCCATTTAAATGGACATTTTTTAATTCCTATGCGAAAAATTTTTTTCCAAACTTTGATATTTTTTGAGTTATTTGAGCCCCAAAAAGCCAGAAAAACTTGAAAATTTTGAAAAAATATTATCACTGCAAGCTCGGGACTGTAGAGGCTATGAGGGTAGTGGAAGGTACTTAGAGATTGATATTTTGAGAGTAACTACTATGCATCTGGTCATCTATGGTCGGGTTATAAATACGAGGAAGCTACGTGCCACACCCACTTCGAATTGTTGTCTTAGGGCGAGGTGGAGATTCAAAAGGAAGTGATTTTGGTTAATTATTTTCAATAACAAAGCCTAGGAATCGGCCAAGAAACAAAAATTAACCTCCTCCCTTTACCGACATATTAATTATTATAAATCAACCTGACAGTTTATTATTTGAGTCTCGAAATTCCTCGTCGACCACATAGCGAGTAAGTTCTTTTTTGAAAGGGATTATGTGGCTCACATAGCCCCTTTCAAGACATCGGAAATTTCAACCAGTTTTTTCTATGGGAAGCGTCAATGATACGAGGTTCCTTTTAATCGCAAACGATGCAACCAGGTATGGAGACCCAGAAAATTTAAAAAAAGTGAAAATGACCGAAAATGTCACATAGCCCCTTAAAAAAAACGGGTTCACTCGTTTACCTCCCTGGGTGGCATACAAGTTATGACCGGCGAACCGTTACAATAACCTAGCGTCAACAGAAAACAGCAGTCCAGTCCGTAATAGAACGGTGAACTCTGATTTCTTGATTGATTATCTACAATTCTAAAATTCATAAAAACAAGATGAATAATATAGTCAAGATAGAACGTGTCGACTTGGTCTCAAGCAATCTAAGGGCACCATATTTACAAGTGCGTAGAAGTAGTCACGTGATTGTCGAAATATAACACAGATTGTTCCGTCAACGTGCATTAAAAATATATTTAGAATCAATTGAATTCAAAGAATGAAATTATCAACCAAAACGAGAATTTGAACGCATAAGGGCTGAGATGAAGTATGAAAGCAACGGCTCAACACGAAGCCGATATCACCTGTTGCAGAAAACTGATGACAGACTGACCTTTTTCTCTGGCGGCATGATGAATACTCTGGATTAATTAATTAGTATGGAATCGATAGTTAAGTAAAACGACGAATAAATTACAAGTCCACGTGATGTACAAAAAGAGATGATTTCATCCTGAACGTAACGGACAAACGGAATAAATGCGTAGCGGCTGCTTACAGGCGGGCACTTCACAAAATTTATTCCGCAATGGTGCCAACTGAACAGAACAACAGCTGATGGGCTCAGTGAACAGCTGACACCCAGGAACGTTAATTCTTACATTTTTTCAAATGAACTGTGACATTTATCTTCATCTGAATAGTAAAAAGGTTTTACTGCCTGTATAAATTAATTAACACCCACCATACTTGAAACTGAGGAAAAATTCGTCAAAAAATCAGAACGGATGCTCTCTATGAGTGGTCTTGAGAACTACAACGCTGAGGAGGGAATTTCAAAATCACTTCAACGCGCGAAATTCAGGTATTTATGATCATGGTCCTAAATTTATCCTACTGTAGAGACGATTCATAATTTCCAGCCAAACATCATAGAAAATTCTACGTATTTTATTTTTTAAAAACCTGATTTTACTTTTTTTAGCTTTCCTATCAAATTAGGTAAAAAATTAATGGTCAGCGCCTTAATTTTGGCGCCATTTGATTTGGCGTTGAAATGTCAATCAGAATTCAAATGCAAAAATCCGAAAAATACCAAGTAGGTACCATAAAATTGATTTGTCTCAAAAACTAACAATCACCAATAAATTAGGTAATTTTCTTTAGATTCATTTTCACGAATTTACATTAATTAGAAAACTTTAAAGGAAAATGAAGTTATTGCAATGGACTCAAAATGCTTAGCATAACACTTCAGAAATTAAAAACTGACGAAAAATTGTATAAGTATTTATAAACAATTTATATAAATAATGAAAACCAGCCTAGGTATATTTGTTGCAAGTTTCCCTTCTTTCTTTTTCCTATTCTTGAAGCATCAATTATTCAGTTGTAGGTTTGCAAGGCTTAGAAGGCCAATTAGTCAAAAATTGACTCTTAATAGGTAGGAAATTGATGATTTAATTGTACCGACATGATTACCACGTTTTAGCTTAAATAACATTATTAACAATTTATATAAAAAAAATTTTAATGTACCTACTATAAATTACCCATTCTTTTATAAAATTCAAATTCTAATCTACTTCTGAAATTTGTGAGTGTTGGTGCCCACTATAGTAAAAATGTCTGTGACATGGAAACCAACAACTACATCTATTGGGCTACTCTGTTACTAATGGGGTATTTCGGTGGGTCGGAAATTCAGGTCTTTGACCTCAAATTTGGATTCAGCACCCTTGAAAACCTATCTACTCCAACTTTAAGCCCAATGATACTATAACATGTGGTAGAAAAATTAATTAAAGAGATCACACGTTTGAAAAAAAGGCGGGCCTCCCTTAATGCACACACACTTATGCTGCGTGCGTGTGTGATTAGTATTTTGTAGTATCCAAGAGGTCCTCCAAGGGTTTCATCGCTTCTCTGTGCATGGATACTTTTTTCAAAGACGTAGCTAGCTACGTCACGATTGGGTAGCTACGTCACACCATTCAAATCTTCAACTTTCCTTAGCTTATCTGATTTTTTAAAAACATTTTCTCGACGAACTGACCCAATTACCGTTATTCCTGTGCCATACTCATTTGAAAAAAATTTTAAAAAATTGACTGAAATACCCCATTGCAGGAGTAGTTCCCTATCAGAGCACTGTGGTAGTAGAGGGTAGGGTGTTCATCCTATACCCTTCTTAACCTTGAGTGAACCTTCTTTTCCTTCTTCCATGTTACTAACGTCAGTTATTCTCAAAATATACCCAAAAATTTGACTTGATTGATAACCAAAATACGCTGTGATTTCGCACAAAAGAATAAAATCATCACTAGACAATGATAAAGTAATTTTAAAATGAGAATGAGAAAAAAACTTGGTCCTTCAGGTCTTGGCTTACCGCCCTGGGCTGAAATTCAAGATACATGGAACATGCTTCAGCAGCGCTTTTTGGCGGAGTAGAGATGGGAAGTATGGGTAGACCCCCGCCTGTCACCATCTCTCCATCGCCTCTCCCTCATAATGTTTTCTGGTGGTTAGTCCAAGGTTAAAGCATGTTCCATGCTAAAACCCACATAGAACCACGAAACTTTCAGTAAAACACCTTATCAGTGTGATATCAGTTCGAGCCTCTGCCCCAGACATTTGAGGCTGAGGGTCTCCAGACGAAAACAGTGAGCTCTGACAGATGATTAGTTCCTAATTTAGGGAATATTCCACTCATGCTCTTTCTCATTAACCTTACGAGAGATAAAAAGTAGAGATGAATGGAGCCACCAACAAAACCCTGTTGACACGGCAGACACCATTAATTGCTATACAGATGGATCCAAAATTGACGGGCCTCAGGAAACCAATTCTGGGGCGGGTGTCTACATACCCAGCCTTGAAGTGGCGAACTGGTATAGCCTTGACAAGTACGCAACAGTATTTCAGACAGAAATACTCGCTATTAAAGAATGCATCACAACACTAATAGGTACAACTTGGTGTCAACAACAAGAAAATTAACATCTTTACCGACAGCCAGGCAAGTATAAAAGCCCTTCAAAATCCCATTACTACCTCAAAACTGGTATGGGAAACGAAAAGGCAAACAAATAATCTGTTTTTAGGAAATAATAAAATTTCTATAAAATGGATACCCGGACATTCCAATCAGCCCGGAAATGAATATGCCGACAACCTTGCCAAAAAGAGTTCAAGAAATAATTTCATTGGACCCTCACCAGTGATCGGCATTTCGAAGAATGCTTGTAAAGTAAAGGTTAAAAAATGGGAATCCCAAGACCTTAATATACTATGGCCTAAAGAAACTGATAGATACAGACAGACCAGAATGCTCATCACCTCGTATGATGCAAAACAGGCCCTATGGTTGACCTCAAAAAGTCGAAACACCATCAGGCTAATGATAGGCATTCTAACGGGACATTACGACTTCCGAAGAATGCTGAATATCATGGACAGTCGTATTTCATCAATGTGTCCATGCGAACAAGAAGAAGACACAGCTGAACACTTCTTGTGCAGATGTGACCGATTCTGGAGATCCAGAACAGAAGCATTTGGTCACCACATAGTGGAGCGCGCATCTTTGCTAGGGATGGGTATCGTTACAAAAGTATCGATACTGTATCGTATCCGAGTATCGAAATCCCAAGTATCGTTGGGCAAAAGTATCGATATTTTAAAATATCGAGTATCGATACTTTAGTGTCACAAACTATCAATATTATCCAATATTCTCAAGAAAAATAATTTTTACAACAATTTTTATTCATTTTTCAGAATCTAGAGTCCAAGCAGGGTGATTATCTCCATGATATTAACGTTAATTGTCCAACCAAAGAGTAATGACCCAAAAGCCTCTACTTTCTTCATTTTTTTTAGCCATTATGTTGAATTTTCCGCGAGAACTGTATCGATATTCGATATTTAGAAATATCGGGTCCAAAGTATCGATAACCAAAAATATCGGATAGTGCAGTATCGATACTAAAATATCGAGTATCGGTACAAAAGTATCGATATTTTGAAATATCGAGTATCGATACCCATCACTAATCTTTGCGTCTAATTTCGTGGAAACGCATAAAGAAATTTGCTGATCTCAGCAAAAGATTTACAAACTCTGAAGTGGGGTAGCCGGCGGAATCCTCTTTTAACATAAAGGGGCCTCGAAAGAGGGAGAGTATAAGCCATCAGAGCCTGAAACTCTTTTCCAATGGCAACCCCAAGCAGTGAGTGAGAGTTGAGGCTGAGGGTCTCCAGACGAAAACAGTGAGCTCTGACAGATGATAAGTTCCTAATTTAGGGAATATTCCACTCATGCTCTTTCTCATTAACCTTACGAGTAGTTTCAGGGAGGCAACATTTCGATACCTCTGTATTATACAACACTGCTTATGAGCTAGTGGAGGATGCCGAGTGTCATGTGACACATTCCGCTTTGAACATGTTAACCTTGAGCAAACCTTCCTCTCCTTCTTCCATGTCACTATTGTCAGTTAGGTATTCTCAAAACTTATCCAAAAACTTTCCCACATGGAACGTGCCTTTAAAATTTCCATTTAAAGGCATTATCCTCCGAGGATTTAAATTTTTTATTCGCGTTTTGAACTTTTTGTCAAATATCCTGTTGTTTCAAACCCAAACGATGGGTGGCATGTCTGTTGCTCGGCCTAGTCTCTTCACTCTTTGCTGCAAAAAGTCTCTATTAAAAAAGCTCTAAAACGCTTAAAAGTTATTATAAAGTTTTCCATGAATTTTCTCTTAATTCCATCAATACACGCTGGTTAAAGCCAAAAATCTCCAAAGCGGTAAGGGGAATAAGACTGGCAGTGGGATTAAAACGGAGTTGTGTAGAACGTTGTCTATTTCCACGAAAATAATAAGTTACAAGTTAAATCGATTTCGACTGTTAGGTCATCATCAGTAACAAACAATAACTGAAGGCACATCACAGACAACATAGCTTATACAGTCATAAGTGAAAGGGAGCTTGAATCCCATTGGTTGAGAAAGTGAAAGTCATACCCAATCAAATTGAAGCAGATAAGTGAAAGGAGAATCCTATTGGTTCAGAGAAGTGAAGGGTTGTTGTGTTCTGCTTGTTGTTGATGGTGCTCTCGATGTGCTGAATTGTTCCTAGCCTGAATCCTACTCAACGGTGAGATTGATCCCTAAAGCCTAGGGCTTTAGCACTCCATCCACGGCGCCTCACAGCCGACCGTACAGATAAGTGCTCGTAGAATCTATCCGTCTACCTCGTCATCTGATGACAGACACACCGGCGGGAGGCGGAACATTTACCTAGTGAGGCCGACTGTTCTGAAGAGGTCCCTAAGGGGAGCTAGAGGTTCGGCGCCTTTTTGGGGTAAACCGTTTCCTCGGAGGAACTGGGTTGTAGGTAAGACAAGAAATGATAAGTCGGATAGACGAGGTACGAATGCATGTAGGAAGACCACTGAGTGCGGCTTATATACTCAAGTTAGTATGGTGCGGGGAGAGTGGAAAAGAGGTGACGTCAGATGACGTGTTCTTTCTCTTCCTCGCCTCGCCTGTGTTGGTGACGACTCATGCCACTCTGGGTTTTCCTACACGTCACTTTATTGGAGAACTACTGAACATAGATGTATGACATTACAAGGGTGAATACTGATGATGACCTAACCGTCGAAATCGATTTAACTTGTAACTCATTATTTTCGTGGAAATAGACAACGTTCTACTCAACTCCGTTTTTATTAAAATTGATTTTTAAAGTGATTTTATTCGTACTGGCAGTGGGACTGGCCTGAGAACCCTCGTGACGTCACGCCCTTCCCAAATGTGGAGAGTGAGCACACCTCACTCACTTTGACCCATTCCATATATATGTGACTGTGTATATGTGACTTCCTTTAATATTGCGAACATCCATCGCTTAGTGGGTAAGGCACTAAAAAATAATAAACAACGAATAAACCCAATATTTTATTTTCCAATAAAACGGAGGAAGACACTTTAAACAGTAATATTTCTTCAGGTAGGTATTGAAAACCGTGTATTCTCTAAATCCGACCAAATTCTGCAGCACTTATTGGTAGAATTACCTACGTACAAAGGTAATAACAATGAAAATCGCGTACAAAGAAAATAATTCACTCCATAACAATGAAATCTATGATCAGGTACTTAGGTAATGTTTCACATACAAACATCACTAAAATCTTGAGATACAACATCGAATCAAGGATAATTAATAATAGATAG
The DNA here is from genome assembly GCA_009739505.2 of Apolygus lucorum. Lineage (NCBI taxonomy): Eukaryota > Metazoa > Arthropoda > Insecta > Hemiptera > Miridae > Apolygus > Apolygus lucorum. The sequence goes on from CM019182.2 coordinate 4,203,609, forward strand.
GTAATAATTGGTAGGCATATGGTTGAAAAAGTGCCTACTTATAATAAACGCAAGATCCGTTTTTATTTTATTTAAAATTAAAATTTTCCATCCATTTAACAAAGTGAAGTTATTCAAGTTTGACTGTATTTGAATCATCAAAATTCATTAGAGAGTTTTTGCTGCCAACATTTGATGGGCCCTGTTAGGAGGAGACTAGTGCGAGCAACCGAGGATGCTACCCAATTGAAGGAGGAGGCTGATTAACTATGGACAGGGGAGGGGGGAGGGAGGCGCTCCGAGCTTTGTGAAGAGGTTCCACTGGCCCTGGTCGTGGCGTGCAAAAACTCTCCAGTGTTTTCATCTCAAACGAAACTCTTCAATATTTTGCATACCAATAAAATGTAAGTCACGTAGATAATATTTTATGAAACAACAATGGTATTTTGATCATGCATTCACAGGGTGGGATTATCCTAAATCACCATTATGGCAAACCTACTTTTCAATGAAAATTGTAGGTACCTAAGCTGTAAGTGAAACGTTATAGGTAGTACATGTATCCGTCTTATCAAGTAGGTACGCAGATTATGATAATAATTTACAAGTTTCAGGGTATAGTGTGGAATAAATTCTCTATTCAACCAATGTTTGGTAGCACTTTGGTTTAACAACATCTATAATATTACAACGTTTTCTCAACTAGTTTAATTTATTCACATAATTCAAGGAGAAACAATGAGTTTCAAGTCTTAAAGGAAATTTGACACGTAATCAATATGGCATGGTTTGAATATTTAATCTTATATTTATGTTCTTGTGTAAACTTCAAAACGTCATAAATTGTTAATTAATCTGAAGTTATTGAGATTATAAATTAGGTATGCTCAAATTGATAAGCATTCTTTAGGTACCTACCTACCCATTTATGGCGCAAAAAGAAGGCTTCAGTGAAATTCCATCAGTGGATGGTGAGTGTTGTTCAAGATCAGTGTGAAATTTCCAGTAATTCTTAAAATTACGAAACAAAAGACTCGTAACGCCCCTTGTTTAGTTGACCAGGACAAGTGTAAATACATAACTTCTCAATGTACGTAACGTTCTGATAAACATGGGAAACACCCACACAGACGACATCGACGAGATTGGAATACATTCATTTCGAATAACACAAAATTTATTGATTATAAATAAGTACAGTTTATAACAACACGTTTGATTATAAACAATGTACATACAACAACGAAGCGGTCTCTCGCTCTACGACGAGAGCACCGCAAATTTATTGGTGTTGTCACCAGTGTGAGGTTCTCTTACGACCCTAGTGTTTATTTCAAATGGTTAAACTAACCTACGATGTTATTAGAGTAAACTAACGATAATTCCGGTATTTTTTGAGTAATATTAACTAACATGTTGATAGTTAAAATATATACCTACTAAATTTTATTTACATCATATTTTTTCATCTAATACGTACATATAATCCGGTATGGTCGCGTCTTGAGTCGACACCGCCTCGTTTGATTCAACATCTTAAGACAAGCTATTTTGATAAGTAGTTGAAATTAGCCTAAAAAATAAAAATAGAAGACAAAAACTTCATGATTTGAGAAGTATTTCGATAAATTTGTGGTAACCGCTCGATCTTCAAAAACATATTTTTTTCGAAATATCGATTTCATTGATAAATTCAATTTATAATAACAATCTATTAAGTGGAAACGAACTAAATAATGATTTTCACAATCATAATTTATCTTCTAATAAGTCATTGAGGATCCTACGCAAAACGATAATGGATTTTAGATTATTTTCTCTCTTGTTGAAAAAAGGTGGAAAACGAGATTCTGAATGGTTTACAATTGTTTTCTTCACTGAAATGAATTTATTCAGGAGCATCTAGGGGAAGAAAGTGGTGGAACGGCGTGAGCGCTGCCTAGCGAAGATAAGATGAACCTTTCAGAGCTCAAAAACCTAGGTTATCTCTCTCATCAGTTGGCTTATGTGATGAAGGTATTGTGTGTAGTGTTTCTAATTCTTTCGTAAATAATAGAATGCTTTAAAAATTAATTTTATTTCTCTACGAGTACATAGATTTTCATTTCAGATGCCTTTCTTATTGATGCATCAAACAGATTTGATTGCCTTTTTCGTTCAGGGCAAATTTCTTGATTCCTATAGATTAGGCAGGGATCTACAGACATTTCCACTGGTCGATAACGGAGGTGCATTCATCACTCCAAAAAAGAATAGAAGGTTCATCCAATCGTTGCTAGATAGTGCTCGGGCCGTTCCACCAATTTCTTTCCCTAGATGCTCCTAATTTATACTACACTGTATTGGTAGGAAGGGTTCAAGAGGGAGATAATAGAGAGTTTTCGCAGCCAACAGACTTTAGCTCAATGAGTCTGGGAACGTCTAGCTAGAGCACACAATCACGTTGCCAACTGCCCCCAGCGAGTAAAGCTTGGTTCACATATGTGTAATGTCCGTAATCCGTAGTGCGTAAATGGATGCTATTGGCTGTAGACAATGGGGTAGTTGCATGGGTCGGAATTTCGTGTTTTTGACTTCAGATTCGAATTTAGCGCACTTAAAAACGTGCCTGCACCTGTTTTCAGTTCGAAATTCCATTTAGTATAGCCGTATTTCAATAAAGAAGTACCGTCCTTTTTAGTGTTGGCGGGCCACTCCTCTTACGTCATCCCTAAACGAGAATCTCACGATAGAGTGCGTTGAGATCACTGCCATCGAGGACAATTCGAGTCAGAAACATTGAAATATAGTTAGAAAATAATGTTGATGATTAAAAAAACTTTGAAATATATTTTTCAGGCTTTACATGTATGAATTAATCGTTTAAATTGAAAATTTTGAAGCATATTTTGGTTGTTTTATGAAAACACAACCTTGCGTCAGGGTAACAGTGGTGTAGCGGTCTCTTGGCCCCCTTCACACCCGTGACGTAGCCCCACCCTGCAGCGTCCAAGCTGTGTGTAGGTTTTCCCGCCTGAATCCGAGAATTCCGTTCTTTGAAAAAATCTCTAAATTTTTAGGAAGCGTTTCTGGGAGTTTTATTTGCAGATTCGTACTTCAATAGAGATTTACTACACAGAAAAAATACAAAAACATATCATGCAACTACCCCATTGAGGGGGCAGGACTGATCTTAGCGTATCTCGACCTTTGGAGCTGAGTGTATTGTTTTGGAAAATTGGATATTTTCTGCATTACGGATGAACTTCAACAATCTTGGGTAAACTTCGTAACAAACTCTCGTCATTTGTTAACAGCAAGTTATTTGACTCGGTCTCGTTTATTGACAAAACAACCAGAAACATGGTTTTGGTTTGGAAAAAATTCTGCTCAGAACGTACTGCGCGCTTCTGCTTAATCGCGTAATCATTCAGCCATGGGAACGCTCTTTTCTGCATTACGGAACACCCCCACTTCTCTTTTTGCGCATTACCTATTACAGACCTTACGCACCTATGTGAACCCAGCTTAAGCTAGCTGGAAGAGATGTTACTCAGTTTTCATGGGTGTTTCACACCATTTCAACAGCATTTTTGTCATTGCTGTTGAAATAGCAGTTGAAAAATAGCAAATTGCAGTTGAAATGCTTTATTATCCCTAGCGGGGGATAAATGAACTAATGCTGCAGGTGTGGTTTAGACGTTCGTAAAAAGTCAATTTGAAGATGTTGGGATGGTTCGGCTATTTTTTTTAAAAAGTAAACATTGGGGTTATGGCAGCCACACGTTCGGGGTAATCCACGCCAAATTCACCAGCCAAAATTTTGAAGAGTTACCCGTCAACACTAGTTATTGCAATTTTTCTCTTGTGTCTGGTCAATCTCATGTGATAGAGAAAAGCCTACTTCTAAAGTCTGAAAGTTATGTTTTTTATTGATGAAACTTTATTTTGTGCTACTTCTTGAGATTAATAAACTCGTTTTATACATGTGAACAAAAGGGTGGCAATAACTTCACTAATTATCCAAGATTGAGATAAACCAATATAGTGAAGAGAAACTTGATAAAAACAATAAAACTGGGCCGGGGAACTCCCCGTTAGAAAATCAACTGTACAACTCTTCTCTTTCGTAAAAACAAGATGGCGGGGTACTGCACTAGTCAAGTACTGCCCAACTCAAAATAGCAAAACACCTTCCCTCGATAATAAGAATTTCGTAGACAGGGTGGACCACTAGGAGACCAGACTTGGTAGGCCCATTGAGAATATTATCCTTCACATACATTTATAATTCTCTTGTACATACTCGTACTTCTTTGTTGCTTCCATTCCTGAAATCTGCTTCCATTCCCCAACAATGTGGATGGGATTACCCAATGTGTTGGGGAATGCAAGCCAAATCTATTTTTTTTTGTGTGTTTTGGATCTCCACATCATTGTAACTTGATTATAGCTAAAAAAAAACTTTGTTGAATTCTGAAAGTGCATTAAATTTGGGAAACAAGCATCAAAAAATCAAATCGATATCCCATTTTTTCCAGAAGAGGGAACGTCACAAAGATACGCGGCTGCCATTCCCCCATTCTCCTCTAAACGTACTTAAATACAAAAATTTCGGTTTTTTTAAAATTTGGAGACCTAACTTATTGAGTGACCTTTGTACATGTATGTTTAATATATAGTTCAGAAAGTCTTACTACAGACATGCAAAACCACTCAGACGGGTTGAGCCACCCAACTGCCTACTTAAGTGTTATATTTTTTTCAAGAACAGGTAAATTAATAATGTAGGAAGTTATGCATTTCCTCATTCGTTCAGCTCCACTTGATATTGAATTTGACTAAAAAATCCTCAAAAACTTCTCATGTTCTTAAACTTTCATTTAAATGCGGTGTCAAACCAACTAATGATTCAAGATTAGAAATTATTACATTCAGCGAGATTTCTTTTCTATAATAAGAGATCGTCTTTAAACATAAATACGTTTTTCTAGGATCAAGTATGTACAAACACAAGGTAAACGTAAGAAATTCAACAGTCGATAAGAGCAGCTCTAAAAACTTGACAACGGACACTTTTTACAACACAGATAATTCGGTAGAGATTAAGAATACAGCAAAAAGACTCCATTGAGGAGGAAATGCTTCGGAATTTTAAATACATTCCGCCTTTTGAAGGCCTTTACAGGTTAAAAGGTAGGAGTACAAAGGTAGGTGGAAGGACAACACAGATCTAGTTGTTTTTGATAGATCAACGCAGATCTGATGTTTAACATTTTAATAGAATAGAACGGATACCCCTCGATTCAGGTCTACATGGAGAGTAGTCAGTCATAAAACGCAAAGAACAATATAAATTACATGACAATTTGGTAAAACTACCTGCAAACCTACGAGGAAAGTAATGACGAATTCAATTGAATCAGTGAGAATGACAACAGTACATGTCCCCAATCAGCTTATCGAGATATCAGGTGTCAGGTGGTATAAGTCCATGGACTCCTACTGTTTTTTCCCTCAATCATTTTCATTTAGGCTCTGTTCAAGCTTACCGAGTGTGGTTAGCATACTGCTCTTGTGCTCAATGCGTAGTTCTACTGGTTACAACCAACAAAAAGCCATTTTTCAACAATCGTCAAAAATGGACTTGCACTGTTTTTATTCTCATCGATTCAATTGAAACCAGGAAATTCAGAAAAACAAACAAGAAACGTGAAAACGTCAAAATGAAAGAATTTGAAATAAAAACCCTTTGTTTAGGTCTACAAAGAGGGTGGGCAGTTATTGCACAAATAATAAATAATTTTGTAGAAAAAATTATAAACATTAGGTAAACAACGAATTTTGTAAAACTGGTCAGGAACTCGTGAAGAAACTTTTCAATTGAAATGGTCACCGGGGAGTTAAAATTCAGATAAAATTCAGAACATAAACGAGATTTCAGCGTTAACAGGGAGAGTAGTCAGTTATTAAACATGCACCAATTTGTTTAAAAAATAAAATAAAATATAACATTATGCAATGAATTTTGCAAGTCTTCTCAGGAACCAACTAATGGTAAATGCAATGAAATCTCCAGGGAGTTGCTATTCGGATAACATTCAGAAACAAATCGGGATTTCAACGTTCAACGAAACATGGGGTTAAAAAACCCTTAGATTAAGGTCTACAGGGCAGTTATCGGACGTAGGTCTGCCACTGGTTGAGGTAGTGGACGACTTGTCCGTGGTTGGCTTTCTTGGCGAGTTGAATGGGAGAAAAGCCGTCGGCGTTGACGAGTTTCGGCTCAGCACCCGCCCTCATCAGCATCTTTACGACCGGCAAGTGGCCGAAGAGGCAGGCGGCGTGCAGGGCGCTTTCCCCGTTCTGGAAAAACAACAACGTGGATAGTAACTTCGGCATTGACATACTGATTGATAACGTTTCATTGACATAAGAAGCAAAGTACACTCGAAAAAATACAGAAAGGTCCAATTCACACAGAATGGACGACTGACAGAGATGTGGCACTGACCAGGCAAAGACTAGGTGAAGTCATGATCCATGCAATGCACACAGAAGGGGCAGGACAGAGGCGAGAAAGGATGTCAATAATCTATGATGTCAATTTTAAGATTTTAAAAATTGTATTACTTTATTACTTATTTATTATTATTTTTTTCTTCACAGAAGTGTCCCTTTTTGTATTTCACGAGAGATGGTGAAGAGACTTGGCAGGCTAGAAAGAGCGGCTGCCCTTTCGCCATGTCTCTTCTGTGTGGTTTGGCCCATCGGTTAACCTGGAGAGACTGTGAAGAGACACGGAAGTGACAAAGGTCTGATCCTTGGGCCTAATGGGGAATTTGCCTCACAATTGAAAATTTTTTTTTTCGAAAGAGGGTTCACTGATATGTAAGAAAACTATAGTGTGCTGCTCGAAAACGTATCCAAAAAATTTAGAGAATTTAAGGACGATGGAAATTTAAAATTTACTGGGAGTCTGTGACGTGACAAGTTTCCCCTTACAACAGCAGCGCTACCTCTGATAGCGCACATGAAACAACTAGCTTACGTGATCGAACACACGTGTGTGCCATCACACAGAATGGACGCCTGACAGAGATGTGGCACTGACCAGGCAAAGACTTGGTGGCGTCGTGACCCACGCAATGTACACAGAAGGGGCAGGACAGAGGCGAGAAAGGATGTCAATAATCTCAATTCAATTTTAAGCATTAAAAAAAAAATTATTTCTTATTATTTTTTTCTTCACAGGCGTGTCCCTTCTTGTATGTCACGAGAGATGGTGAAGGGACGTGGCAGGCTAGAAAGAGTGGCTGCCCTTTCGCCATGTCTCTTCTGTGTGGTTTGGCCCATCGGTTAACCTGGAGAGACTGTGAAGAGATACGGAAGTGACAAAGGGGCTCCTTGGGCCTAATGGGGAATTTGCCTCACAATTAAAATTTTTTTTTCTAAAGAGGGTTCACTGATATGTAAGAAAACCATTGTGTGCTGCTCGAAAACGTATCCAAAAAATTTAGAGAATTTAAGGACGATGGAAATTTTAAATTATTGGGAGTCTGTGACGTGATGAGTTTCCCCTTACAACAGCAGCGCTACCTCTGATAGCGCACATGAAACAACTAGCTTACGTGATCGAACACACGAGTGTGCCATCACACAGAATGGACGCCTGACAGAGATGTGGCACTGACCAGGCAAAGACTTGGTGGCGTCGTGACCCACGCAATGCACACAGAAGGGGCAGGACAGAGGCGAGAAAGGATGTCAATAATCTCAATTCAATTTTAAGCATTAAAAAAAAAATTATTTCTTATTATTTTTTTCTTTACAGGCGTGTCCCTTCTTGTATGTCACGAGAGATGGTGAAGAGACTTGGCAGGCTAGAAAGAGCGGCTGCCCTTTCGCCATGTCCCTTCTGTGTGGTTTGGCCCATTGGTTAACCTGGAGAGACTGCGAAGAAACACGGAAGTGACAAAGGGTCTGTTCCTTGGGCCTAATGGGGAAATTGCCTCACAATTTTTTTTCTTCAAAAGAGGGTTCACTGATATGTAAGAAAACCATAGTGTGCTGCTCGAAAACGCATCCAAAAAATTTAGAGAATTTAAGGAAGATGGAAATTTTAAATTTACTGGGAGTCTGTGACGTGATGAGTTTTCCCTTACAACAGCAGCGCTACCTCTGATAGCGCACATGAAACAACTCAATGATCAAACACACGAGTGAGCCTCGAACTGGCAGAAAGAACCCAGATACGAAAGTTACGAAAAGAAGCAATTTTACTCACTCTTTTTTACAATACGATTCTGCCTATCAAGCATTATTAGTCTTCACCTTCTCATATTTAGTTTCTATATTAGTGAGTTTTGTTATATGAATCACATTATTTAAGTGGATCGTTTCATGTGGTCACGAGGGCGCCTACGACTCTACCTGTTGATATTCTCTGACACTATTTGCTGAAACTCCTTTTACGCTTCGCCAGGGCACAGTTTTCCTCGATCTTCGCGGTGTTTTTTTCCACCTCTTCACTTGTTAAGGCATTTTCTTCAACGGTAATTTTTTTCCCTAAGGGTATTCCTGGTGTTAAACGTTATTCTAGAGCCATATTATAGGATTTGACTTGAAATTCCTGAATCCAAAATTGAGGCAAATTCCCCATTCACATAGGATGGATGTCGAGCGGAGACTTGGCGCAAACCTTTGTTCATTCCGCGTCTCTTCACCATTTCTCATGGCGCCAGTGGCCACTCGTCTCTTGCCTTCAAAATGGGTGATGATAATCAATTTACATTGAATTGAGATTACTGACTTCTTTTCTCGCCTCTTTCCTGCCCCTTCTGTGTCCTCTGACAGGAGTAGAGCGGTTAGGGAGCAGGTACAAATTCTCTGCTTCCGGGCCTGTTACCTGTTCGGGCTTCCGGGGATAGCAGTAATGCCGTAAAAGGCCCATTAATCATCTCAATTACCAGTACCACGGGCGAGGGGAGCCCCAGGCTACCGATGCACCGACTTCGGTCAAAGCATCACTTGCCTGCCCCTCAATTGAGGTCGGATTCGTGGTGGTCGTGGGAGAGATGGCATCCTCAAGGGCTAGTCCCTCGAAGAAGTATCTCGGCATGTGAGTTCTGTTATGAACTCGGGTATCAACCTATCTAGTTGGTAGAACCTTAGCTAGGAGGTTCGGCCTGACCTGTGGTGTTAATAGAAACAGGTACCTAGAGGAGCTGATAGTTATGACTAGCTCCCCTGGGGCTCCCGGGTGGTGACTTCCTTCCACTCCCTCGATCACCCTCCTAGGGTTTTCGGGGTTTCATCTATCTGCTTGCAGATGGAGGGGGTTGAGAAATCCTAGTTGGATCGGCTCTCCTTACAACCAAATAGTAATTATTTGCCCCTTCTGTGTGCATTGCATGAGTCACCTCACTGCCACGTTTGTGCCTGACCTGAGCCATTTTTCCCGAAGTCCACTTTTTAACATATCTGCTGTCTTTTGGGAACTGGGTTCTTCTCCTAACTAAAGAAAAACGTTGCCGTTGGGCGAGTCTAGCTGCCAGTGGTGTTTGATGGGAAATTTATTGTCGACTGAAATCTGGGGACACTCCAAGACCCCCGGATCGTTAATATCATTTTCAAGGATCAAACCAATGAAACAAAGAATGTAGAAAAATTAATAAATTTGACAATAATTTTCTCCCTTAACAATAGTTTACCGTCAGGATGGTTTCATTCGTTTCTAAAAACTGACCACCATCTTAAATTGATGAACAATCTTAAATTCACCAATTACGTTATCAATTATTATCATAAGTGAAAGGTTGTCCTATAGAGCTCTGGGTGGTGTCATTATTAAGATTCTGCAGTCTTAAATGGACTCCCTGTGAAATTTCAGCATCACAGAGGTAGCACCTCAGTCGTAAGCACCACTATGAAGTGACTCTTCCTCTCCTTATTCCATGCTCATAGTCTCGAAAGATAGAAGCAATTATCTATTTTCTAATTAAAATTAATATACAAAACACAAGGGATAAAATGGACTTTTTCTACTATTTACATAAAAACCCCTAAAGGCTGAGATGGGGACGATCTAATGGAATGAGGGATTTCCTACCATATCCTAGGTCTTCAACCGAATGGGTGGTCTGATGTGATGGAATACTAAACATGGGGCCACAGTTTGTGTTTTCAAAAACAAAAAACGAAACTCGGACCTTCGGGCCTCGCCAGGGGGCAAGCCCCCCGGACCCCCGGATGCTTTTCGCCTACAGCTAAAATTCAATAATCATGGAACATGCTTTAGCCGCGATTTCTTATTCTGTTTCATTTTATATTTGTTTAAATTAGAACTAGCTGAAAAGCCTACTAAAAGTAGGCAAAAACGATTCCTCCGACTCTATCCACCACCCACTCCCTCTGACTCCTCCTGCCCCCAACTCCTCCCACCCCCAAATCCTCCCATCTCCAATTCCGCCGACTCTCCCCACTCCCACGACCCCTCCAACCCCTCCCAATCGGCGACGTGCATACGTACGTACATACGGTTGGCGTTTTATGTATGTAGATAATGCGATCAAACCTAGTCTGCTATTTCAATAGCCTTTTAAAAAATCATCCTTCAGACAGGAAGGTATTTTATAGTTATATTGGGATTACAACATTATTTGAAACAACCCTATAACATATGTTTAAACTAAGACCAGCTACTACCTTCAATGGAAGTATCGCATAGGTTACACCACGTTACACGATCCTTGGTTACAACTCGATATCGTTCCCAAAAAACCTAACACTTTTTGCCAGTTAGGTCAAGGCTAAAGCATATTCCATGCTAAAAACCTGTTTCTGTACACAGTGATATTAATGATCAACTAAAAACATTATTTCTAGCTTCTTTAGACTCAATTAAATTGAAATTGGTACGAATGAAGTACTGACTACTCTACAGCCAGTGTTACCAGCTACTTACTGGAAGGAGATCGAGGTTGGGCTTGTACTTGAGAAGTTCGTGAACGACATCAATGTAGCCCTTGTGCGCAGCTTTGAAAAGCGGTGTCGCTCCGTTCTGTAGGAATAGAAATTGACTATTAGGCACATACTTTTGATGAAACAAGGGTTTAGAAACTAAATATGTTGATAAATGATAGGAATTTATGAGTGTGTAATTATCAGAATCTAAGGGTAAAGAAGAAGCACCTCTGGGTACAGCTGAAGGAAGCAACGGAGGGAAGAAGTATCTATGCTGTTACTATCCTTTCTATCTATGGTTGCAGTTGAAGCTCGACAGAAAAACAGCTTATGTAGAGGCACTGATTAGAGGAGGACCTCAAATGTAGTAGAAAACATATTGTTTAGTAATGCATGCATTCCAGGGGACGTCCCATTGGATAAGCATTAGATCAGTTTAACCAGTTGGTAAGCGATAAAACTGTTTCGCTCGATGTGATTTATTTATTACTTTAGGCAAGAAATAGTGACCCCCCCCTCACCCTTATCCACCAAAACAATTCTAGCGGCATGGGAGCCTCGAATCTGAAGAGCATTTTAAAATCCATGATCTGCGACACCCAACATGCGACTTCGAGTTCACCCCCCCCCCCCCCCTCCGCCAATGGTGCCGGTCTGGCACCAAAGCGGAAATACGTGGTAAGATTGAACTTTCATCTATTAGTTTTAGTAGGCGGTCCGTCGAGGTTCACATCCGACGTACTCAAGGTGAAGCACACAAAAAAACTACGAGATATGCAGTTCATGGTGTCCTGGCACCATGGTGGCACCATTATTAGTTCCATGGTGGCACATAGAATAATTCATGAAAATCCGGAGGTATAATGAAAATTTTTCCTCAATTTCAAAGCTTGGGTACAATTAGTAAGCAGTGAAGGAACCGAAACATTGAAAAATTGGATATTTTGTGAATATTATCCCCCCACTTATCCCCTCCCCTTGCGAATTTTGGTACTCTGGTGAAATCATGTACAACTCGGAAGTCATTTTAATCAAACAAAAAAAGAAACACACAAATCGGTTGGAAATTGAGGCCTGGGCAGAGTTTATAAGATTATGCCCGCAAACGCACGTTTTTTAATCATTAACCCCCCCTTTCCCCCCTTAAAACGAAAATTCAAAATTCCGGCGCCGTAGTGCACAAGTAGATAGTTTTTCGCGTCGAAGAAAAAAAGAACCACGAAAATTGGTTGAGAACTAAGGCCTGGGCAGACGACACAAAAAAACGCACGTTTTTTGAGCATTAACCCCCCCTTTCCCCCCCTTAAAAGGCAAAATTCGAAATTCCGGCGACGTAGTGCACAACTAGATAGTTTTCCGCGTCGAACAAAAAAAGAACCAGGAAAATCGGTTGAGAACTAAGGCCTGGGCAGAGTACACAAGATTTTGTTACACACACACACACACACATACACACACACACACACACACAGACATACACCTATGGTTTTTTTCGTGGATTTGGATTCAGAATGGTCTAAAACGGATTACTGCGTGGTTATTTTTTTTTCTGTTGAGTGTTGTCCTCCTTCACCCCAGATCGATCGCATAAGGACGCCCAAGTCTTACTGTGGGACGTCCTAAAAAGCTAGCTGGAGAAAGAAACATCTCCATATGTTATAAAAGTGATCTTTTATACAGGGAGTCCCCCAAAACGTCCCCTCCCCCCTGCCAAATTCGTCCAGATAGTGATATATATATATATTTTTAAATCTTCATGATTTTTCCCAAGGATCTCAAATATGACCACGGTGCGCATTGCGCACGTGCACAACGCACCCCAACTTCGTTTTTTCAAATGATACACCCATTTTTTATTGAAGATTCGGATTCTACGTGAAATTTAAAGAACATTTCACCCCCCAACCAACTTTTTTTTTTATCGCGCGCAACCCGCTCAGCGCGCGCTCAAAGATGCGCAACTGCGAGGTTGCGTCAAAATGTACATGTACAAAGTACCCAAGTGTGACACATGGTATTTTAGTGTTTTTTAACACTGAATCGCGTGGTGATGTTAGTTTCTTAATTTGATTGCATTTTGATCAAAATATCGACCAAAAATGAACTGTTTTAGAAAGAAAATGACCTTTTTCAAGGGCAAAACCATCTTGTCTACTTAAAAACACTTTCCAAGATAATTGGAGAAAGATTTTCAAGTAGACAGGATGTTGGGTCATGAACATTCAGAAATTAACTGGATAAGTCTTCAAATAGTGAGTAAAAAGGCCATTTTTTTTAAACAGTTTAGTTTTGGTCGATAATTTGATCAAAATGCAGTCAAATTAAAAACCTAACATCACCACGTGATTCAGTGTTAAAAAACACTAAAATACCATGTGTCACACTTGGGTACTTTGTACATGTACCTACATTTTGACGCAACCTCACGGTTGCACATCTTTGAGCACGCGCTGAGCAGGTTGCGCGCGATAAGAAAGAATCGATTAAGGGTGAAATGTTCATTAAATTTCACGTAGAATCCGAATCTGCAATAAAAATGGGGGATCTTATTTGAAAAAAAAACGAAGTTGGTGTGTGTTGCGCACGATTGCACACATGCGCAATGCTCACCGTGGCCATATTTGAGGTCCTTGGGAAAAATCATGAAGATTCAACAAAAAAATTGTTCAACCACTATCTGGACAATTTCAGCGGGGGGGGGGGGGGGGGCACCCTGTATAGCTCGAGTAGGTTTCTCACCATGAAGGATGGTGAGGTGCACTTCTGATACAGCAGAGCCACAGATAAGTGGAGCATGTCAGCTACTTCAGTGTTGTCCTTCTAACTAGCAGTACTTCAGCTACCGGCGAAATGTTCTCAAATATTCATGACAGCAACGTATAGAAACATCACTTGTCTAAGCGTTGACGTTATGACCGGTAAAACACTCACCTCTAATGCAGCAGAACCGCAGAAAGCAACCAATTCCACTATAATAATGGTGTTTTCCTCAAACTAGAAGAAGGAATTTTATCTATTATTGTATATCAACATGGATGGCAGGGTGACTGGACTCCTTTCACTCCGCATGGGAGCATAGAGCCAGTCTACCGTCAGTGACCTCAGGCTGTGGATAACTGGGTAGGAGAGAAAAACCTCTCCAACTGGGCAACTGTTGTATATCAGATATACAAGTAGATTGTAGATTCTACAACAGTTGCCCAGCTTCATTCCTCCAATATTACTACTACGTGTGATACCATAATCTATTATAGAACACCATAATATGATATAGAACATCAACATGAATAGCCAGCTAGGAGGTGAACCCCTGAAAGTTCTCAAACTCTTGGAGTTGAAGAGCTTAGCAAACCATTCCTCCAATATCAGTGGTTTTTTCCTATGGTTATCGTAAATTTTGGACTTCTCAAAATTGGGAAAAAATCGTTCTTCTCCTCAGATTCTCATTTAGAGTGGTAATTACAGAAGCTAGCTGATAACAGAGCTGAGAGAAGTATCTCAGCGTTATCAGAGGTGTTGTTCTATCAAGCAGGATCTACTTTCGATGATGCGTAATTCCTAAGAGAAATGACGGGATGGCCAGCTAGGAGAAACCCATCTGACGCTTCAGAATAACAGAGCTTAGAGAAGCACTTCTGCAACACCATTGGTTTAGTCAAGCAGAACCTCTGCTGCCATCAGTATGTTCTTATGTTCTCATCAATATATCTTTGATTTTGGCTGTTAAGAAATCTCTAACCTTTCGAAGAGCATCGACGGGGTGGCCAGCTAAGAGAAGCATCTTGCAGACGTCGCTGTGATTCATCTGGGCGGCGATCCAGAGAGGCGTTGCTGAGTCCAGTCGAGGAGTGGAGACTCTCGCCCCGTGAGTGAGCAGCAACGAAACTACGCTGCAGTGGCCGTTTTGTGCAGCTATGAACAGCGGAGTTGCTCCATCCTGACAATAAATAAAATCAATCATTATACTGATCTTAAATATGGAATAGTTTCCCACATTTTGAAGTGGGTCCTTCATAATATGAAGAATATGAAGGGAATTCATATTGTGAATTATATTTTCCCTTTCTACCAATGATTTCTTGATAACTTGTAACAGCTCATCAAACAAGGTGTTTGAATTTGAATAAAACTACCATAAAACTAATTGCAAAAGAAATGTTTTTTTTTAAATTTTGAAACTGAGAAAATGATTGGAAAAAATCAAATCACTGGATTGAAAACGCTGCAAATTATTACACAAAGGTTTATTATTACTATATAGATTACAATACTATATATATATAAATACTATATACATTACAACTACCTACCAACCTCAGGTACTACCTATCTACTACTTACTTACTTAACATCAAGTTTATTTGGAAGAAATAAACTCTTCCCACATCTACCGAAGAAATTAAGAGTTGTGGGTGCCTTCAATATCTGTTATTTTAGTAGTTATCTGTGATATTTTGTGTTTTCAATGTCTAACAGTGGTGTGATTGTATTTATTGTATGTATGAGTGTGTGTTTGTGGATGACCACCCTCGTTGGTTGGGCTGTCGCCTGGTTGGTCCCGGGGGCGGTCTCCTTGGCGCCTCGTTCTCGGCTACCTGCCAGAGATTGTGGTGCGGAGGTTGTCTGATGGTGGTGGCGTGCAGTAGTTGTGCTGGACGTTGCGGCCGTTGGGTGTCTGGTATGGGGAGCCGCCATGGTGGGTGGGCCTGGGGCTGGTCGGGTGGCGCCCACCTGCGCAGCCTCCACCCACTGGACAATTTTCATCAATCATAGGTTGAATTATTATTTTTTTATTTTATTTTTCTCTCATCCTTCCTGTTGTTTGAACCTGGCCTGATTCGTCGGTTCTTTTATTTCTGCCCCATTATATTATTTTGTAATATGTTATTACGACTTATGTTTGCCTTATTGTAGGCTGCTACATCTGAATAAATAAATAAATAGGAAATTTGATTATGGTTGCTAAGGACGCAATACTGAAGACAACTCGAAGAAACGACCAACGGTCGTATTTTGTCAGTTGAAATTTCAACGGAGATTAGGCCTCTTTTGCGATTCACACTCGTGTTTCTGATTTATCGTAAGCCCAACCCTTAAATTCTTCAGAGTGAACGGTTGGTCCTACAGAGCTCCCCATGGTCTCATTCGATTCTAAAAATTCAATACTATTTTAAATTCATGAAAAAACAATACCTTATATCAAAAGTTTTTGAGCTAGGGAGTTTTCAAAATTTCAACCCGGATTCAAGATTCAAGATTTTCGAATTCTACGTAGCTTGAAACGTAAACTAACAAATTTTGAGGGGGGGTTACAATTTTTTTTCTTGGTCGATTCCAAAGGTTCATTAGTGAGTTCCGAAATAGGAAAAACTAGGAAATTTGTCATAAAACCGTAGATCCTTAGAAAGTGGTTGAGAAAACTGAATATCACTGGAAAAAGATATTTCAACAATACGGGAGGAGTTTAACAGTTTCGGTATGCATCGAATTCATTGTGACATCACAGCTTCCCTGTTGAGAATGTGTTTCCTTGGGCGTCTCTTCTATTCGTAAGGCTCACGTTTTCTCCTTTGTTCTGCTCATCAAACTGTTCTCTTATCTTCGGAAAGGGGTTACCGGTGAATCCCTCGAAGGTGAAAATATCGTTGGAACGTTTCCTCTCATCCTGTCAGATCTTCTTTATGTATCTACAGGTGTTTCGTATTCCTTGGAAAAAGCTTCCTTTGAATGGGAAGGCACTGTAGAATAATGGAAAAAATTCTGCTCTTGTGGGTCGCTTCCGGTTTGAACAAAAATATTGTGAATTTCGATAATGATGCTAAAAATAATGAAAGGTGTGAGGCTGTGGGAAGTCTCTATCGATCTCAATTTGGTCAAATCAAACGTGCATCAATAGCTCCGTTTCATCAGGAATCAGCACATGCGCAGTTGCACTAAATATAAGAGATTAGGAGATTAGGATTGTAACGAGGAAGGAACTCCGGCCTACTGAGATCCCGTTAAGGGGGTCAAAATCAAAATCCAACCATAATTGCCAGAGAAAAGGGGGAAACACCGTTTACTCACTGACTGAGACCCCCGCGGTTGAACTGCAGTCAGACAAAAGTCGACAAGGTGCCATCGAACAGGAAACCTCTCGCCTACAAGATTCTTTTCGCACAAGTTTTTCAACTCATAAGAAATTTGAAAAATGTCTTTAGTAGGAAACAAGCTCACTGGTCCACATTTTCAACTAGGCATTCCTAAAGGGGAGGCTTATTGAATAAATTCTTGGGATATCTCCCCAACATAAGAGAGAAACCCGTGTTGAGATTAGGCGCTCTTCAAAATTACGAAGTAAACAATAAGACGTAATTGAAATTTCAATACAACGGCGTTAGTTTTATGGGGGTTTTATTTAGCTACGGGTTTTATTTAGTTATCATTGAATTAAAGTGGCATCTGACAATGATTACCTTCCATTGGATTCGTTGGGAAAGCTCCAAACTGGAGGTTTTCCCATGACGCCAAGGACTATCGAAAAGTTTCGTATAATCCAATCTACCGATCTCCCAAGAATGTCCACCGTCATGGACCACTCATCAGCATTTCTACGCCTAGTTTCCTTTATTTTAGTGTTTTCTCCAATATTGTAATGAAATAAACTTACACTTATAACTGTTCAACAGGGGTTTGTTACATACTAAGTCCACTGCAGTATCAAGGAGCTGTATAATTAATTCTGTAGACCCACTATTTCACGAAACTGGAAAACTGATACATTTTACTTCTTCTTCTTTCCTCCGCTTCCTTTGGTGTATTTTGTGACCAATGTTTTATTTTCACCTTTCTTGATAAATTTAGTTAAGTTAGTATAATTTGTTGTTTTATGTTTTACATTCCCGTTCTTATTCACAGCTTCACCTGTGCGTCCATCATAGTTTTCTGGATACTCCCAAAAAGTGTGTGCTCCCGGAGTTCCCTCTGTAAAAACTGTACCGTCAGCTCTCCCCTTCTTTCCCCTCTCCAAGCCAATCAGATCTCCAATTAACCTTGCAATTTTGCCGCAGTACATCATAAGATGCAAGACATCCTGCACGATTTCGGCCCCACATTCCACACAGTAAAGGTCTTGTCTCTTCATCATCCTGAACTTGAACAGTTTTTCAAACCCATGACTCGTCAGAAGTCGATTTATGAAGGTTACAACAGAAATACTCATATCTGAATCTTCGCTGAACCAAGTGGAGCATTGGGGTTCTGTATCAGTCTCCTGGTCCACAAACCCGGTCCTTCCCTATTTCGATAGGTATTCATCTCTACAGCACAACTATTCATTTTTCTCCTCATTAGTAGCACTGATACTGTTGCTGATGCGGTTTTGACAGAAAAAATAACAAAACGTCAAGTACTGAAGGTAGGAGTCACGATAACTTGAAAAATCCTTTTCATCCATGAAAAAGTGATGAAGAGCAGCTACATGAGCATAGATGAGCTCTATGGAATTGGGGATGATTCTATGCTCCGTGGTCCAAATGTACGGAGGAAGAAACTTGATGTCGGACGAAATGTGACATGAAAATGTTATAATGTATACTTGATGTTACGATTTCGAGTTTGAAAAGATTGATCCGGCCGAATACGATGCCTACAAGAGTGTAACTTTCGGTGAAAAATTGTTTACTTTCATAAAATTGATTTAATTTTTATTTATTTAGAAGATAGTCACAAACCTTCATTTGGCCGTTGACTCGAGATCCGTGTTTGATCAGGAGTTGTATCATGTCCAAATGGGCGTATTGGCAGGCTACGAAAAGCGGCGTCCCACCATCCTGAAAATAACAAGATGATAAATGTAGGTATATATTTCAAAATCTATATAGTGCGGGAGCCGAGGCAGATAACAGTTGAAAACGAGTTGATAACTATAAACCAATTTTTATTAAAATGACCTCCAACGTGAATAAAATAATGCATCTCAACCACTCCAAAGCGTCGGCCTTTTGAAATGTTCAAATGTAGGGTCAAATGTAGTTCCTCCCTGCCAAACTGATTGCCTTTCCTCCCGGTTACTCAATTCCTCCCCCTGTGCAATCCTTCCCTTATTCAATTCCTCCCCACCCAGGTGTAGGTCAGTCTCAAAGAAAACCACTAAGTACTAACGACTGATTCGTTTATTGTATGTACAATAGGGTGTCCCTTATTCTACGACTTTTGTTATTTGAAGTTTTTACCCCCTCATTTTGTTCCATTGGGTACCAAAGTACTCCATAAAAAATTGCTCACCCTCAGGCAACGCTAACACATGCCGCCTCTCCACCTAAGTTGATAATATTAAACCACAAAAAGGCCAGCTTATAACGAAAACGCCAACATTTTTCCTGCGTCTCGTTTTCTCCGACTGAAGGTTGAGAACGTCTGCTGAAGCTCGTTTTCCACCTGGAAATCTCTGTTTCAGTTGATTCAAACATTTCTTTGGCCCGCTCTCCTCATCCAATTGAGTTCAAATTTTCACCAGAGCTTCAGCAGACCTTCGCAAACAGCGTATAAAAAGTTGGATTCAATAGGAGAAAACGAGACGCAGGAAAGATGGGGTTTTTTTTGTGGTATCAATATTATCAACTAGGTGGAGATGCGGCATGCGTTGTCCGAGGGTGACCAATTTTTGTGTGGGGTACTTTGGTACCCAATTGAACAAATTGAGGGGCTAAGACTTCCAGTTTTCGAAGATTTATTAAAAAAGGCCATATACGGGACCCCCTAATGTACATAGCATAAAATGTACCAACATGCTCAATTTTTAAGGATATGTTCAAAAGTCCTCCCAAATTTCCCACTGGCCCTTTTAGGGAATTGGTAAGGGTCGTCACCGGGAGCTTGACGAGCAATGAGTTGCCAGATCCATTTTTTTTTGTTTTATCCTGTGCAGTGTACTTTTAGGTTTCAAAATCGTCTTAATGTAGATTTCAGTTTGAAAAGCAATCGCATATCGGGAGGAATTGACGAACCTCGACTCAATGAACTGTTTCCCATCGGGAGGAATCGTTATTATATGTCCAACTTTCAGTTTTACGGGGAGGAATCGCCTGTTGCCCGTAGAGAAATTATGACTTCCGTAGTTGAAGGCTGAAAATCAATTCACCTGCAAGAATTAATTATTTAAAGGGGAAAGTATGACTCTGCCACCCTCATTCCCTGAGTACACCCAGTACAGGCAGAGTCGATCAAATTTCGTCGAAATTTTGACCATTTCTTGTCGGCTGAAATTTTTGTAATGCGTCGGTATCCAAGAGGAAGGAACAAAAACCGTCTCTGCCCTCCCCATCCCGAGTCATCCACTCAGCAGAATCGAATAAAAAATGTCAAATTTTGGCTCAAATGTTGAATAATTAGATGTTGCGTGAATCTTTGTTTATTAGTTCTGAATGCTTAACAGGTTTATACTCGTGGAAACCAAGTCTGCCATTCTGATTCCGCGTCGTTCATTCAGCAGAGATGGTTGAATTTGTCCAAATTGGACTTATTAGTTGATAGCTGAAAATTGTGAAATTTTCTCCTATACGAGTACTATGCTATGTAAGACAATAAAATACAATATGCCATTTTATTTCTAACAGGACCGAGAAATAATATTTATTTCTAATTTATTTTATTTTTAAAAGGCAGACAATCTGTAGGTATTACAATTTTAGAGGTAAACTCATACTAAAGGCATGCATTGGTAATTTACTGAAATTCAAGATCAATTTTGAGGAACCCCGATCACCAAAATGTAGATACCTACTTTCTTCAAGAAAACCCCCCAAAAAAAACTTGTGCACAAGTTGGTTTTTTATTCCTGAAAATTTCCAGGGTGTTGATATCTCTAACATCTCATTTTGACTAGAATGGAATACCTTTGTACCTATAATGTTTAATTATTATGTTTCCTTATTTTATAATTTTAATTATATTTAGTTTAATTATATTATGTTTCCTTATTTCCCATGAGTTAATTGTAATTTTCCTCTTTTTGGTCCAGTTTGAAACAACTCACGAAGGACATGTTTTAACACTATTAAACAATTTTTTAAACATAATTTTAGAAGAACTCTTAAAATCACCCGTTTTTCAAAACAATGTGTTTAAAAACTTTGTTTAAATCAGTACCAACTCAGTAGCTACCTACAGACCTATAAGAGGATGCTATGTCGTTCAATCACGAATCCTGATGCTGAAACGCTCATTTCGTTAGAAAAAGTCACGTTTTTCCGCATACAAACACAAATATCTTCCCTGAATTCGATTGTAGACAATATTTTCTGATTAAACCGTTAGAAAGTGATAAGAAGGAAGTTTTTCCCGTCGAGTGTCGTGTCTCTCAATAACACTGTTTGATAGAAGCTAAAGGTAAAAAAATTAAATTTTACTTTGAAATCTTTTTTATGCCTGAGATCTTCTCAAAATATTATTGTTTAGCATTAGATAGGTGGGAAATTCAACTCTCTTTCCAATGGTGCATTTATTTTTACATTTTTACGGTAAATTAAGGAAGTAATGGCATTTTTAGTGATATAAGGTCAAAAACACGAATAAATCTTTAAATTGAGAAAAAAAAGGAAAAACAAGGGGTTGAAACAAAATTGCTAAGAGACATTTTTTTGTTGGATACATCTCATACAGGGTGTCCCATGTTGAGGACCGAAAAACTTCGGGAGTCGATTCTACAACTAATTTAAGCGAGAAAATGTGTCCTAGCAATATTTTGTTTTAACCCCTTGATTTCCAAGTTTTTTAGATTTAAAGATTTTTTTCGTGTGGTCTACTCACCCCTACTAGAATTACCATAACTACCTTAATTTAGCAAAAATATGTAAAAATAAGGGCACCGTTGGAAAGGGTATCAAATTTCCCATCTTTATAGTACCAACTAAAAACTATTTTCGGGGTCCTAATGGGTGAAAAATCAAGTCGTAGTATAATTTTAGTCAAATTGGCAAAATTTCCAATTTTTTGTTTCTGTTGTAAGGGTTTTTTTCCCCATGGGTTTTCACGTACCTCATTACCAAAAACTGCGCAAAGAACTAAGCTTTCCAATGGTAGGTATAATCAAAAAATGTTTTACAATCAAATTTAAGGGAGAACTTTGAACGACGAAATCGACGGTTTGACTCAGTGCTTGGGAGGAGCGGTAAAGATTCCTCCCATCAAACCGTCGATTTCGCAAAAAAAAAAAAAAAAAAAAAAAGCACGTTTTTCTGCGTTCAAACACAGTTATCCATTAAATTTGATTTTAAAATATTTTTTGACTATACTATTGGAAAGCTGAGTTTTTTTGCGCAGTTTTTAGGACGTCCCACAGTAAGACTTGGGCGTCCAAATGCGATCGATCTGGGGTGAAGTTGGACAACATTCAACAGAAAAAAAAAATAACCACACAGTAATCCGTTTTAGACCATTCTGAATCCAAATCCACGAAAAAAACCATAGGTGTATGTCTGTGTGTGTGTGTGTGTGTGTGTGTGTATGTGTGTGTATGTGTGTGTGTGTAACAAAATCTTGTGTACTCTGCCCAGGCCTTAGTTCTCAAACGATTTTCCTGGTTCTTTTTTCGTTTGACACGGAATACTATCTAGTTGTGCACTACGGCGCCGGAATTTTGGATTTTGCTTTTTAAGAGGGGGAAAAGGGGGTTAATGCTTAA
Source organism: Apolygus lucorum (assembly GCA_009739505.2). Classification (NCBI taxonomy): domain Eukaryota; kingdom Metazoa; phylum Arthropoda; class Insecta; order Hemiptera; family Miridae; genus Apolygus; species Apolygus lucorum. Next base: position 4,226,194 of record CM019182.2, read on the forward strand.
CAAACGTGCATTTGCGTGCATAATCTTGTAAACTCTGCCCAGGCCGCAATTTCCAACCGATTTGCGTGTTTCTTTTTTTGTTTGACTCAAATAACTTCCGAGTTGTACATGATTTTACCAGAGTACCAAAATTCGCAAGGGGAGGGAGTGAGTGGGGGGATAATATCCACAAAATATCCGATTTTTTAATATTTCGATTCCTTTACTGCTTACTAATTGTACCCAAGCTTTGAAATTGAGGAAAAATTCTCATTATACCTCCGGATTTTCATGAATTAATCTCTGTACCACCATGGAACTAATAGTGGTGCCAACATGGTGCCAGGACATGGTGCCATGATGCCATAAACCGCTTATTTCGTGGTTTTTTTTTTTTTTTTTTGTGTATCACCTTGAATACGGATGTGAACTTCGACGGACTGTCTACTAAAACTAACAGATGAAAGTTCAATGTTACGACGTATTTCCGCTTTGGTGCCAGACTGGCACCATTGTTGGCGTTGGGGGGGGAGGTGGTAGGGGGGGGGGGTGAACTCGAATTCGCATGTTGGGTGTCGTAGATCATGGATTTTAAAATGCTCTTCAAATTCGAGGCTCCCATGCCGCTAGAAATGTTAAGGTGGATAATGGTGGGGGGGAGGGTCAGTGTTTCTTGCCTAAAGTAATAAATAAATTACATCTAGTGAAACAGTTTTATCACTTAACAACTGGTTAAACTGATCTAATGCTTATCCAATGGGACGTCCCCAGGAATGCATGCATTACTAAACAATATGTTTGTTACATGAAAAACCTTAGGGAAGAAAACCCGTTACAACAGAAACAAAATAGAGGAAATTTTGCCAATTTGACTAAAATTACACTATGACTTGATTTTTCACCCATTAGGACCCCGAAAATAGTTTTTTGTTGGCACTATAAAGATGGGGAAACTTGACGCCTATTCCAACGGTGCCCTTGTTTTTATATATTTTTTCTAAATCAAGGAAGCTATGGTAATTTAGTAGATATAAGTCAAATACACGAAAAATATATTTAAATTTAAAAAACTTCAAAAATTAAGGGGTTAAAACAAAATTGCGAAGAGACATTTTCTCACTTGAAAATTGTTGGTTGTAGAACCGACTCTCGAAGTTTTTCGGTCCTTAACATGGGACACCATGTAGAATCAATCCCATGAAGGTTGGACTCAGGAGTGTTCACCCAGTATAATAGTGGGAAAAAATTCAAACTATTTTAACGTTAGTAGCAACCCAAATATGGCGCCATTCCAGCACAAACCTAATAAGAATGTTAACTTCTCTCGTGTCAAAAAGAGGAACTCCAAAGTGAGTTTCGCCCTTTGAAGGGGAATTTCCGAAAGTTGCTTCATTCGCCCAAATTCCACTTGATACGAGCTTTCAACGTCAACTTTGAGAAGTTTGTTCACCTGGTTACCGCAGGACAACGTTGTTTGTCGCTTGTCGGTCGTCTGCTGGGGAGAATACAGGGGGTCCTGTCGGTGGAGATGAATTTCCCGCCTACCTGTTGAGTGCTTTCGAGTTTGACGACCAACGTCGAAATGTCTTTCGTCGTTTTAACTCGATTGCGTCGTCGACGGCTCTGACGTCGTTGGTCGGATTTTAACGTGGTTACTCGAGACGCGAGTCGCTAACTCGGTTCTGATACGTCGAAGGGTTTCGGGATTCGATTGGCGGCATTTTCAGGGCGGAGATCGAGCGTCGTCGCCGTTCATTCGATTTTCGAGGAAAATCCTCGTCGGTGGGCTGAAAGGCCTTGATAATACGAGTTTCATGCAGATTCAACTGATAGGCAATCCGCACAAGTCTATACAGGATAACTGGTGATAACATGTCCACACGCTGGGAGGTGTAAGGGAAATATTTGTAGGTTTCCCACCTACAAACCTTCACAATCAAGTCTATTAGAAAGAACTAAACGCTTCACACTCGATTCGAAATCATAAACTCAATTTTAAATGCTTGCATACGAGACTGCAACACATTGGGACATTTTCATGTCAACCACTACACAACAAGGTAGTGAAGTAAGGTTGTTAGTTCATGTACCCAAGCATCAAAGTTTTCGTGACGATTTTTCAGTTCATGTGCCAAAGCAAAATGTTAGGTTGTTGATTGTTCTCTACGCAACACAGTGAGTCTATTTTATTTATTGGTCGCGTGAGCAAGATTAGCTTAGTTTTCGTGACGATTTTGCAGTTCATGAGCCAAAGCAAAGACATGAAAATGTCAAAAACGCTGCAAATTATTACACTCAAAGGTTATTATTTCTACATAGGTTACTCGTCTGTAAAGAACACGGCTTTGCCATTGTCACTACCTACCTACTACATACCTACTTCAAAATCAAGTTAATTTTGGTTTATTATTTTCAATAATGAACCTTTGGAATCGACCAAGAAAAAAAAAATTTTAACACCCCCTCAAAATTTGATGGTTCACGTTTCAAGGTACGTAGAATCCAAAAATCGAATAAAAATTTGGCCGTCCGTCCGCCGTACGCGGCACTTTTGCCACTTAGCATTGACCGATTTTGATGAAATTTGGTATGTAGGCTCCATTTGGGGTCTAGTTGTGCCCCGAAGCTTTTGGTTGATGTAGGTCACTCCTAAGAGTTCCAAAATCAATTTTGAAATTTTGAAAACGCCCTAACTCAAAAAATTTCGATATAGAGGTATTGTTTTTCCTTCAATTTTGGATTTTATGGAATTTTTAGAATTTTTTGAGACCACGCGGAGCTCTGTACGACAAACCGTTCGCTCCCTACGTAAATTTAAGGGTTTATATTGAAATATATATATATAAATCAAAACACGAGTGTGAATCGCAAAAGAGGCCTAATCTCCGTTCAAATTAGAGCTGACCGAAAAGCAATCGATGGTTGGTGATTTTGATTTTTTTTTCTTAATTTTTTTTTTTATTTTGTTTTTTATTTATTTATTTATTTTTTTTTGATTTTTTTCTTCATATTGGATGGTTGGTGATTTTGTAGACGAGTGATCTATATAAAAATAATAAACCGTTGTGTAATAATTTGCAGCGTTTTTGATAAATAACGATTCACTCTCAATTCGAAGAAATTGAGAGTTAATTAAGAGTTGTTGGCTTAATAATTAACCCTTAATCTTAATTATTAAGAGTTGAAGAAATTAAGATTTGGGTTAATAAAGAGTTGTTAATTAAGAGTTGAGAAATTAAGAGTTGTAGGTGCCTTCATTAGGAAATTTGATTACTGGTTGCTAAGGACTCGAAGAAACTGACTGTTTCTCACTTGCCGACTGAATACCAAATTTTCAAAAACCTCTCACCCGAATCTCCGAGGAATTTAGAAGAGCTCCTGGGTAACAATTTAGCTTGGTTGAACGTTATCTTCGATAAATTGGAAACTACGTCACTTTTCTCAAACTAAAGCTATGTTCTGAAAAAAGAAGCTTTTCAAACTCATGTTTCTGATTTATCATAAGCCCAACCCTCGTAGGGAGCGAACGGTCTGTCCAACAGAGCTCTGGGTGGTCTCATTCGATTCTAAAAATGCAATACTATCTAAAATTGATGAAAAAAGATACCTTTATATCCAAATTTTTTGAGCTACAGCGTTTTCAAATTTTCAACACTTTAGCAGTGACTGACATCAACCAAAAGCTTAGGGGCACAAGTACACCCCAAAAGGAGCCCATATTCCAAATTTCCTAAGAAAAGTGCCCCGGACTACGTACCTTCTACGTAATTCTACGTAGGTACCGTGAAAAGTAAACAAACAAATTTTGAAGACGGTGCGGGGAGGGGGTTAAATTTTTTTTCTTGATCGATTTCAAAGGTTTATTATTGAAAATAATGAACCAGAATTGGTGATTTTGTGTGTGGTGGGGGGGGGGGGGGGCGTGATTTTTTGTCTGTAACTTATCATATTTCCTCAAAAACTTACCTACAGCAAATCTACTTCATTTTATTGGTCTTACAGCAAGCTCAAAAAACCATTGGAAAGCTCATGAAATTACCTCAAGACTTCAGACCCATTCAATCCTTGTAAACACAAAAACAATATTCTAAACTTTGAAAATTTATAAATTTCCAAATTTTTAGAAAATTTATCTTGGAACTAACTAATTTTTTTTCCATTCTAAACTGCGCGGATTTCACAAAAATGCCTTTCTTATTTATAATAATGAACGTTTGGAATCGAGCAAGAAAAAAGTCTGCCAAGTGGGTTGCATGGATGATCCGATGCATAGTAGATAATCTCAAAAGATCAATCAATACGGACTGTTGAGTCGAGGCCGACCCTCAACTCAGATAATTGAGGGCTCGCTCACATTCAAGCCCTTGTCTATGAATACATAGACAAGGGCTTGAATGTGAGCGAGCCCTCAATTATCTGAGTTGAGGGTCGGCCTCGACTCAACAGTCCGTATTCATAGTTGATTGAGACGGCCCACTTAAGTGTTGTGGTCGCCTGAGTGCACACTGAGCCTGAGGGGACGCTCAGGGTCTACTCAACTCATTTTCACCTTAAGTTGGCAGCCTTGGTGGGGATATTTCCCTGTTTCAAGGGTATTTTGGGTAAAAAGCACGGGGAAATTTCCTTCTCGTATTCGCACTGATCGTGAGTTATAACCTTGTCACCGGTTCTTATTGCATTTTCGTTACGGTGGATTTGCATGCTAATTTCTCTATTTTGTCCGACTTCCTACAAGTAACCATTAGTTTTGAGTTATTAGCAGTGGTGAATCAATCAAATTGAAGTCTGTTCAATTATATGAGGGTGCTGACTTTTTTCGGAGGTTTGTAACTTGATTCCTATCTTCGCAATTTCATCAGTTGGAATGAATTTGTTGCCATCGGATTCGACTATATTGCTCTGAAGAAGGTAAGAAATTATGATTTCCTTAAATTAGCAGTAAAAGTATGTACCTATATGTAGGTACGATACGAAAGGAAGAACCATTATTCAAAGTAATAAACACAAAAAGACATTTTGGTATCCTTTTCGTGAGTGTTCTTAGGCATCATTTAACCAAATCAACCCATTGATTGTTTCAGACAAATTAACTTCTCCGGGCCGAATGAAGAAGGACTATACATAAGCAAATATACGAATATTTATGACGTTTGGAACCCTTCAACAGCTTTACCTACCTTTATTTATTCACCTGTGTCAAACAATATAAAGTCCGAAATAAACTAGTACCTATATGGATTTTTTTTTAATTCAACTTGTACTTTATTACCAACCCATATAATTTTCTATAAGTATGTTCTACTTAATCACTTTACTAGATCGTAAAACAAGAACTTTAGAAACAAGATCGTAAAACAACAACTTCAAAAAAGAAACTCACAATCTCGGAAGATTTCACCGAGTTCGGGGAAAATATTGAAAAGACTGTTACAAGGAAATTCAAGTTTGCGATGATCTTCATTGGATATTTTTGACGGAAAAACTTGTCTAATCGCCTTATTTTTATTAGACAAACAAAATAGATAGGTAGTTGACTTGCTTTACACTATTTTCAGTAGGAAAATCTGATAGTAACTGTGGTTGAGGGGCACTTAAGGTACCTCCGGCCAGCACTCAGGATTTTGCCCCATTGAGTCGAGGGTGGGCCTCAACTCAACGCTGAGTTTGGTTTATGAATACCATTGAGTGCGCCCTTAGAATTAGCACTGAGTGCTCCCTCAGGGCGCCCTCAAATCTTGTCTATGAATACAAATGAGTGCCCGCCAACCCTTATCGATGCATTTGAGGGTGCACTCAGACTTAAGTAATGACTATGAATTCCGCCCTTAGGGCGTAGTACCTTCCACTACCCTCATAGGGGACCATCTACACCCCAATTCGTACAATATGTGAAAACTTCATCCAAATCGGACAATAACTCGTAAATTGTTGCCCATTACAAGGCTTTCATGACTGACAGACAGACACGGAACCAAAACTGTTCAGGAATAAAATGAACCCGAATGGAAATTTCAATTTTGGCGAATTTTATTTGAGAATAGGTTTTTTATGTTTTAAATGGAAATTGCGACCTTACTCGTACTGATTATTTTTTTCAGTATTGCTTCAGAGTCTACCGAGCTAGCAGAAGCTTTGTTTTCACTTTTCAAGATTAAAAAAAAGTTCCCCAGAATCTAAGTTGCCACTCTTGTTTTACGTTTTAGACCTTCCTGAACTGGTTTCATGTCTGTGTGTCTGTAAAGAAATCTTTGTAACGGACAAAACTCTAAGAAGATATTGTCCAATTTTGATGAAATTTCCAAAGATTTTGGGGTTTGGCGGGTAGATGGTAGGTACTAGGCCATAATATGGCCTAGTACCTACCATATTATGAGGGTAGTGGAAGGTACTTAAAGATTGATTCTCTGAGATTAGCTACGTCGCATTTGATCATCTATAAAATCGAGTTATGAATACAAGGAAGCTATGTGCCACACCCAATAGGCAGACTTTTGTTCAGTAAGATAGTTATAGCTTACCACACTGGGTATGTCCACAGGTGTCCCGTGCCTAAGAAGAATGCTTGCGATTTCTGTGTAGCCGGATTGCGCTGCGAAGAAAAGTGCGGTGGTTCCCGTCTAGAATTGACCAAATAACATCAATTAATTTCTACTAACATTTGAACAAGATCTTATAGTATTACTATAAATAATACTAGATTTAAATGCAGTGTAGTGAATTGTCGGCTCACGTGTCTTCTGGCACAAGGATCAGCTCCCTGGTCGAGCAGCTCCAAGACGCACTCCACGTGTCCATTGGCTGCGGAGAGAATGAGGGGCGTCGTTCCATCCTGAAACAAAATAAAAGGCACATATTATATCCATTAAACTATATTATATTTTAAATAATTGTTGATGAATTTCATGCCGATCCGATAGGCAGGAGCCATCACAGATTCTAATAAATTTACATTCATGGAAAGCAATTGTCAGTCATTTTGTTGGGACTACCACCGCCGCCACTCATCACACTACCAGGCCAATCGCTGTAGGGTGCAGTTTTCAGTCCATCAATTGAATAGACTTGAAATTGAATAGTCGAAACAGTGCGTTACAACCTTCATAGGATATATGCATGTATACAGGGTGTCCCATATGCTATCCACCAAACTTCGGGAGTAGTTTCTACAACCAATTTGCAACAAAAAGTGTCTCTTAGCAATTTTCTTTTAACCCCTTAAAATCCGACTTTTTTCGTGTTTTCGACCTTACACCATTCAAACGGTCGTAACTCCCTCAAATTAGACTCAAAAATTAAAAATAAGGATATTGTTGGAAAAACCGTGAAATTTCTCAATACATGAGCCGTTGACCAGTCTATTTTTCTTTTGGTGAAAATGTTGATGATTTTTCCCCATTGAAACAAGGTATTTGCCAGAGGGGCTGAAAAGTTCAAAAACCGCTCCATTTCATCAGCTTTCCAACGGTCACCCAATTTTTAATTTTACTGTGGAATTAGAGGGATAAAATGGTGTTTCAATGCGAAAAAACGTGCATCGACGGTTTGACGTGGGGACGTGGTGCTTGGGAGGAGGGGCGGCGGAGCAGACACCGGATTCCTCCTGTCAAACCGTCAATTTCGTTGAAAAAAATGCACGTTTTTCGCATTGAAACACCATTTTCTCCCTCTAATTCCACAGTGAAACTAAAAATTGGGTGACCGTTGCAAAGCTGATTAATGGAGAAGTTTTTAAGCTTTTGAGCCCCTTTGGAAAATACCTCGTTTCCATGGGGAAAAATCATCAAAATTTTTGAAAAAAAAAGAAATTGACAAATATTAAAGTTTGAGGTAAAAAAAAACTACTCTAGCGTTCAGTTTTTCTTAATTTGTCAACGGCTCATCAATTGAGAAATTTCACGCTCTTTCCAACGGTATCCTTATTTTTAATTTTTGACTGCAATTTAAGGGAGTTATGACCGTTTTAAAGGTGTAAGGTCGAAAACACGAAAAAATCTTAAAAGTCAAAAAAGTCGGATTTTAAGGGGGTTAAAAAAAATTGCTAGGAAACATTTTTTGTTGCAAGTAAGTTGTAGAATCGACTACCAAAGTTTGGTGGATAACATATGGGACACCCTGTATATGTATATGATTGAGTGTATTTTTTGTCTACTGGATTTTGATATTTGGGGTTTAGTTGACCAAACTAGACTTGATGTTCGAAATAATATGTAGTATATTTTTCATGGTTTCCACAACGTTTCTACCCAGGGGCTGGGTCCTATTATTCCATCATAATAATGAAAAGACCTATAATGAAACTCAAAACTATTAGGTACCTACCTCAGTTGTACTTTACATCTAATTCAACAAAGTGCGGACTATAAACTGTGAGTAACCTTTAGTTTTACTCTTGAATAATTATTTAGTTATACATAAGATGAAGAAATTTCCACCAAATGTTATAACCTTCTTTGTCACTACCATCATTGTTTCTTTTCATAGGTATCCCACATGAATAGGACCCAGCCCCTGGAAAGAAACGTTGTGGAAACCATGAAAAATAATATTTTATGTAGTTTATATGTATGTTTTATATAGTTATGTAATAATATAATGTATGTAGTATATTATACTACATATTTTTTCAAACATCAAGTCTAGTTTGGTCAACTAAACCCCAGATATATGCATATGTTTATAGATATACCCATTAATGCATGTGTAATAAATGCAAGTCCGCCCTTCAGGCAACCATTCCATGCAAAACTTCCACCGAGCAACGCCACTTCCATAAATTGATGTCCGCCAACAACAGCCGAGGACAGTAACAACAGATGTCCGCCAGCAGAGGTCAAGACAGCCGAGCGCCACCATCGCGGCCTCCCCCATCGTCAAACCAAGATGGCCGGAGGTTATAAATAGGGGTGCCCCCACCACCTGCAATTCATTCAGTCAGTGACGCGTCTCGCAGTAAAGTCGAACCTAGCTACTCGAATCATCCCCCCTAAGTGTACCGGGACAGTGAACGAACTGAGAACCGAACTTGTGATCCCTCGCGAACTCAAGTTAAGAGTCGAACTGTCCGTCCGCCAGTCTTTGTCTCCTCGAGCATTCGCAAGCCAAGGCCCGAACTCGTGGAACATTGCCGCCTTCTCCATTATCGCCGATACGATCGAGACACAGTACGATCCCCGAACCGAGGCAGATTTGCACCGCGTTCCAGGCACCCCCCTACACAAGCCTTCAAGGAAGAGGCCCTGGTCTACACCGCTACGGAGATCTTCACTATAGATCCAAGCTCGGCAAGGGTGAGCCCATTCCCTCACAACGTTTCTTGTAAGCGCTTACAATTCAATTTCAAATCTGGCACAATCCCCCGTAATCATAACGTCCTGTAAAGAGAAGTTAAAGTATAAGAAAGTAAAACGTAATATTGTATAAAAACAAACCCTCTTGTATAAATCTATAAACAAATTCGTATTATTTGTGTAAAACGTAAAACGCCTTGTATAAAAGCTTGACAGATAATTAGCTTATTGTTTCATCAGCAATTTACGAAGTCAACGTATGTAAAAGTATTGAACATTGTCGTAGTCATACGTAAAACCATTTCTATTCAATATAAATGTTCCTAGTAAAGTAAGGAAATCGCAATTATATTTTACTACAAAATTGAAGTATACATATTATTTCTTCAGCTCCATGAGAGCCGTTTTTGATAAGTCCGCTTCACGGCGACAGTTGGAATTTTTATGAATAAAAACCCTTCGTGTTTTTAATCTTGTGTACTTATTTCAAAGGTTTACCTTTTCAACTATTCAGGTTACTTGCAGGTAAAAAGGTGCAGGTGCAGGTGCAGGTAAAATATCCCTGGGATATTTTTGACCAGGGTGGTGGCAGCGACCACTTAGGAAATCCCCACAGGTAGAGTCATCGACCCTCGAACCTTCAGTACGAGGTACGACCCAACCCTTAGGATACCTAAGTACAAACACAGCAAAAATTCACTAAGTCTGAAAGGATCAGGATTGTAAGTAACAACACACATAAATATATTATAACAGCAAATTTTTATTACAAACATTATCACAAGTATAAACGTAACACATATTCCAGTAACCTAACACTCGCACTACCATAATTCTTTTGTCATGAAATTTGTGTAACTTATTGTAGAAGCAAAGTCTTCAAGTAATAATCATAACTCAGTATAATATTTCAAAGTATCATTTGATAATAGGAGTCATTTCTACTCGCACACCTATTCAAGAAAATCCAATCAACAATTGCAACTAATTCGTGTAAATTGTCGACGACGAAAATCACGTTCTCACGTCGGTGAATAGTCGTCAGGATCTTGTAATCTAGAAACTCATAAATTCAACAATCCTACCTTTTGTTAACCCAATTGGTGGCAAAGGTGTACTTTTGGTAAAGTTCCCTCAGACCCATCGATTTGGTCGGACATAACACACACTAGCAAAATAGAAATAACATATCCTTTTTACCATACCCAATTATCTCAATAGGGTAACAACCACACATGTACCCTTCTAGAATCATTCAAGTTTCGAATCATCTTCAGATCGAATAGTTACACAATGTGCCGAATAACTGAGGGAATCGCTGAACAAGACGACTACAATAAGCCACATTGAGGAAGCTTTATTGCTTACTCAACTTGAAAGACGTTTTTGTACTTGATTCACGAGTACAACTACTGCACCTACTTAGTATTGGTTGAAAATCAGCTGACAAACGCTTGCTGCATGACTGCAACTATTACTCGACTGAGTGATCGCAGGAATTTAATAGCCTCGTCGGGACTAGGTTTCCTGCCTTTCGGCGAACGCTGTGCTCTTCAAACCGTGACGAGAAGCAGCGACGCGATCATCGTCGAATCATGCAGAAACGTCAATTGCAGCAGGTGGACTGCAGGTCGGAAGTTCTGCCACGTTTTTTCGCGGTCCGCCACCCTCGGCGACCCTGGTGGTTCAGTTTATCATTTTCAATAGGTAATGTAGTTATTTATTTACAGGGAAGCCCAATTACATAAAGTACTGTACCTCATTCTAGCGGAGATAGAGAAGAAAAAAACAGAAAATCGTTGGCAATAGGATAATAATAGGAAAGGAAATGGAATTGTAAAATAATTAGGTGGTTAAAGATTCAGGGGAATCTAGCTATGGTGGTATTGAGGTTGAAGAGGGAAGAATGGAAGAAGTCGACATCGGGATTTACGGAGAAGAAAAGCTTTGCGCTACTTGGAAGTCTTCTGGATAGTCGGTTTTGCTGGTATTTGGAGAGAATAAAAGGAAACGAAGAAGAACAATGGTGAACGAGAGGTACGAGAAGGTTTAATTTTATAACCAAGTTATAAAATCATTATCAAGTCTTGATAATGAACCGTTGGAATCGAGGAAGAAGAATAAATTCGAAATGGAATTCATTCAAATGGGTGTGGCACATGGCTTCCTCGTACCCATAACCAGGTTGTATAGAAGATCCGATGCATAGTAGATAATCTCAAAACTTAGTTACGTTATTATCCACAACAACTAATCTCAAAACATTAATCTATAAGTGCAATGCACTACCTTGCAACACCCCAATCCGAACAATCCCTGGTTGCTAAGGACGCAAACTAGAGTGCCTACAACTCGGGCACAAGCAACATTTTGGTCAGCTAAAATTTGAACGGAGCTTAGGCCTCTTCTGCGATTCACTCGTGCTTCTGAACCCAACCATTAAGTTCTCATTGGGTGCGAATGGTTTGCCCTTAAGAGCTCTGGGTGGTCTCAATCGATTCTAAAAATACAATACTATTTGAAATTGATGAAAAAACAATACCTTAATATCAAAATGTGTCTAAGCTAGGGCATTTTCAAAATTTCAACCCTTAGAAGTGACTGATATCAACCAAAAGCTTCAGGGCACAACTAGTTCCCAAATGAACCACTATTTGTTATAGTATTTTCGCAATAAAAATAACGAAAGAGGCCCTGGCAAAATAGGAGGAGCCATCCCCTTCAGGGAGAACCCTTCCAGGGTAGGAAGGGGGTCGCCTCGAGTGGGGACACCCCTTCTCGCAACTACCCCTTCGTTATAAGGGCGTACGCCGTCCCTTGAGGATTCATTCAATGAGGAATTTCACCATGTCGGAATTTCCTATTTTTTGACCCCAAAATCGGATTCAGCACCTCTAAAAACCCCCTAAGGCAAACTTTCAGCCCGAACTTCCTAATTTACGAATAAACAAAACAGTGTAGAAAATACGAATGTTTAAAAAAACAGGAAAATGACGTCATCCTGGGATAGTTCATTTATGGCCGCTTGAAGCGCTGAGATCGAGAAATCTATAGTCCCCAGATGCAAAATTTCACGAAACAGTAAAGTTCGAAATCGAAAAACTGAGGAAAAAAAATAGAAAAAGCAAGATGGGGAAAATTAGGTTTCCCCTGTTTTTGTTTGATAACTTTTCTCTTAGAAAACACGATTTCGTCGTCCCAATGGGCAACACTGGGAGGAGACGGCGATCCAAACAGCCCAATAAGTGAGCATTCCCGCTGCACGTCTGTTTTCCCGGTTAGTTTTGAAATTAAAAATTTTGATTGTCTCCCAAAAATAACAGGAGACTTATTTTCCGAAATCAGCCCGATTTTCACCTATCCCACACCATTAACTATTCAGGAAAAATGCAAACAGAATTCGGTGAAATTCCTCATTCAAAAAGTTCCTAACCTTCAGCCAGTTACAAGCCGCCCATTCTGCCAGTATCTTGATCGAAGTGTTTTCTGAAAAAGTTGAAATTTTTCTTTCAAGGTTTCCCAAGTCAAATCTTTGCTTACTCCAAACCTTATAAGACAGCTTACTACCCTTTTGATGAAAATTCCTATATTACTATTTACTGGAAGGAAATGCTGACGTCCTTTTGGTTCTGATCGCTATCCGACCAGTAAATAGAAATTTGCTCAAGTAAATTCAATTGTAAACAAGTTGTGAGGTTGAAATGAGACGTCGTTAAGTCAGTTCCTATCAACCTTATAACTTGTACTTTCCAACTACGAAATTAACTACCGGCAATTGAATTGAGACGTCTTCGAGTCAGTTCCAGTCAACAGCCGGTAGTTATCTAGTAGTAGCTCCAAATTGGAATGCTGGCATCACATGAATGCTCGCTACCAATTTGGATAAATTAATATCTAGTCAGTAAAATCGAGCAGGGTAGTAAGTAGTCCATTTGGGGGGGGGGGGGTAACAAAATTGTCCTGAGTCAAATGGGGTATTTCGGTGGGTCGGAAATTCAGGTTTTTGACCTCAAATTTGGATTCAGCACCCTTGAAAACCTATATACTCCAACTTTAAGCCCAATGATACTATAACATGTGGTAGAAAAATTAATTAAAGAGATCACACGTTTGAAAAAAAGGCGGGCCTCCCTTAATGCACACACACTTATGTCGCGTGCGTGTGTGAGTAGTATTTAGTAGTATCCAAGAGGTCCTCCAAGGGTTTCATCGCTTCTCTGTGCATGGATACTTTTTTCAAAGACTTAGCTAGCTACGTCACGATTGGGTAGCTACGTCACACCGTTCAAATCTTCAACTTTCCTTAGCTTCTCTGATTTTTAAAAAACATTTTCTTGATGAACAGACCCGATTACCGTTATTCCTGAGCCATACTCTTTTGAAAAAAACAATTTTAAAAAATTGACTGAAATACCCCATTGTGTTCCTTCGGAGTCAGAACAAAGCCCAAAAAAGGACCGTACGGCGGACGGCAACATTTTTATTTGATTTTCGGATTCTTCGTAACTTGAAACGAAAAGCAACAAATTTTGAGGGGAGGAGGGTTACAATTTTGTTTTCTTGGTGAGTTTCAAAGGTGCATTATTGAAGACAATTATGATCAAATTGAAAAAAAAAAAAAGATCTCGTTTCATGTCTAGAATATTACTATCTCACTTCCATATTATGTTGCTGACTACCCATTTGCTTACGAGTCTAATAAGGTAGCGGAATTTTCACTTTTCAAGGTTTAAAAAAAAATGTTCTGAAAAAACAACATTTCCACCAGCGTTTCAGGTTTTAATCCTTCCTAAACAATTTTGGTTTCGTGTCTGTCTGTCTGTTTGTGTGCCTGTCATGAAATCCTTGTAACGGACAAAACTATACGAAATATAGTCAGATTTCAATGACATTTTTGATGCGAATTGGGGTGTAGATAATCATTGCCCTCGGATTGGTAGTGCCCTCTGCGCATGCGCAAACAGAAAACCTTGTAAATGCCTTGAAATCTACATTTTCCACCCGAATTCGATCATATTTTCAGTGATTGTGTGGCTTGGCATGTAGATGGTTCCCCATGAGTCCAAGATACGTGGAGATTGATGCTCTGAGATTAGCTACTATGCATCGGTTCATACTAGGAAGCTATTTGCCACACCCACAGAATTCCATGTCACCCAGTTGTGCAACCAAGAAGCAAATTTCTTATTGAAGGATCCTCAACTTTGGGATAACGAAGACTTGCTGGTAGGAAACTTCGGTCAAAATTATCTAGATTGTGGAAAATATTGTTGGATGGTACTGGTAATCGAAAAGCCGTTTTCTCCGCAGACGTGTTAGGTATCTTTTCAGAAAAATAATAAAACTTTATGTAATAATTTGCAACGTTTTAGAAATAAGAACCAATACCTGGTGAGAGGAATTTGAAATTAACAGTTGGAATAAAAAATAATAAATTCAGTCAATAAACCATAATAATCAAACATTTAAAATAATAACCTTGATTTTTTTCATTCATTATACTTTTTGTCGGACTTTAAATATGTAAGGTGGCGTTTATTACACCTCATATATTGATTGATTACAAATGGGCGAGAAAAATGGAGAGGTTTTTTCGTATCAATTAGGTCCCAATTAACTGAATTGAAAGATTTAACTCTTTATTTCAGTGCTAGCGATCAAGTCTGCGGATTGATGAAATCACACCGTAAGCGTATTGATTAACGAACCCATCAAAAGAGGAGTCTAACAACCGCGATTTCATCGCGAACTGACAGCACGAATGTCGAGTACTTTCATCGGAAGGAACAAGAGAGATGGTCCATCCATCAAACTGAACCAACAAAGACCTCGGGATAACTTCCTGTTGAAAAAACCTTTGTTGGTATCGAAATTAAACTTTAACAGTACCTGCAGAAACGTAGGTGCAAATCATGGTTAGTGATTAGTTTTCCTACATTCAAGCAGGATGAGGTGAGGGATTGTGATTGTGACTAACTGCGTGACTGACAGTTTTTCATTAATTTATACTAAGGCTAGTGTTGTGTCGATACTCCCATATACTCTATACTTGGTATCGAATGAGTATCGAGGTATTGGTACTGTTATCGATGCGAGATCGAAACGAAAGTACTTGATACCCCAAGAATCATTCGATACTTCCTACTAAGTAGTATTTTTCCATATAAAAAATTATAGAACAACAATACTCGTATTTGTCAATGAAGTTGTCCCAAGTTGGGACTTTCAACCTAATACCGAGTACATACCCGACCAAATGCATAGATTATTCTAGTAACTAGGTGAATTCTATGCTTTCTACGCTTTGTTTTGGTTTATTATTTTCAATATGTAATAAAACCAAAAAGAAGGAATTTTTTTTAAAACCTCAAAATTTGTTGGTTTACATTTCAAGGTACCTACGTAGAATCCAAAAATCAAATAAAATTCCGAATAAAGGTTGATGTAGGTCACTTCTAAGGGTTGAAAAATAAGGGTTGAAATTTTGAAAACGCCCCAACTCAAAAAATGTTGGTATAAAGGTATTGTTTTTCCTTCAATTAAAGATAGTATAGAATTTTTTCAGACCACGCGGAGCCCTGTAGGACAAACCGTTCGCTCCCTACGAGAATTTAAGGGTTGGACGTACGATAAATCAGAAACACGAGTGTGAATCGCAAAAGAGGCCTAATCTCCCTTCAAATTTTAGCTGACCGAAATGCGATCGATATTTTTCTTCATGTTGGATGGTCGGTGGCTTTGCAGACGAGCTATCTATATAGAAAAATAATAAACTATTGTGTAATAATTTGCAGCGTTTTTATTCGATTTTTGGATTCTACGTACCTTGAAACGTAAACCATCAAATTTTGAGGGGGTGTTAAAAAATCTTTTCTCTTGGTCGATTTCTAAGGTTCATTATTGGAAATACTGAACCAAAACTATAGAAAGATAATACTCGTATTCGTCAATGAAGTTGTCCCAAGTTGGGACTCTCAACCTAATATCGAGTAGGTACATACTCGACCAAATGCATAGATTATTCTAGTTTCTGAAAGCATTTAAAAACTGATAGTTACTCAAAGAAAGGAAAATAATAAAAAGTGGAAGTATTTTTTATATTTATTGTTATATAGAAGTATACCAAAACAGTAGCATAGTAGACCAAAACGAAGCCCCGATAAAGTAAACAAGTAGAAACAAAGCGGAAGCCCAAAGAATCAGGTAGGTAGGTTAAAAAATGCGACTGACGAATAGTGATTAGCACAGAGTACCAGAGACAAGGTGTAGGGGTGGGTACCGATACCCGGTATTTCAAAATATCAATAGTTTCGTACAGAAACTCGATATTTTAGTATCGATACTGCACTATCAGATATTTCAGGAAATCGATACATCCGATCCGATATTTTTAAATATCGAATATCGATACAGTTGTAGCGGAAAATTCAACACAATGGCTTAAAAGTGAATGAAGAAGGTAGGGGGGCTGCTGGGTCATTACTTTTGGGTAAAGCTCAACCCACAAAGAAATAAGCCCGGATTTCGTCAGATATTTTGTACCTACAGATGAAATTAATTTATGTTATGGAGAAAATGTTCAATGAATATTCACAGTTATTAATGATCAACGGTATGTTGAGTAAATACACTCAGCTTGGACACTTCATAGTGAGAAATGAATAAATTGTTCGAAAAAATATTTTTATTGAGAACACTGGAAATGTTAATATTTTGTGACCCTAAACTATCGATACTCGATATTTTGAAATATCAATACTCAAGCCAAACAATAATATCGATATTCGAATACGAAACAGTATCGATACAAAATATCGATACTTCAGAAATGATACCCATCCCTATTATAGGGATTATAATAATGGTGATTAATGACGAAGGCAAACGACTGATAAAATGATAATGACAGCTAGGTAGATATCGATGTTGACATTTTGTAATCATTCCTTTTATTCCATTTTTATAAACTTTCTTGATGCTCCCAGATTAAATAAGCAGGCAGGTTGCCTACCGAAGGTAGTTTGTTATCGATACTGTTTCGATACCTCATTATGTTTACTGATATTTGTAAAATATCGATCCCTCGGTATTCGATTCAAATATCGGAAGTATCGGAAGCTAGGTATGGATACCAGTAAATATCGCAAGTATCGAAGCAACACTAACTACGGCGCGCCTTTATATTCAATTAGCCCCCTTAGCCCTAATTGAACCAACATTATTTTTCATCGATTTCTGGGGAAATTTTGGCCATAACTTCATTTCTTAACTTCCAATAGCTCATAAAAAAATGTTTAAAAAATTAGTTTCGTCCATTACATTTTAAACGGTAATTTCAATTTAGTTACTCTAGAAACACCTTGGGACAACTGCACCAGTGACACCATGGGACTGGCGCCATTTGCAATATTGATTTGGTGACACCAATGGTACCAAGGGGCAAAGGAGTGTACTATAAATTAGTACCATCAGATGTTTTTGTTAAATAATTATGTTCAGTAATCAAGATGGAGAGGCCTATTCGACTTTGTTTCACATTTTCACAGCAATGTTTTCTAACTTTCTAAAAAATGAAACATGAAACCACAACAAGATTTTACTCGGAGAATAATAAATCAATCAATCAATCATCTTCTTTGGTAGACTCGGAAGCACATAAATCGAATTGATCAGTGATGAAACATAAGTACTCTAAACTTACTCGCCTCTGCGACAATGTTTTTCCAAGTGAGGAATTTCTTTATTAGTTTGTGGGGTCGAGGAATGAACTGTTGTGAAATGATTTCCGGAGTTTCCTGCGAAGACCCACCGTTGAGAGAGGAAAACAGCTTCTCTCGATATCTCAAGAAATGACGTCCGATCTTCCAGCAGGAATCGAAGGGGTTTTCCGGGGGTAGAAACTGTTCAAATATCGTCGAGGCGTCTCTTTTTGCACTCTCGAGTTGGTCAACATTGACCTCCATGAGCTCCATCACCTCGTAGATGAAAGATCAACATCATCAGTTCTTTAGATTGTTCCTTGTTGAACTCAGTTGTAGCTAGCAGGGACCAGAGCACTTCCATACGATTGAAATCTATTTATAATATTTTGCAATCTAGTAGAAACAGGAAACCTTTTGCTCCCGAGTCTACCAAGGTAGCGGAAGCATTGTTTTCACTTCTCAAGGTTGAAAAAAAAAGTTCTCCAAAATCAAAATTTCCAATCGCGTTTTACGTTTCAGACCTTCCTGAAAAATCTTGGTCTGTCTGTCTGCCTGTCATGAAATCCTTGCCACAGCCATAACTTCTATAATTCTCACCCGATTACGATGAAATGTTTGAGAATTGTGCGTGTTGGCGTGTAGATGATCCCCTATGAAAATCATCACCCCCATACTAATAGTAGTTCCTGCGCATGCGCAAACGTGAATTCCATGTAACATCCATAACTTCTACATTTTCCATTCGATTTCGACGAAATTTCTCAGAATTGTTCAGATTTTTTATTTATTTTTTCATTTTTTATAAGAATGCATTTATTTTTTAATAAACATACAATCTTCATCATCAACACATAAATAAATTAAATGTTATTGTGAATATTGCATGTTATATCTGGAAACTGTTGAGTACTTGTCTTGAGTTGAGGGAGGAGCGTCCAGAGCTACATTACACATTGGCAAGAGAAATCTCCCGATATTATCAAACTACAATAACTAATACAAAGAAAATGAATCGCCTCTATTTTTACATTTCAATGTATGAGAATATCCTCTATTTTTAACATTCGGTATTTAACTTAGTGGTAGATAGCTTAGAATACTTTTTGTTGTATAACATTATTATTATAGCTATTTTTTTACTTTAATATTCATTTTCATTTCACAAAAATTTTTTTAATCTTACTTTTAAATTGTTCTAAACTAAGCTGGGCCACCTTATTATCAAAAATAAGGTTGTTTAACGTTTTAATACCAGAGTAGTCATAGCATTTTAATCCTATCGCGGTTTGTCTTCTTGGTAGTTTTATTTGTATTGAATTTTTAGACCTAGTGTTATTTATCATTCCGCTGAATTTTCCTCGCTGTAAGTATTTGAATATAATTGTAAGGGCTGTTTTATCCAGAAGTTCTTTAAAAGTTAATATGTTCGTATCATGGAAGAGTTGGTCAGTAGGAAATCTACATGGATGTCTAAACAATATTTTCATCAACAGTTTTTGAGATCATTTTTCCAATTTTATTCATATAGGCATTGCCCCAGGCCAGATTGGCGTGCAGATGGGTGCATCGGATCATCTATACAATCGGGTTATGAAAACGAAGAAGCTAAGTGCCACACCCACTCGGCAGACGTTTTTGGTTTATTATTTTCAATAATAAAACCAAAAAGAAGAAATTTTTTTTAAAACACCCCTATTTGTTGGTTTACGTTTCAAGGTACGTAGAATCCAAAAATCAAATAAATGTTCGAATAAAGGTTGATGTAGGTCACTTCTAAGGGTTGAAAAATAAGGGTTGAAATTTTGAAAACGCCCCAACTCAAAAAATTTTGGTATAAAGGTATTGTTTTTCCATAAGTTTAAGATAGTATAGAATTTTAGAATTTTTGAGACCACGCGGAGCCCTGTTGAACAAACCGTTCGCTTCCTACGAGAATTTAAGGGTTGGACGTACGATAAATCAGAAACACGAGTGTGAATCGCAAAATAGGCCTAATCTCCGTTCAAATTTTAGCTGACCGAAATACGATCCATGTTTTTCTTCAAGTTGGTTGGTGTAACAATTGCAAAGCCGTGTTTTTTTTT
>CM019182.2:4246345-4548726 GCA_009739505.2 Apolygus lucorum
GACCATCTAAACTCTAATTTGTAACATCCCTGAAAATTTCATTGAAATCGGATGGAAAATGTGGAAGTTACGGCCGTTACAAGGAAATTCACTTTTGCGCATGCGCAGTCGCTTCTATCAGTCCGAGGATGATGATTTTCATAGGGGACCGTTTACACACCAACCCGCACAATCCCTGAAAATTTTCATCGAAATCGGATGGAAAATGTAGAAGTTATGGCCGTTACAAGGAATTCACGTTTGCGCATGCGCAGTCACTTCTATCAGTCCGAGGATGATGATTTTCATAGGGGACCGTCTACACACCAACCCGCACAATCCCTGAAAATTTCATCGAAATAAGACAATAACTTCGTATAGCTATGCGCGTTACAAGGAATTCATGACAGACACACAGACACACGGACACACAGACACTGAACCAAAATTGTTCAGAAAGGTCTAAAACGCAAAACGCGAGTGAAAATTTTGATTTTGGAGAACTTTTTTTTTCGTCCTTGAAAAGTGAAAACAAAGCTTCCGCTACCTTGGTAGACTCGGAAGCAAAATGTATCAAAAGAGAACAATGAATTATGCGTTTTCAAAGAAGACACAGATAATAAAGTCAATTCTTTAGTTCTTTAATTCTTTAGTCAATTCTCTTCGTAGTTGATTATAAAATTTAGGACCCCAAAAAGTAGTTGCATTACGCGATATACCCAATCTCAAGAAGTTCAATGTCAGATCACGATTGTTTCTTAAAATTGTGACTATGCCCGTTTGAAAGCAGCAGCATTGAAAGCATTGACCATTGAAAGTATTCCCAGATTGAAATCTAGGCTATGTTCGAAATTTATCTTTCATTGTTAACGAGACTTTCCTTAGCGACGTTGATTGAGTAGACTGTTGCCTAGTAATACCCATATCAGTTTACAGAGTTTCATTGTAGCAGGAGTTAACTGCCCCACGACGGATGAACTTAGTGCACCCACACCAACAACAAAAGGGCTGATTTAACTAATTACAGTAGGTAGATTATGAGAGTTTAGAAGCTTTGGAATTGAGTTTAGTAGCTTTGGAACTGAGTTATTTGGAACATAGCTGCTCATTGTTTCTCTAAACACATGTTGACCTACCAAGCCTAAATAATTCCGTAATTTTTCAGCATCTGGGCTTGAAGACTTCCCGTCCGAAGATCATAGGGCACACACGATATTGCAAATCGGCGTGGATGATAAACTTCAAGACTTCATATGCCGGACAACTCGTTACAGAATCTCTGAAGAAAACGTACCAAAATCTGCTGATTGCATCAGCGACCACTTCGTTTGGCTGCCTGATTTCCTACCGGGGATCTTAAGACGAACTTGGAAAAAATCTGGTGACGATGGGAAAACCGAATGGGTGGGATTTCATCGCATTATATCGTTGGAGAAGAGCAAATCTCTTCAACGATATTCATCGTACAGCGTCTGGCTTCAGAACCTTCTTGCACGGTCAAAAAGAACTGCTGATTTAGCAGAAGTTGCACATTTGGACGGAGAGGAGGGCGATTCCAAATGGGTCGACCCTGTTGATGTTTTGGCCCACAAAACAATGAAGCACGTTGGTGTCGTGTCCAAAGCATCAAAAGCCCTCAAGTCCTTCAATGCCGCTGTGCATCTGTACAAATCCTTCGTGCGGCCCATAGTCGAGCTCTCCTTACCGGTGACGTCACCGTACAAAATGACGGATTTAGCCCATAACTCCGGCACCGCACAATCCAAAATCCTCAAATCCATGTCCGACGCTGCAATCCCCGAACCTGACTGTACAGATGGGTGTAAGTTGGCCTCAGAATTTGTGCTGCTCTACAAGATTTTGAACGGATTCGCGAACTCTCCCGGCGTGATGAGCAGAATCAACGTCGCGTCGTCTCTTCGGCCTTTGATCTTCCACAATCAGCTCTTCTCTCACCGTTTCAGAGGGACCAAGTATCCTGAGGAAGGCCTGGCACTCTTCATTCTCCTCAAAGTCACTCCACATCAATTCACCTCATTTCAAAAATATTGTTTGTCTATAGCAACAGATTCACTGCAAAATTTGTAAAATGAAGAATTTCGTCATACATAACTAAATAATCCAATATTATTTATTTATTTTTGTTCTCTAGTTCAAGATTGCAAAAATGTGTTGCTCTAAAAATGAGAAACCTGAAAGATTAAAAGTCCATTCATGCAGCATGAATTAATGAGCGAATTTTCAAAGAAATCTGTCAGATGAAGTTATGGTTAAGAAAAGCACAATGCAAACAATGGTGTTGCAATTTCTTTTAGATTTTTGCTTCCTCACTACCGAAGGTAGGGAAGCTTTGTATTCGTGAAAGAAGTGAAAAAAAAAAAATGTCCTCCAAAATCAAAATTTCCACTTGCTTTTTTGCGTTTTAGAGCTTCCCGAACAATTTTGGTTCCGTGTCTGTCTGTCTGTCTGTCTGTCTGTCTGTCGGTCTGTCGGTCTGTCTGTGGTCAATCCTTGTCCCGGGCAAAACTATACTAACCTGTGGTCCGATTTTGATGAAATTTTCAGGGATTGTGTGGGTTAGGTCCTAGACGGTCCCCTATCGATTTCAGCACCTTCGGACCAATAGGAGCGAGTGCGCATGCGCAAACGTGAATTTCCTGGAACCTCGGTTTCTAATGAACCGATTTTGCTCAAATTTGGAGGTTAGTTAGGGACTAACTTCTAAGAGACACCCTATAAGTTTCAATCAAATTGGTCAAGCAATAGCCGCTGCGCATGCGCGAACTTTAAATTTATTGTTACAACCAAAACTCCGCAACTATTCAACCAATTTCGATGAAATTTTCAGGGATTGTGTGGTTTAGGTCCTAGACGGTGGACCGCTAAATAAAATTCTACGTTGAAAATACAAAATACTATAAACTATAATACCTTATAAAAATTATAAAAATATTATAAACATTAATACCTGCAACCCTATCCCGCATATTATCGCCAATATTTTGGTATTCAATAACTCTTTGAATCATAATTTTTTCGCCAACTGATTCTATACGTCCATGTTACAATGAGTGAGGAAGCTATACTGCCCACCCAACTTGGCAGACGTTTTTTTTTGTTACACGATTTTTGGTTCTTTCGATTTTCAGTATACCATACCAACATACTGTATGCACCGGGTATGCAATTTTCGAAAATTTTCATTCTAAAAATTTTGAGGCCATTGCAATAACTTCATTTTCCTTGAAAATTCGCTAAAAGTACCGTAGACTATTTATAATGATTAGGTAGTTATTTATTTTTAATTAAAATTTGAAAGTAATTCGGTTTTTTGTTCGCAATTTCACATTTTTATATACCTGTGGAACATTTGTGTTTTTAGTTACAATATTTTTCATTTCGGTTCATTGAAAATAATGAACTTGCTATGTACTCCTGCTGTAGTCATATTGTAGTTACATGTGGAGAAGGAAGCAGTAAGACCCAGTTCTCATTCGTCATTCATTTTACTAAGGCGAGCGCTTTCAGGGCAAACTGTGGCCCCTTTTGGTTTATTATTTTCAATAATGAACCTTTGGAATCGACCAAGAAAATTTTTTTTTTAACACCCCCTCAAAATTTGATGGTTTACGTTTCAAGGTACGTAGAATCCAAAAATCGAATAAAAATTTGGCCGTCCGTCCGCCGTACGCGGCACTTTTGCCACTTAGCATTGACCGATTTTGATGAAATTTGGTATGTAGGCTCCATTTGGGGTCTAGTTGTGCCCCGAAGATTTTGGTTGATGCAAGCCACTTCTAAGGGTTCAAAAATGAATTTTGAAAACGCCCCAACTCAAACAATTTTTACTTCAATTTGAGATTTTATAGAATTTTCAGAATTTTTTGAGACCAGGCGGAGCTCTGTAGGCCAAACCATTCGCTCCCTACGATAATTTAAGGGTTGGACGTACGATAAATCAGAAACACGTGTGTGAATCGCAAAAGAGGCCTAATCTCCGTTCAAATTATAGTTGTCCGAAATACGATCGATGTTTTTCTTCATGTTGGATGGTTGGTGGCTTTGCAGACGAGTGGTCAATATAGAAAAATAATAAAACTTTGTGTAATAATTTGCAGCGTTTTTCAAGACTATATTCAAAGAACTGCAGTCATACATTAACCATCACCTTCCATAACCTCCATCACCAACTCTGATCCTGCCTGGGAAGTTTAAGAATATTCCTCACTCCTTCCATTCTCATAATAATCTCTCTTTCTGATGACAGATAGCTGGCAGGTCCACAGTATTATTTAAAACTAATCAACAATAAAACATTTCAATAAATAAAACAACAATGACTAGAGGAAATCAAAGTTAGGCAGGGGGACTATTACAATTCACAGGAACAACAGACTTAGTTGATGATGGAGTTGGTGATGGAGGTTAATGTATGACTGCAGTTCTTTGAATATAGGCTTGAAAAAGGGGCCACTGAAAGCGCTCGCCTTAGTAAAATGAATGACGGATGAGAACTGGGTCTTACTGCTTCCTTCTCCACATATAACTAAATAATGAACTTGGGAATCGGAAAGAACATTTTTTAACACCCTCTCAAAATTTCTTGGTTTACCTTTCAAGGTATACGTAGAATCCAAGAATCGAATAAAAATTTTGTCCCCCGTACGCGGCACTTTCCTCAGTTAGCATTGACCGATTTTGATGAAATTTGGTATGTGGGCTCCAATTGGGGTCTAGTTGTGCCCCGAAGATTTTGGTTGATGTAGGCAATTTCTACTGACTTCAAAAGGTCCTAGCTCAAAAACTTTTTATATATCATCAATTTAAAATAGTATTGAATTTTTATGATCGAATGAGACGACCCTGAGCTCTGTAGGACAAACCCTATGAGAACTTCAGGGTTGAACAAATCAGAAACACGAGTGTGAATCATCAAAGAGGACTCATCTCCGTTCAAAATTTAGCTGACCAAAATGCGATCGTTGTACGTTTCTTCGAGTTGTACTCAGTTTTGCGTCCTTTTGCAACCGGCCGTAATAAAATTTCTTAATGACCAGTAGAGGGATCTGTACAAAAATAAACACTCGGTTCAACTGAGGTCATTTGAAGTTTTTATTTTTGTACAGGATCCTAGTACGCTAAAACCAATACATAGGCGCTAGGCATTTTCAGTGAAGGTGGAATGAGGAATTTCACAATGTCGGAATTTCCTATTTTTGACCCCAAAATCGGATTCAGCACCTCTAAAAACCCCTTAAGGCAAACTTTCAGCCCGAACTTCCTAATTTACGAATAAACAAAACAGTGTAGAAAATACGAATGTTTAAAAAAACCGGGAAAATGACGTCATGCTGGAATAGTTCATCTATGGCCGCTTGAAGCGCTGAGATCGAGAAATCCATAGTCCCCAGATGCAAAATTTCATGAAACAGTAAAGTTCGAAATCGAAAAACTGAAGAAAAAAATAGAAAAAGCGAGATGGGGAAAATTAGGTTTCCTCTGTTTTTGTTTGATAACTTTTCTCTTAGAAAACACGATTTCGTCGTCCCAATGGGCAACACTGGGAGGAGACGGCGATCCGAACAGCCCAATCAGCGAGCGTTCCCGCTTCACGTCTGTTTTCCCGGTTAGTTTTGAAATAAAAAATTTTGATTGTCTCCCAAAAATAACAGGAGACTTATTTTCCGAAATCAGCCCGATTTTCATCTATCCCACACCATTAACAATTCAGGAAAAATGCAAACAGAAATCGGTGAAATTCCTCATTCTTTTTGTACAAGCGAAAACATTGGTGCTATGCATTTTGAGCGGTTAATTTATGTATATGTTAGTTAATTTATGTTTTCGCTTCTACACGTAGGTAGCATTCTGACCACGCTAAAAATCACCCGCTCAAAATGGATACCCAGCACCAATGTTTTCGCTTGTACAGGAAGAATGGGGAATTTGCCTCAATTTTAGGTTCTGGAATTTCAAGTCAAATCCTATAATAGGGCCCTAGAATAACGTTTAACACTAGGAATAACCAAGGGGAAAAAATTACCGTAGGAGAAAATGACTAAACAAGTGAAGCCTCTGTTACAAAACACCGCGAAAATTGAGGAATATTGTTGACGTCATACGAAAAAAAAAACGACGCGAAAACAACTCCGACAACAGACAGAGTTCTAGCACCGCCACACAAAACGATCCAGTGAAATGGCTACTCGAATAATGTGATTCAAATCTTGAAACTAAATAAGAGAAGATGAAGACTGTTAGGTGTATCTGATTCAGAATCCTAACAGATTATGTACGATACCTCAGTGACAAAGAAAGAATTATTTGGTATGAATAAGTTTACGCAAGCGCATCCGAGAGAAGAATGAAAATTATATTTTTGGTATCTAACGTATTTAGTTTCTTAACAACTCGCAACTCATAACATAAACAAATCATAAATTGTAGTTAGTCCCTACAGCCATTCCCCCTTCAATCGCTTCTAGGAAGCGTTTTGGGAACCTCACTGTGCGTCCTGTCTTTGTCTTATGTTCTTGTACTTTTTGTTCTGTTTTTGAATTTTCTGTCTTTAGTTTTTCTTGTATCTTGTGTTTGTCTTGATTCTTGCGTGTTTCTTCAGTCTTGAGTGTTTCTTGAGTCTTGAGTGTTTCTTGAGTCTTGAGTGTTTCTCGAGTCTTGAGTTTGTCTTCTGTGCTGTATTCATCTTCTGTCATCGTGTCTATAAGTATGTATGCTGGCTTCAGTCTGTCAATCGAAATGTTTGTGTGAGCGCCTTTCATGTTTATCTTGAAAAATTTTGGTGTTCGTTCTAAAACTTGAAAAGGTCCTTCATAGGGATTCTCGAGAGCTCCTCTCAATCTATCGACTCGAACAAAAACATGGTCTGCATCAGACAAATCTTTGTGCACAAATGTAGTCTGACGGTTTTTGTGTTTTTGGTTTTCAGGTTTTATACTTCTCATTTTCTCACGAAGTTGTCGAACGAAATCTTCCTCGTCTCTTATTTCTCTTTCGTCTTCTAGGAAATCTCCAGGCAATCTGAGGGTCATCCCATAGACCATTTCTGCTATTGAAGAGTGGGAGTCCAGCTTAATGGCGCTCCTCAGACCTAACAAGATGGTGGGGAGTGCTTCGGTCCACTTGGAATTTCCATTGGCTCGAATTGCGGCTTTTAATGTTCTGTGGAACCTCTCAATCTTGCCATTTGCTTGAGGATGGTATGCCGTTGTTCGCTTGACATCGATTCCACAAAGTCTAGCAAGGGAGTGGAACAGGCTGGACTCGAATTGGCGCCCTTGGTCACAATGAATCCACCTAGGTGTGCCAAACCGAGCTATCAATTCACTGTAGAACTTTCTTGCCACTGTTTCGGCTTCAATGTTTCGTAATGGAACAACCTCTACCCAGTTTGTGTACCGGTCTATCATGGTTAGGCAGTAGCTGTAACCTTCTGATGATGGCATTGGACCAATCAGGTCGATATGAACAACTT
Organism: Apolygus lucorum; assembly: GCA_009739505.2. Taxonomy (NCBI): domain Eukaryota; kingdom Metazoa; phylum Arthropoda; class Insecta; order Hemiptera; family Miridae; genus Apolygus; species Apolygus lucorum. The sequence goes on from CM019182.2 coordinate 4,253,817, forward strand.
CAAACCTTTCATCAGTTTTCGGAAACGGTTGTAGAGGTGATTTCACGTGTCTTGATATCTTGCTTTTCTGACATACTATGCAACTTCTTGACCATTGGGCAACATCCTTTTTCAAATTTGGCCATACGAATTTTGAGGAAATCAATTTAACTGTAGATTTGATTCCTGAATGGGCTAAAGAGTGGTAATTTTTGAATACTGTTTGTCGAAACTCTTTTGGTACGTAGGGTCGAATATTTTCAGTGGATACATCACACCAAAGTACAGAATCTTGTGTGATAGGGTATTGTTTGAATTTTAATGATGTGGATGATTTTAACAATGTCTCCAGTTCCTCATCCTGTATTTGTGCTTGTGCAATTTGTTCATAATTTATAATTGTAATGTTGTCGACTGAAATTCTTGATAAATGATCTGCAACTTGATTTTTACTCCCTGCAATGTGTCTAATGTCTGTTGAAAATTGTGATATGTACTGAAGATGTCGTAATTGACGAGGTGAAGCTTTTTCGTTGTTTTGTTTGAATGCAAATGTTAATGGTTTATGGTCTGTGAATTTCGAAAATGTTCTTCCTTCTATGAAAGGCCTGAAATATTTTACTGCTGTGTACATGCTCAACAATTCACGATCATAAGTGCTGTACTTCTTTTGCGCTTCACTGAGCTTCTTGGAGTGGAAACCAATAGGTCTCCAACCTTGTTCTTCTTTTTGTTGTAGCACTGAACCCATTGCAAAATCAGATGCATCCACAAACAAACCTATTTCATACTTCGCACTGGGACATGTCAATGTAGCAGCATTGACTAGGTCCTCTTTGCACAATTCAAATTGTTTTATTGCTTCCTCCGACCATTCAATTGGACTTTTGTCTTTTTTTGTTGCTCCTTTCAGGTAGTCGTTCAAAACTGATTGTCTATCGGCAGCATTTTTCACGAATCTTCGATAAAAGTTCAGAGCTCCTAAAAATCTTCGGAGTTCAAGAACTGTCGAAGGTCTTTGGTAGTTTTTGATAATTTCGACTTTTTCTGGATCGGGACTTGTTCCATTTCTAGTAATCAAATGACCCAAAAATATGATTTCACTTTGACCAAATTCCGATTTGCTTACATTAATTTTTATTCCAAATTTGTTCAATCTTTCAAAAACAATTTTCAAATGTTCTCGATGTTGTGTTTCTGTACTGGATGCAATGCAGATATCATCCAAGTATGCAAAACAGAAGTCTAACCCTGATAGAATTGAATTTACAAATCTCTGAAAAGTTGCTGGAGCATTTTTAAGACCAAATGGCATGAAATTATATTCAAATAGGCCGAAAGGGGTGATTATTGCAGATTTTTGTTTGTCTTCTTCCGCCATGGGGATTTGATGGTACGCAGAAAGAAGATCAATTTTTGAAAAGATTGTTTTTCCTTCTAGAATTTGATTCACATCACCAATATGGGGAAGAGGATACCGGTCCACTATGGTGCGATCGTTCAAACGGCGATAGTCACCACAGCATCTCCAAGTACCATTTTTCTTTTTCACCATATGTAATGGACTTGCCCATTCTGATTTTGATGGTCTGATGATGTTGTTATCTAACATAAATTGAAATTCCTGCTTAGCCTGTTTCAAGCGTTCTGGATCCAACCGACGAGCTTTTCCAAATACAGGTGGTCCACTTGTAGTTGATATGAAATGCTTTACGTCGTCGCGTATGTCAGTTGGAACTAGTGAAGGTTTGGTCAGATCAGGAAAATGTTTGAGAATATCAGCAAATTTGTGGTTAGATTGAATTGTACTGATGTCTTCATTGGTGGTGATTTCAGTTATTGATGTTGAAATGCTCAATTTTGTTTTGTTATCTATCAATCGTTTGTTCTTGAGATCAATTAGAAGATCGAAATGTTGAAGGAAGTCCGCTCCTAAATGCCTTTAGTGGTTTTTGCTATAATAAAAGGCCATTCAAATTTTCGTTTCAACCCTAGGTCCAAGTCCATAATTTTGATACCAAATGTTGGGATTTCTGTGCCATTAGCAGCAAAGAGTTTGTATTTTTCTAAGCTGTCGCTTTTGATGTTAGTCTTGGCTGGTAGGATGGAAACGTCCGCACCACTATCAACCAAGAACCTTATGCCAGATCGCTGGTCTCTTAAAAATAATCTATGGCTGCTTGAAATTTCGAGGACAGCATTCAGTGCAGCTACTGGTGCTGTCGGTCTCCGTTTCCCTTACTGTTCCATTGGCAAGTGGAAACGGTGCATTTCTCTGGTTTACAGTTTGCTCCAAACCTGAAATGGTAGTAGCAAACTTTCCCTGTGGCTTAAAACGAGGTTTACTTCTACTCCTAGTGCGACTTTGAGCAGAATTGTGACTAGAGCTGTATGATCTGGATCTAGAATTAGAGCGTTGATTTTTCAGTTCACTTATTTCTCGTTGAATTTCTTGGATTGCGTGAGTTAAGGCTTCTAGGTTGTTAATTGCTTGGTCTGTACCAATGTTAGATTGTTTTGTTGAATATTGGTGAGTGGAACTTGTACTTACTTCATCTACTCTTCTGGCGCTACAAACTCGATCAGCTAGTTCAGCTAGCTTGTCAAGGCTACCTTCAGCAATTACCAGGATGCTTCTGACATCTTCAGGTAGTTTTTCAAGCCAGAGAGTTTGAAAAACTTTGTCGGAAAAATCAGCAGTACCAGCCAAGGCACGCATTTTCCGAAGAAGTTGACTAGGTCTCAAGCTACCTAGTTCCAAACCACTCGTGATTTTTTTAATTTTTGTTTCTTCACTTTCCTTGAAAATTCCTATTAGTCTGACCTTCGCCTGCGTATATTTGTCGTGACATGTTGAAGTAACCAAATCGTAAATATTTTCAACATAATTTTGTTCCAGTTGTGCCAAAATGTAGTCGAATTTAGTGCTTTCCGATGTAATTTTTCTTAATTTGAATATGGCCTCTACTTGGCAAAACCAGATATCCGGTTTTTGCGGCCAGAATGGTGGTAACTTAATATTTACCTGACACGTTTCTGAACTTTCCTCCTGGGCCGGAAACGGATCCGGTGGAACAGAAGTAGCCATCTAGGTGTATCGTACCCATTACAAATTTTTGGAGTCACCAGATGTTAGGTGTATCTTATTCAGAATCCTAACTGAATTATTTACGATACCTAAATGACTGAGAAAGAATTATTTGGTATGAATAAGTTTACGCAAGCGCATCCGAGAGAAGAATGAAAATTATATTTTTGGTATCTAACGTATTTAGTTTCTTAACAACTCGCAACTCATAACATAAACAAATCATAAATTGTAGTTAGTCCCTACAAAGACTAATAATGCTTGATAAACTAGTAGGTAGAATCGTATCGTAAAAACGCTGCAAATCATTGCTCAAAGGTTTATTATTTTCTGTATAGATCACCCTTCTGTATAGATCACTGGTTCTCCATCAATAGCACCTACCATCATCTGTATTCTCCCTTGACCTTCCCTCTCAAATTTCAGCTTCCTGCGTTCAATAGGATTAAAAATGGCTTCGGAGCTCACTCAGCTGATCAGTGATCTGATCAGTGAAGAAGATCTCCTCGGAAGCTGGAGACGCCTGGAAGAGCACTTCCATTCAATAGGATTGAGAATGGCTTTGGAGCTCACTCAGCTGATCAGTGATCTGAGGAGTGAAGAAGATCTTCTCGAATGCTTGAGACGCCTGGAAGAGCACTTTCATTCAATAGGATTGAAAATGGCTTCGGAGCTCACTCAGCTGATCAGTGATCTGAAGAGTGAAGAAGCTTTTGAGCAATGATTTGCAGCGTTTTTTACCCACCAACATTTTTTTACCTACCAGCTAGGTTCTACCTACCACACCATACTGGCTTCACACCTTCACAATCAAGTTTATTAGAAAGAACTAAACGCTTCACACTCGATTGGAAAAATAGAAAGCTTCATATGGAAATTTGATTACTGGTTACGCAGAAGGCAAAACTGTATACAAATCGAAGAAATGAACAGCGATCGCATTTTAGTCCGATACAATTTGAATGGAGATTTGACCTCTTTTGCGATTCACACTCATGATTCTGTTTTATCGAAGGAAAACCTTCAAGTACTCGTAGGGACCGAACGGTTTGTCCTACAGAGCTCCGGGTGGTCTCAAAAATTTTTAAAAATTCGATACTATTTAAAATTGGTGAAAAAACGATACCTTTATTTCGAGAGTTTTCGAGATAGGGCACTCTTGAAAATTTCAACCCTTAATTTTCACCCCTTAGAAGTGACCTACATCAACCAAAAGTTTCGCGGCACAACTAGACCCCAAATGGAGCCCATATACCAAATTTGAACCAAATCGGTCCAGTGTTGCTAAGAAAAGTGCCGCGGACGGCGGACGGGGGACGGCGGACGGCGGACGGCGGACGGGGGACGGCGGACGGGGGACGGCGGACGGCGGACGGACATTGCAAATTTGGATTCTACGCACCTTGAAACGTAAAGTGACAAAGTTTGAGGGGGGGTTATAAAAATTTTTTGCGATACGATCACATAGGCTTATTATTAGAAATAATAAACCAAAAAGTGCGTAATATTGTTTCTTTTGGTCACTTTTGTGTCTGGGTTCTTCCTGCCAGTTCGCAGCGCACTCTTGTGCGCACTACTCGTAAGCTAAAAGTTCGTGTATGTTCCGCTTATGTGGTAAGCGCCACAGAACCTCCTTTGAAGTCAGATTGGTAGAATATCCGTTACGTTTCAAACATGGCTGCCTCTTATACATTGCCACCACATTTAAAATTTCCATCTTCCTTAAATTCTCTAAATTTTTTGGATGCGTTTTCGAGCAGCTCGCTATGGTTTTATTCCATAAAAATAAACCCTCATTCGAAAAAAAAAATGTGAGGCAAATTCCCCATTCCACCCTCGCTGAAAAATGGCTAGCGTACAAGGATCCAGATAGATTCAGGAGCAGCTCAGGTATGTCATCGGCGGTACCCAAGCTTTCTACGTCTTATTCCAAGAAGAATATCTATATTGAAATGAAATAGTGGTGTAAGCTGTGATGTTAGGTAGGTAAGTGGTAGAAGTCACGTGGTAGCTAGAGGCTGATAACTGGCTGATAGTTAACTATCCCTGGCAGTAGACAGGGCGAGTTGTGCTAGCACTCCTCATCAAACCTGAATGGAGGAATGGCTAACTACTCTACTGATTATTATTATGTTTAGTTTGGATATTGCGATTTTAATGGAGTATTTAGGGCTTTTATGACGTATTAGGAAACAAGCTCACCGATTGTGAACATTCAAAACACAGACCTCAGGTCACTGTAGAAACTGTACTTTGACGATCACGCGACATTGGACAAGGAGGAAACTGCCTACGATACAAGATGGGATCAGAGCGGAGGCAAGCAGTCTTCAGTCGGGTATCTGTAGAAGTCGGTAGTGAAGGTGTTGGGGTCTGGCAGGTCCCAACCCAGCTCAGGATGTGGAGTCACTGCCATGTAGATTAGAGCTCCTTCTCCTGCGATCGGCTTCGCTGCCAGGTACGTCCTCTTGTCGGGAGACCAGATGCTCATGAAGGACGTCTGAGCTCTGTCTGGCTCGTACACGTTCTTCAGGATACGGCTCGTGTGCCCGGGCTCACCAAACGTAGCTATCTCTCTCTGTAACAACATTATCGAGGAGTTTGATTCCAACAGTTTGATTCCAAAAAAAAGACCATTTTTATCGAAATTGAGTTGACACTTTCCATGGATTTTTGGGTGGTAGTTCTTCACAAAAATGCTATCGTTTTGGAGCAAAAGATAATCTATTCCCTTGAAAAACGAGGGTGAATATTCCGTTCAATCTCAAAAGGCACTATAACCAGCACAATGGCGGTCTCATTCGTTCTGTTTCAAAAGTACTTTCTTTGTTTGTTTTCAAAAAATACTGTATCGACTTCGCTTGATTCCAAAAAGTACTATATATAGTCTTGGCTACTTATGTTCGCCTTTTTCCCCTGATTTTAGCCCACGTTATACCTCGGTCTAGATCTCTAAAAGTTTCGGGCACTAATTGTTAAAAATGCCTTTCAAAATTTGGTGATTTCAAGGTACGTAGAATCCGAAAACTCGATATTTTCCTTAGTTACCGAATAAAGGTTAAAACCTTTGGACCGAATTCAATTAAATTTGGTATATGGGCCTTTATGGGTACCTATGGGTGTATGGGGTCTAGTTGAAGAGTTTTCTTTCATATGGGCATATATCTATTTTTTACACTTGTTTTTTTTTTCACGGATTCTGAATCTTTGGGACAAGGCCTATCACCTCACGAGTTGAATGGGGGGTGCGCCTGATTTTTTTTTAAATTTTTAGTCGAAAGTAAACCTCATCCTGAGAATTTTGGCACCAGCCGTTCTCTTTTTGGATGAGTAGATCATTTTCTATGATTTTTCAAAGTTTCCAATGTTTATGACGTCACGCGCCACTCCCGCCTGGGCGGGACCCTCCATCACACTGTGACGTCATAAACATTCGAAACTTTGAAAAATCATAGAAAAAGGTCTTCTCACGCTAGAAGGTCGCTGTTGGTGTCAAAATTCTCAAAATCAGGTCTAGTTTAGATTTTAAAAAGTCTGCCAAGTGGGTGTGGCACATAGCTTCCTCGTATCCATAACCCGATTATAAATGAAACGATGCATAGTAGTTAACCTCAAAACATCTCTAAGTACCTTTCACTACCCTCATAGGGAACCATCTACACGCTAATCTGGACAATCCTAGAAAATTTCATCAAATTCGGATGAAAAATGTAAGTGTTATGGCTGCTACTATAAATTTTAAGGCCTTGATTTTCATTGGGGACCATCTACAACATAATCCGCGTAATCCCCGAAAATTTCATCGATATCGGGTAGAAAATGTGGAAGTTATGGCTGTTACAAGGAATTCACCGTTGCGCATGCGCAGCGGCTATTATCAATCCGGGGGTGATGATCTACATAGGGGACCATCCACAATGTAATCCGCATAGTCACTGAAAATTTCATTGAAATCGGACAATAACTTCGTATAGTTATGCCCGTTAAAAGGATTTCATGACAGACACACAGACAGACAGACTGACACGGAACCAAAATTGTTCAGAAAGGTCTAAAACGCAAAATGCGAGAGAAAATTTTCATTTTGGAGAACTTTTGCTTCCTCACTACCGAAGGTAGGGAAGCTTCGTATTCGTGAAAGAAGTGAAAAAAAATGTCCTCCAAAATCAAAATTTCCACTTGCTTTTTGCGTTTTAGAGCTTCCCGAACAATTTTGGTTCCGTGTCTGTCTGTCTGTCGGTTTGTCGGTCTGTCTGTGGTCAATCCTTGTCCCGGGCAAAACTATACTAACCTGTGGTCCGATTTTGATGATATTTTCAGGGATTGTGCGGGTTAGGTCCTAGACGGCCCCCTATCAATTTCAGCACCTTCGGACCAATAGGAGCGAGTGCGCATGCGCAAACGTGAATTTCCTGGAACCTCGGTTTCTCGGTTTCTAATGAACCGATTTTGCTCAGATTTGGAGGTTACTTAGGGACTAACTTCTAAGAGACACCCTATAAGTTTCAATCAAATTGGTCAAGCAATAGCCGCTGCGCATGCGCGAAATTTAAATTTATTGTTACAACCAAAACTCCGCAACTATTCAACCAATTTCGATGAAATTTTCAGGGATTGTGTGGGTTAGGTCCTAGACGGTGGACCGCTAAATAAAATTCTACTCGTACCCACACTTACTTCCAGGTTCCCGTGTAAATCGTAAAAGTTTTCGCCAACTGATTCTATACGTCCATGTTACAATGAGTGAGGAAGCTATACTGCCCACCCAACTTGGCAGACGTTTTTATTCATCCTTGAAAACTGAAAACAAAACTTCCGCTACCTTGGTAGACTCGGAAGCAAAAACTATAACGTGAACTGCTTGAGGAACAACACCAAACTCACTTTAAGTTCCTTAAGATCCGCTCCTTTGATTTTGGCTTTGACTTTTTTGGTCGACAAGACCCTGAAGAGAAGTTCGCTTCTCAGCACCCCCACGAGGCTTCTCATCAGATCGTTTCGAGATCGAGCGACGTCGATACTTTTCGATTCATACGAGCTGAGTTTGTTGATCCATTTCCTTGCCACTTTCTGGTCTGAAAGCGAGAAAATTGAAATTGGTTCATGATTGGCGATGTATCGGATTCTGAATGTTGGTTTATTATTTTCAATAATGAACCTTTGGAATCGACCAAGGAGAAAAAAACGTTTAACACCCCCTCAAAATTTGATGGTTTACGTTTTAAAGTACGTAGAATCCAAAAATCGAATAAAAATTTGGCCGTCTGCGGCACTTTCCCCACTTAGCATTGACCGATTTTGATGAAATTTGGTATGTAGGCTCCATTTGGGGTCTAGTTGAGCCCCGAAGATTTTGGTCGATGAAAGACACTTCTAAGGGTCAAAAAATTAATTTTGAAATTTTGAAAACGCCCTAACTCCAAAAATTTTGATATGAAGGTATTGTGTTTTCCTTCAATTTAAGATTCTATAGAATTTTTAGAATTTTTTGAGACCACCCGGAGCTTTGTAGGACAAACCGTTCGCTCCCTACGAAAATTTAAGGGTTTTACGTACGATAAATCAGAAACACGAGTGTGAATCGCAGTAGAGGCCTAATCTCGATCGATGTTTTTCTTCATGTTGGATGGTTGGTGGCTTTGTATACGAGTGATCTATTTTGAAAAATAATTAACCATTGTGTAATAATTTGCAGCTTTTTTTAAAATTTCTGTATGCGACCCTAGGCACAATTTCCGACTCAAGGTACATGTACCTTGACATCCATCACTGACCCAACGTAGATTCAGAAATGTACCTTGGGTCAAAATTTAAGTTTCTTTGAAAAAATCATTACATTAAATACAGGGTGTCTACACTTTCGATGGGCATAACTTCAGGGTTCGATTCTACAAGGTATTTTCAACAAAAAATGTCTCGTAGCAATTTTCTTTTAACCCACTCAAAATTCCTTTTTTTTCGCTTTAAAGTTTTTCTTCGCGTTTTCGACCTTACGGCACTGATGTGGTCATAACTCCCTTATTTCTCCTGAAAATTCAAATCTGACTACACCGTTAGAAAGAGCGTTAAATTCCTAAGCTACCTTGAGCAAAATCAGAATATTTCAGTAATGAAATAGTTTCATAAAATCAAGTCAAAAAGCCAACTTTAAAAAATTTTCGAAACTTGACCTTCTTCGACCAAAGTTTTCTCACTAAATCCCTGCCCATTTCGATGGGCGCTCTTCGGAGAAAACATGCTCAAATTGTCAGCTTTCCAACGGTATATCAATGTTTCTTTTTAACATTCAAATTGGAAGAGTAAATTAAGTTTGAATGCCAGAAAACGTGTGTTTTACAAGCAAATCCAGTGTTTTAAGCGGTTTATGGTCCCCCTCGATCTCAAAATGGCTTGGCGATTTTGGTATCATTTCCTATGTAATTTTTTACGCTGAATCAAATAGTGATACTTCCGAATGATTCCGACTGCTAGAAATTGGAGTTTTCGAAGAAAACCTACGTTTTTGTACATAAAATACGCATTATTTGTAGATATAGTCGTGAGCATAAAGTAACACCTTTGAACTCAACAATACACCGCATTTCTATCTGATTGAAGTTTTTGTTGAATTCAAAGGTGTTACTTCATGCTCACTACCACATTTACGAATAATGTGTATTTTATGTACGAAAAACGAAGGTTTTCTTCAAAAAATCCACTTTCTAGCTGTCGGAACCATTTGGAAGTATCACTTTTTGATTCAGCGTAAAAAATTACATAGAAAATGATACCAAAATCGTCAAGCCATCTTGAGGTCGAGGGGGACCATAAACCGCTTAAAACACTGGATTTGCTTGTAAAACACACGTTTTCTGGCATTCAAACTTAATTTACTCTTCCAATTTGAATGTTAAAAAGAAACATTGATAGACCGTTGAAAAGCTGACAATTTGAGCATGTTTTCTCCGAAGAGCGCCCATCGAAATGGGCAGGGATTTAGTGAGAAAACTTTGGTCGAAGAAGGTCAAGTTTCGAAAATTTTTTAAAGTTGGCTTTTTGACTTGATTTTATGAAACTATTTCATTACTGAAATATTCTGATTTTGCACTAGGTAGCTTAGGAATTTAACGCTCTTTCTAACGGTGTAGTCAGATTTGAATTTTCAGGAGAAATAAGGGAGTTATGACCATATCATTGCCGTAAGGTCGAAAACGCGAAGAAAAACTTTAAAGTGAAAAAAATGGAATTTTGAGTGGGTTAAAAGAAAATTGCTAGGAGACATTTTTTGTTGGAAATACCGTGTAGAATCGAACCCTGAAGTTATGCCCATCGAAAGTGTATACACCCTGTAGAGAGTGATTTCAGCTAAAACTCTTACTCTGATTTGTTCCCTAAAATTTCTCTCCCTAGTTGTCACCCTAAAATTTAAAAACAAAACGGAATTTTCAAAAGTTTTTTAAACATTAAATTTGAGTTTGAAAAAAAAATGACCCAAGGTACACGACCTTACCCTACTAGAGGGGGAGTAGTGTAGGTACCCACCGTTATTATTATTTCTATTATTTCAGGTGTTAATTTGGCAACAAAAAAGTACCTACACAATTAAAAACTTATTCTCTAGCGTCACACGGCTATAACTTGTTCTTTAAAAATACATACTTGACACCACAACTTTTTTCAGCCCAGAATTCACCACTATTAGTGGAATCACACAGGAACGAAAAAAATGTTAATTCTTATTTCGGAATCTTCATACCTTGAATCATCGTATTTTGAAGAGGGTAAAAACTTTTTGTTTCGTCAATGGACCTCAACTTCCTTTTATGTTCGATGTTAAATTATTGTACATATAGTTATATTGCTAACAAGAAAAGACTGATAAATGTCTCACCACGGTCGCTTAGTGCACTCGATATTTTGGTGGCCACAGCGCTGAGGTACTGGAACTCCCCTGTTAATTTCTCACCCATTTCCTCGATTGCCTGATTAAAAAAATGAATCTATCCTGGAAAATTTTGAATATTAAAGTTTTCTTAAACTGTGAAAAAACTATTTAATTTTGATTTTTAGTGTTTGTTGAATGTAGGTTACGAAAAGCGATATGACGACGAAACTCCTACAGGTGATTCATGACATGTTTTTGAATGGCTAATAACTAGTTGTTTTTAAGAAGTTACAAGGGAATAACGTGGTATTCAGTAAACTTTTCAATTGAAAAAACCCAACTATAGCCGTGTGGGTACTCTATGAGTTCGTGGAGACGAGTAGAACGTGAATGTGGACTCCTAACATCTTCAAAGCATACCCTGTGCATACAGTATATTGGTATGGTGTAATGAAAATCTAAAAAATCCAATAATAGCCGTGTGGGTACTCTATACGCTCTAGGAGACGAGTAGAACATGAATATGGACTCCTTACTTCTTCAAAATACCCTGTGGAAAATGTGTGCTAGCATACAGCCTTATTAGCGAATTATCACGGAAAATGAAGCTATTGCAATGGTCTCAAAACTTTTAGAAATGAAATTTTAGAAAAATTGCTTTTACTGAAATACGTTTTGGAACTTCCTGAAACAATCCCCGGAGAGTGTGTAAAAAAATGTTTAAAAATTAAAAAAAAAGAAAACTTGCTACGGACGCTGGATATTATATTGATCTTTTATTAGCTCGTATACAGGGTGTCCCCTAAAACTCCCCCCGCCCCTGCTAAAATTGTACAGATAATGGTTTAAAAAAATTGCTTTTTAGACTTCATGATTTTTCCCAAGGATCTCAAATATGACCACAGTGCGCGTTGCGCACGTGCGCAATCGTACGCAACGCTCACCAACTTCGTTATTTTCAAATGAAACCCCCCATGTTTTAATGCAGATTTGGATTCTACGTAAAATTTCATGAACATTTCACCCCTCAACCGTTTTGGTTTATTATTTTCAATAATGAACCTTTGGAATCGACCAAGAAAAAAAATATTTTAACAGGCCCAAAAAAATTTGTTGGTTTACCTTCCAAGGTACCTACGTAAAATCCAAAAATCGAATAAAAATTTTGCCGTCCGTCCACCAAGTACGGGCACTTTCCCCACTTAGCAGTGACCGATTTTGATGAAATTTTGTATGTAGGCTCCATTGGGGTCTAGTTGTGCCCCGAAGATTTTGGTTGATGTAGGTCACTTCTAAGGGTCGAAAAATGAATTTTGAAATTTTGAAAATGCCCTAACTAAAAAAACTTTGATATAAAGGTATTGTTTTTTCATCAATTTAAGATAGTATAAAATTTTTAGAATTTTTTGAGACCACGCGGAGACTTGTAGGACAAACCGTTTGCTCCCTACTAGAACTTGATGAGCGACAACAAAAGAGGCCAAATCTCCGTTCAAATTTTAGCTGACCGAAATGCGATCGATGTTTTACTTCATGTTGGAGGGTTGGTGGCTCTGCAGACGAGTGATCTACATAGAAAAAATAAACCATTGTGTAATAATTTGCAGCGTTTTTCCTCTTGCTATCACAATGTAACACCGGTGTTCCCCTGGCCTACACACTCCCCTCTCATCGCAGCCCTGTATTATAAACGTGCCACACCCATACATAATACTTGTCTCCATTACTCTGTGCCCATACTTAACCCTTCAGTAGTCGCGGCTTTTTTACGGGGTTTTATATTAACTTGTCTCGGCGATCTGACAAATCAAATTTGTGAAAACTTACATTTTTGTTCAAATTTGAGTTTTACCAACTGACACTAAGTGCATACATGATTTTAGAGGCAAAAAGTAGCAGAAAACAATCTAAGAAATTAATTTATGGCTAATTTTACGCGTAAAGCCTAGAAGAACCAGGACCTTTCTTTCATCTTGATAATTTCCATTTTTTGCTATTTAACGTTTTTCTTTTTGGTATTCAACTTTTATAACAAATATATCACGATGGTTTCACTATAAATTCAGACTTGAATAGCAATCACATACAAATTTTGTATGTGCGCCTTTGTCTATCAGAAAGCTACTGGGAAGAACAGCACAGGGCCGCCAACCTTCTCTGTGGAGGAACAGAAAACACCTTCGTGCGATCTGTCAGATCAGCAGCGACTACTGAAGGGTTAAATATTGTATGTAAGTACTAGTATTTGTTGTCCAATAAAGATTAATTCATTCATTCACGCGCTTTTATTAATAAAATTGGGACTGCGATAAAGTTTTATATATTTCTTATTAGCGGTAATTAATTTTTAACATTTTAGTTCATTTAATTAACAAAATGTAAAAGCTTGTTTTTAAAAAAGGTCTTTTTCTTTATTTTTAATCTACGACTAATTCAACGAAAAACTCTTACTTTTTACGAAATTGCCTGTTTCTGAAATTGTATAAAAACCACAGAAAACGGAAAAACGCGTGGTAGTGGCAGCCCTGTCGAACGTCACGCGGGTTCAAATTCCCTTCCTACGTCAGAGGGCGATTTGCGAGGGGTGGTTGGAGGGTGCAGCCACCTCCTCCACCCACTGATGCTGCGAGCGGCACCGTCACACCGTCATCCCCCCCCCCCCCACGACACCACCAACCACCCGCCGACCAACCAGTCTTCACCGCGCCGCCGCTCGATAGGTCGACTCCGGCCGTGCGTTCGTGTGATCCGCGAGTTTCTAGTTTTCCCGAGCGTTCAGCTGCGACTCCGCGCTCCCGATTCCGGCGAAGCTCGACCTCCTCGACGATGAGCTGACGTCCTCCACGATGTCGATGAAGGTCAGTTTTCTCCTCGCTCTCTCCATCGATTCACCCCCCCGATTCGGGAGGTCTCGCCGGCGGCCGGCATGAACCGGCGCGGCAGCCTGTCACCACTTACTACCCTTATATCATATAATCATTCTACGAAAAAGTCTGCCAAGTAGGTGTGGCACATAGCATCATCATATTCATAAATAGGTAACGCGATTGTATAGATGATCCGATGGATAGTAGCCGCGCAGAGGCCATTATCTATCCTGGGGCCTTGATTTTCTCAGGGGACCATCTACATGCCAATCGGAACTATCACTAAAAATATCATGAAATTCAGATGAAACATGTAGAAGTTATGGCTGCTACAAGAATATTAACGTTTGCGCATGCGCAGAGGATATTATCAATCTGGGGGCCTTTATTTTCATAGGGGACCATCTACATACCAATCTGAATTATCCCTAAAAATATCATGAAATTCAGATGAAACATGTAGAAGTTATGGCTGCTACAAGAATATTAACGTTTGCGCATGCGCAGAGGATATTATCAATCTGGGGGCCTTGATTTTCATAGGGGACCATCTACATACCAATCTGAACTATCCCTAAAAATATCATAAAATTTAGATGAAACATGTAGAAGTTATGGCTGCTACAAGAAAATTAACGTTTGCGCATGCGCAGAGGATATTATCAATCTGGGGGCCTTGATTGTCATAGGGAACCATCTACATGCCCATCTGAACTGTCCCTCCAAATTCCAACCTTCAAGTCCTCATGGGCAGCGAACGTTTGGTCCTACAGAGCTCTGGGTGGTCTCATTCGATTCCAAAATTTCAATTCTATTTTGTGTTGATTTGGGAATGACGCACCATGATATTGATAATGAGTTGCAGTCTATCTTTCAATTCATATTTGTCGTTTTTGGTTTATTATTTTCAATAATGAACCTTTGGAATCGACCAAGAAAAAAAAATTTTAACACCCCCTCAAAATTTGATGGTTTAAGTTTCAAGGTACGTAGAATCCAAAAATCGAATAAAAATTTGGCCGTCCGTCCGCCGTACGCCGTACGCGGCACTTTTGCCACTTAGCATTGACCGATTTTGATGAAATTTGGTATGTAGGCTCCATTTGGGGTCTAGTTGTGCCCCGAAGCTTTTGGTTGATGTAGGTCAGTTCTAAGGGTTCCAAAATCAATTTTGAAATTTTGTAAACGCCCTAACTCAAAAAATTTCGATATAAAGGTATTATTTTTCCTTCAATTTAAGATTCTATAGAATTTTTAGAATATTTTAAGACCACGCGGAGCTCTGTAGGACAAACCGTTCGCTCCCTACGAAAATTTAAGGGTTTATATTGAAATATATATATATATAAATCAAAACACGAGTGTGAATCGCAAAAGAGGCCTAATCTCCGTTCAAATTAGAGCTGACCGAAATGCGATCGATGGTTGGTGATTTTTATTTTTTATTATTTTTTTTTTTAATTTTTCTTTTTTCTTTTTTTTTCTTTATATTGGATGGTTGGTGATTTTGTAGACGAGTGATCTATATAGAAAAATAATAAACCATTGTGTAATAATTTGCAGCGTTTTTACATGTTTTGGCGAAATATCGACGCCATAACAAATTCTAATTACAAATAAATTTGTATAGGTTAACGTAATTTAAACAATATCAGTATATTATGTAGATTCTAACTCTAAACTGCATAGCAGCTTCGCCGTCTTCTTATTAGTGATCAATGTTTTTCAATAGACCTTTACAAACTGTTCTGGTGATCTTTCCTCGTGCTGTTGCGTTTTATTTCATTAGTGTCAGTCGTGGAGCACACCACTATTTACCGACAATTATAAATTGAAAAATAGACTCCAACTCTTTATCAATTCTATTATAAATTTATGAAAAAACATTTATTTTTTATCGAGTGCACAACTAGACCCCAAATGGAGCCCACTTACCAAATTTCATCAAAATCTTTCCAGGGTAACTTGAAAAAGTTTGCCAAGTGGGTGTGGCACATAGCTACCTCGTATCCATAACCCGATTGTATAGATGATCCGATGCATGGTAGTTAACCTCAAAAGATCGATTTCTAAGTACCTTCCACTACCCTCATAGGGGACCATCTACACCCCAATCCGCATATTGTTGGAAAATGTAGAAATTATTGGTGATACATGGATTTCACGTTTGCGCATGCGCAGTGGTTACTATCAGTCCAGAGGTGAAGATTTTCATAGGGGACCATCTACACGCCAAACGCTTAATACCTGAAAAGTTCATTGAAATCGGGTGAGAATTGATCAGGAAGGAGGATAATTGATCTGGAATGCATCCCATTGGATAAGCATTAGGTCAATTTAAACCAGTTTGTAAGCGATAAAACTATTTCACCATTATCCACCATAACGTTTCTAGCGGCATGGGAGCCTCGAATTTGAAGAGCATTTTAAAATCCATGATCTACGACACCCAACATGCGAATTCGCATGCAACATGCACCACTAAATAGTTCCATGATGGCGCAGAGAATAAGTCATGAAAATCCGAAGGTATAATTAGAATGTGTCTTCAATTTCAAAGCTAGAGTACAATTAGTAAGCGATAAAAGAAACGAAATATTGAAAAATCGAATGTTTTGTGAATATTATCCCCCTACTCGCAGCGAGACCCTTGCGAATTTTGATACTCTGGTGAAATAGTGACCAATTTGGAAGATTTATGAGTTGATCAAAAATAGAAACACGCAAATCGGTTGGAAATTGAGGCCTGGGTAGAGTACATAAGATTATGCCCGTAAAAGCACGTTTTTCGAGCATTAACCCCCCCCCCCCTCCCCCCCTTAAAAGGCAAAATTCGAAATTCCGGCGACGTAGTGCACAACTAGATAGGTTTCCGCGTCGAACAAGAAAGAACCACAAAAATTGGTTGAGAACTAAGGCCTGGGCAGAGTACACAAGATTTTGTCACACAGACACACAGACATACACCTATGGTTTTTTTCTCGGATTTAGATTCAGAATGGTCTAACACGGATTACTGTGTGAGTGTTGTCCTCCTTCACCCCAGATTAATCGCATTAAGGACGCCCAAGTCATCATGTGGGACGTCCTGAAAAGAGTGTGGAAATTCTGATTTTGGAGAACATTTTGCTTCCGAGTCTACCAAGGTAGCGGAAGCTTTGTTTTCACTTTTCAAGGATAAAAAAAAAAAGTTCTCCAAAATCAAAATTTTCACTCGCGTTTTGCGTTTCAGACCTTTCTGAACAATTTTGGTTCCGTGTCTGTCTGTCTGTGTGTCTGTGCGTCTGTGTGTCTGTCATGAATCCCTTGTAACGCGCGTAACTATACGAAGTTATTGTCCGATTTCTATGAAATTTTGAGGGATTGTGCGGGTTGGTGTGTAGACGGTCCCCTATGAAAATCATCATCCCCGGACTGATAAAAGCGACTGCGCATGCGCAAACGTGAATTCCTTGTAACGGCCATAACTTCTACATTTTCCATCCGATTTAAATGAAATTTTCAGGGATATCACAGATTATTGTTTAGATGGTCCCCTATGAAAATCACCACCTTCAGACTGATAGTAGCCGCAGCGCATGCGCAAACGTGAATTCCTTGTAACAGCCTTAACTTCCACATTTTCTACTCGATTTCGATGATATTTTCAGGGATTACGCGGATTAGGTTATAGATGGTCCCCAATGAAAATCAAGGCCTTAAAAGTCACAGAAGCTTCTGCGCATGCGCGAACGTAAAATCCTTGTAACAGCCATAACACTTACATTTTTCATCCGAATTTGATGAAATTTTCTAGGATTGTCCAGATTAGCGTGTACATGGTCCCCTATGAGAGTAGTGAAAGGTACTTAGAGATTGATATCATGAGATTAGCTACTATTAATCGGATTATCTATAGAATCGGGTTATGGATACGAGTAAGCTATGTGCCACACCCGCTTGGCAGATGATTTTCAAGCCATAACTTCTACATTTTTCACCCGATTTCGATGAAATTTTCAGAAATTGTGTGTTCAGGAAGGTCCCCTATGAGAGTAGTGAAAGGTACTTAGAGGTTGGTGTTTTGACATTAATTACCATGCAACGGATCATCTATATAATCGGGTTATGGATACGAGGAAGCTATGTGCCACATCCACTTGGCAGACTTTTTTTTTTCAACCTTGAATGGTGAAAATAAAGCTTCCGCTAGCTTGTTACACTCGGAAAAAAATAATTTTTGGTGGATTTTTTAAAATTTGATTTTCGGATTCTGTGTACTGTGAAGCGAAACTATTAAATTTTGAGAAGGGGTTTGAAAATTTGTTGGTTTATTATTTTCAATAATAAGCCTTTGGAATCGAGCAAGAAAAAAAAATTTTAACCCCCCCTCAAAATTTGATGTTTTACGTTTCAAGGTACGTAGAATCCGAAAATCGAATAAAAAAATTTCCGTCCGTCCGCCGTACGCCGTCCGCCGTACGCCGTCCGCCGTCCGCCGTACGCTGCACTTTTCTTAGCAACACTGGACCGATTTGGTTCAAATTTGGTATATGGGCTCCATTTGGGGTCTAGTTGTGCCGCGAAGCTTTTGGTTGATGTAGGTCACTTCTAAGGGGTGAAAATTAAGGGTTGAAATTTTCAAGAGTGCCCTAGGTCGAAAACTCTCGAAATAAAGGTATCGTTTTTTCACCAATTTTAAATAGTACAGAATTTTTAAAAATTTTTGAGACCACCCGGAGCTCTGTAGGACAAACCGTTCGGTCCCTACGAGTATTTGAAGGTTTTCCTTCGATAAAACAGAATCATGAGTGTGAATCGCAAAAGAGGTCTAATCGCCGTTCAAATTTTATCTGACTAAAATGCGATCGCTGTTCATTTCTTCGATTTGTATACAGTTTTGCCTTCTGCGTAACCAGTAATCAAATTTCCATATCAAGCTTTCTATTTTTCGAATCGAGTGTGAAGCGTTTAGTTCTTTCTAATAAACTTGATTGTGAAGGTGTGAAGCCATTATAGTGTGGTAGGTAGTACCTACCAATAGTTGGTAGGTAAAAAAAAATTGGTAGGTAAAAACAATGTTTGTAGGTAAAAAACGCTGCAAATCATTGCTCACTGATCAGATCACTGATCAGCTGAGTGAGCTCCGAACCCATTTTCAATGCTATTGAATGGAAGTGCTCTTCCAGGCGTCTCCACCATTCGAGGATATCTTCTTCACTCCTCACATCACTGATCAGCTGAGTGAGCTCGAAAGCCATTTTCAATCCTATTGAATGGAAGTGCTCTTCCAGGCGTCTCCAGCATTCGAGGAGATCTTCTTCACTCTTCTGATCACTGATCAGCTGAGTGAGCTCCGAAGCCATTTTCAATCCTATTGAACGCAGGAGCTGAAATTTGAGAGGGAAGGTCAAGGGAGAATACAAATGGTGGTAGGTGCTATTGATGGAGAACCAGTGATCTATACAGAAGGGTGATCTATACAGAAAATAATAAACCTTTGAGCAACGATTTGGTGGATTTTTTAAAATTTGATTTTCGGATTCTGTGTACTGTGAAGCGAAACTATTAAATTTTGAGAAGGGGTTTGAAAATTTGTTTCCTGCTCGTTTCGAAAGCTTGATTTTTTGAAAATAATAAAAGTTTAAGGTTACCTACTCCTAATGGGGGGTGCGCCTTGATTTTGGTTTATTATTTTCAATAATGAACCTGTGGAATCGACAAAGAAAACAAATTTTTTAACACCCCCTCAAAATTTGTTGGTTTACGTTTCAAGGTACGTAGAATCCGAAAATCGAATAAAAATTTGGCCGTCCGCCGTACGCGGCACTTTCCCCACTTAGCATTGACCGATTTTGATGAAATTTAGTATGTAGGCTCCATTTGGGGTCTAGTTGTGCCCTGAAGATTTTGGTTGATGTAGGTCACTTCTAAGGGTTGAAAAATAAATTTTCAAATTTTTATAACGCCCTAACTCAAAAACTTTTGATATAAAGGTATTTTTTCCATCAATTTACGATAGTATAAAATTTTTAGAATTTTTTGAGACCACCCGGAGCTCTTTAGGACAAACCGTTCGCTCACTACGTGAATTTAAGGGTTGGACGTACGTTAAATGAGAAACACGAGTGTGAATCGCAAAAGAGGCCTAATCTCCGTTCAAATTTTTGCTGACCGAAATGCGATCGATGTTTTTCTTCATATTGGATGGTTGGTGGCTTTACAGAAAGGTGATCTATAGAAAAAAATAAACCTTTGCGTAATAATTTGCAGCGTTTTTTAGATTTTCAATCAAAAGTAGACTACATCCTGAGAATTTTGGCACCAACCGCGACCTTCTAGCGTGTGTAAATCTTTTCCTATGAATTTTTCAAGTTTCGACCGTTTATGACGTCACGCTCCCCTCTCGCCTGCAGCCCACGCAGCCCACTGTGACGTCATAAACGGTCGAAACTTTAAAAATTCATAGGAAAAGATTTACACACGCTAGAAGGTCGCGGTTGGTGCCAAAATTCTCAGAATGAGGTCTACCTTAATTAAAAATAACAATAAACAGTTTTTCCTACATTGGCGCACACCCTATTTACTCGGGGGCACCCGCGGCTGAATAACGCTACAAATTATTACACAATGGTTTATTATTTTTCTGTAGATCACTCGTCTGCAAAGCCACCAACCATCCAACATGAAGAAAAACACCGATCGTATTTCGGTCAGCAAAAATTTGAACGGAGATTAGGCCTCTATTGTGATTCACACTCGTGTTTCTGATTTATCGTAAGTCCAACCCTTAACTATTCATAGGGAGCGAACGATTGGTCCTACAGAGGTCTGGGTGGTCTCAAAAAATTCTAAAAATTCTATAGAATCCTAAATTGAAGGAAAAACAGTACCTTTATATCAAAATTGTTTGAGTTAGGGCGTTTTCAAAATTTCAAAATTGATTTTGGAACCCTTAGAAGTGTCCTACATCAACCAAAATCTTCGGGGCACAACTAGACCCCAAATGGAGCCTACATACCAAATTTCATCAAAATCTGTCAATGCTAAGTGGCAAAAGTGCCGCGGACGGCGGACGGACGGCCAAATTTTTATTCGATTTTTGGATTCTACGTACCTTGAAACGTAAACCATCAAATTTTGAGGGGGTGTTAAAATTTTTTTTTCTTGGTCGATTCCAAAGGTTCATTATTGAAAATAATAAACCAAAATGAGAACTTCCACCTGTAGGGGGACCTTGCAATTTTCCACGTATTATTATTTGTTTTTAATGACATGTTTTTGTATTTTAGTAAATTCTATGTATTTTTTTAAATCCCTACTGAACCCTTTTTTTATTGGGTTAAAAACTATCGGACGATTGGGATAAAATGCTACTTACATAACTTACTCGATAGTTTATCTTACTCAATTGTGGAAAACGGAGAATAACATCAATATTGTACATTGCTTCATATTATTAAACAACTTCACGAATAAAATACAGTTCAACATCCGTGAATCACAGAAATCCGAGTAGAATCGAGTAGTTTCAGAAACCGCGCTACGAGAAGGGCGCGAATCAACCAGACGTTCGCTCCGCCTACGTTTCTCAGTTCCGCCAACACAATAGCACGGATGTACCATGGAGAAGTGATATTCGTATTTTCTTGACAAAAACTAAAACCCTACTCAACTGAAACCCTATGAGGAAGTACTGAAGGGGTCTCCATCCCCTCCACAATCAGTTCCATCTCGGACTAGTTCGATTCCAAACTGGTTCTGGAATGTGCACACAAACCCCTAAAGCCAATATGGACCCTCTAAAGGACATACGTGGATCCAACGTTAAAAATTCCATGGAAGTCCCCACTTGATTCTCGACATAGGTAGTGTAGGTATTAATTAAAAATCACTGAAAGGTTAGGAATACAATAAGTTTGACTAAGATCGAATGATTCAGGTTCTTTCGTTATCAGAGTTTGAGATTTCAAGGTATTTGTAGGTTTCCACTTCACTCACGTTAGGTAGGAAAAAGAAACATCTTACCAATGGCCACGCGAAGAACTACTCTTAATGGACCACACAACAAGAGACAAGAAGAAGAAATGGTGATGTTAGAAAAGGATAGTGATAGTTTTCCATTGCGGAGTGTAGTGTGTGATGAAGGTGGTGTACTGGATAATAAGGTGATAGTTGAGGAGAAGTGATGATTGAAGAAGACTACCGTGAAATAACATTAGATGAAATGATAGGGGAACAGATGATGTTGACCGGCGAAGAGGCGATTATTGGAGAAGACCATATCAAGAAAGAAGAATCATCTGAATCAGACCTCATGGTCGAGGAGGAGATGATTATTGAAGAAGAATTGTTCGAAGAGGTGATGATTACAGAAAATATCAAGCAAGAGGTTGTCAATCACTCATCTTCTCCAATCGTCACAGATGTTGCAGAATGTTGGGTAGTCCTGAGGAAGTTGACAGAAGATGAAATCTTCAGGTGGTCATCCAGGAGCGATGAGGATCTGCCATCTGGTGACTTGGAATGTGGAGTTCAACGATCAAGTGAGATACCCGAAGTCAGTGCAAATTTTGAACACATTGTCAGAGAGCAAAATGAAGTCGAGTGTCACTCAGGCAAGAAATTTTATAACTGCAATTACTGTGATTTGAGATGTAGAGATAAAGTTGGTCTGAAAAGTCACTTGAGGACTCACACTGGCGAGAAGCCCTACAACTGCTGTCACTCTGATTACAGATCAGTGTCGATAGTTGGGCTGAAGTATCACATGAAGATCCAGGCTGACAAAAAGGCCTTTGCCTGTAATTTGTGTGATTATCGATGTATAAATCGATTTATTCTGAAGAGTCACTTGAGGACTCACACTGGAGAGAAGCCCTACAACTGCAGTCACTGTGAATACAGAACAGCATCATCGAGTGGTCTGAAGATACACTTGAGGACTCACACTGGAGAGAAGCCCTACAACTGCAGTCATTGTGATTACAGATCATTGTCGCTAAGTGGTCTGAAGAGTCACTTGAGGACTCACACTGGCGAGAAACCTTACAACTGCAGTCACTGTGAATACACATCAGCCTGGCTGAGTGGTCTGAAGATACACTTGAGGACTCACACTGGAGAGAAGCCCTATAACTGCATTCACTGTCAATACAGATCAGCATCATTGAGTAGTCTGAAGTGCCACATGAGAACCCACACTGGAGAGAAGCCCTACAACTGCCGTCACTGTGAATACAGATCATCGGCGCTGAGTGGTCTGAAGAGTCACATGAGGACACACAATGACAACAAGACTTTTGCATGTAATTTTTGTGATTATAGATGTATAAATCGATTTAGTCTGAAGAGTCACTTGAACACTCACACTGGAGAAAAGCCCTACAACTGCAGTCACTGTGAATACAGATCAGCATCATTGAGTGTTCTGAAGATACACTTGAGGACTCACACTGGAGAGAAGCCCTACAACTGCAGTCATTGTGAATACAGATCATTGTCGCTAAGTGGTCTGAAGAGTCACTTGAGGACTCACACTGGCGAGAAACCTTACAACTGCAGTCACTGTGAATACACATCAGCCTGGCTGAGTGGTCTGAAGATACACTTGAGGACTCACACTGGAGAGAAGCCCTATAACTGCATTTGCTGTCAATACAGATCAGCATCATTGAGTAGTCTGAAGTGACACATGAGAACCCACACTGGAGAGAAGCCCTACAACTGCCGTCACTGTGAATACAGATCATCGGCGCTGAGTGGTCTGAAGAGTCACATGAGGACACACAATGACAACAAGACTTTTGCCTGTAATTTTTGTGATTATAGATGTATAAATCGATTTAGTCTGAAGAGTCACTTGAACACTCACACTGGAGAAAAGCCCTACAACTGCAGTCACTGTGAATACAGATCAGCATCATCGAGTGTTCTGAAGATACACTTGAGGACTCACACTGGAGAGAAGCCCTATAACTGCATTCGCTGTCAATACAGATCAGCATCATTGAGTAGTCTGAAGATACACTTGAGGACCCACACTGGAGAGAAGCCCTACAACTGCAGTCACTGTGAATACAGATCAGCATCATTGAGTAGTCTGAAGATACACTTGAGGACTCACACTGGAGAGAAGCCCTACAACTGCAGTCACTGTGAATACAGATCAGCATCATCGAGTGTTCTGAAGATACACATGAGGACCCACACTGGAGAGAAGCCTTACCACTGCAGTCACTGTGAAAACAGGTCGTCGTCGCTAAGTGGTCTGAAGAGTCACATGAGGACTCACACTGGAGAGAAGCCCTACAACTGCAGTCATTGTGAATACAGATCATTGTCGCTAAGTGGTCTGAAGAGTCACATGAGAGCCCACATTGGCGAGAAACCTTACAACTGCAGTCACTGTGAATACAGATCAGCGTGGCTAAGTGGTCTGAAGATACACTTGAGGACTCACACTGGAGAGAAGCCCTACAACTGCAGTCACTGTGAATACAGATCAGCATCATTGAGTAGTCTGAAGATACACTTGAGGACCCACACTGGAGAGAAGCCCTACAACTGCAGTCACTGTGAATACAGATCATCGTCGCAATATGCTGTGCAGTATCACATGAGGACACACACTGGAGAGAAGCCTTACCACTGCAGTCACTGTGGATACAGATCGTCGTCGCTAAGTGGTCTGAAGAGTCACATGAGGACTCACACTGGAGAGAAGCCCTACAGCTGCAGTCACTGTGAATACAGATCAGCATCATCGAGTGGCCTGAAGTACCACATGAGAACCCACACTAACAACAAGCCCTTTGCCTGTAAATTTTGTGATTACAGATGTAGAAATCAATTTAGTCTGAAGACACACTTGAGAACTCACACTGGCTTGACGCCCTACAACTGCAATTACTGTGAATACAGAACCGCATTTCGGTACAGTATGAAGTCTCACATGAAGACTCATATGGGTGAGAAGCTCTAGACCTGTAGTTATTGTGTTTTCAAATCTTGATCTCCTACAGTAGTCTCAAAACTCATTTGAGGATCCTCACTGGCAATAAACTTTTATGGTAGAAGTTGGTTCGATTACAACACCAGAACTCAAAATTGTCAGAAGGCTCATGAAAGGCTGGTCAGAGCCCATTTTTCACTAACAGCTGTGAACTCAGAGCTTTTTCTTTATTATCACCTTTGGATTCACATGAATGACTAATGAAATTCATTGGCTTGGAAGTCTTCACCAATAATAGCAGAGAAAACAGAAAAACAGAGGTCGCAACGAACTGGATGTGGCTGGAGATTCACTCGTCGTCTCGCTCTGATGAGAAATCTAGCAGATGTTTTAGTTGTGTCGAGTACACAACTAATGAAGGATCACTACAAGATCTACATAGACAAGAAGCTTGTGATAGTTGTAAATACAGACCCAGTAACAAGGTCCATAACACCTCCAAAATCCCTTACAAAAACATTCGAGGGGTGCAATTGGCCTTTGATGATAATCAAGTAATTTTAATTCGTTTATGAAACACTGTAGGCACCAAAGTGCCATTTTATGATTATTTATGAGCTTAATTTCACTAGTGAAATCGATTAATTTCTTTTGCTTGTACAGCCAAAGAAAAACCCCATACATAAATAATGTATGTAACCCATCTCTACTCTTATATTTAATTTAATATTAACCATAATCATCAGATCAACCATAACGTACTATTTTGACTTTTATCAGAAATTTCTTTAGAATAGAAAATTTATAATTAAATCTTTATCTTGTAAGGTATATAATTCCAATCTGATTACCAATATTTTATACTATGATGAAATTAACTGTTAATCTATCCTATGGACAATTTTCTTGTGTCTTTACCCAAAATTATTTCCAACAGTAGGAATTTAGGTCTGGTGAGATCTTGTTGGAGTGCTTGGGGAAATCTATGCAGAAAGAAAACCCCAACGATGATGATTGGAGCTTTTTCATTTCCCTCCAATTTTGGTTTATTATTTTCAATAACAAACCTTTGGAATCGAGCAAGAAAATTTGTTTTTAACCCCCCTCAAAATTTGGTCGTTTACGTTTCAATGTGTCCGAAAATCGAATAAAAATGTCCGTCCTCTGCACTTACCGCATCAAACATGGACCGATCTTGATGAAATTTGGTACATGGGCTTAACTTGGTATCTAGTTTTTGGTTAGTGTCAGTCACTTCTAAGAAGTGAAAAATAGGAGTTGAATTTTTCAAAACGCCCTAACACAAAAACTGTATTTAAGTAATAATTTTTTCTTGAATTCATAGCATTTACAGATTTATTTTAACCTGTTACAAATTCATTTAAACCTTATAAAAAATCAATTCAACCTTTTCCAAATTATATTCAACTCTCCACCAGTGGGGATAGATATTGAAAGTAGGTAGGTAACGGCTGCAACATTGTCGTGGTGTGGGAAAAGTGCCTCGGAGTTGATGGCATCTCAGTAGGTGTGCTCTGTGGTGTCACCAGACACTTACTGCTCGGCTCATATTTTAACTGGTGGTCTTTTTATGGAGGCGATTCCCTTCATCCCTCTCTCCTACCCCCACCTTCCTCATCCCTAGGGCCAGCGTTGGGTGAGTCCTGGGTTTCCTCCCTATTTGAAATTGGCCTCAGCGCCTTGCAATTCAATGTCTTCTGTATGGTCAGAATCGCTTCTGTATGAAATTCCGACTATCCCTTATGTTTGCATGCCCTTGAAAGCGATAACTTTCTCATTAGTCGCTCTATATCGCTGTTTACGATTTTTTTTCTCTTGAGATCAGTAACTAACCCTTCAACTGTTGAAGGGTTGGGATGAGTTAAATTGTAGAGAGTTGAATATAATTTGTAAAAAGTTGAATTGAATTCGTAAAGGGTTTTATAGCATTATTGTAAAAGGTTGAATTGAATTTGTAAAAGGTTGAAATAAATCTGTAAATGCTATAAAATAGAATCGAATGAGACCACCCAGAGCTTTGTAGAACCAACCGTTCAATTTCCACGTGGACTTGGAGGTTGGACTTACAAAAATCAGAAATACGAGTGTGAATCGCAAAAGATTATCAGTACCGACCAACCATAATGTTCGCTTAAGGTTTTCTATCAAGTTTATTTCAATAGCAAGTACCAGCCAGCATCCGAAAGTTGTGCCCTCATAGTCCTTGTTTGCTAAAGAAGCCCTAACAAACAAACAAGAAATATGGTATTTGAATTGAGCTTTGAATGGTGATAGACAACTTCCATCATTGGCGATTCACATTCACATTGTTTTTCTACCCATACTTGATAGTGAGTGGATGGTTGGTCCTACAGAACTCTAGGTGGTCTCATTCGATTCTTAAAGTCCAATTCTATTCTAAATTGATGTAAATACAATACCTTTATAACTAAATATTCTGAACTAGAGCATTTTGAACATTTCAACCCCTATTTTCAATTCAATCGAGTTCAACTTTTCAGCAACGTTAAATTTTTGGTTTATTATTTTCAATAATAAGCCTTTGGAATCGAGCAAGAAAAAAAAAATTTTAACCCCCCCTCAAAATTTGATGTTTTACGTTTCAAGGTACGTAGAATCCGAAAATCGAATAAAAAAATTTCCGTCCGTCCGCCGTACGCCGTCCGCCGTACGCCGTCCGCCGTACGCCGTCCGCCGTACGCGACACTTTTCTTAGCAACACTGGACCGATTTGGTTCAAATTTGGTATATGGGCTCCATTTGGGGTCTAGTTGTGCCGCGAAGCTTTTGGTTGATGTAGGTCACTTCTAAGGGGTGAAAATTAAGGGTTGAAATTTTCAAGAGTGCCCTAGGTCGAAAACTCTCGAAATAAAGGTATCGTTTTTTCACCAATTTTAAATAGTACAGAATTTTTAAAAATTTTTGAGACCACCCGGAGCTCTGTAGGACAAACCGTTCGGTCCCTACGAGTATTTGAAGGTTTTCCTTCGATAAAACAGAATCATGAGTGTGAATCGCAAAAGAGGTCTAATCGCCGTTCAAATTTTATCTGACTAAAATGCGATCGCTGTTCATTTCTTCGATTTGTATACAGTTTTGCCTTCTGCGTAACCAGTAATCAAATTTCCATATCAAGCTTTCTATTTTTCGAATCGAGTGTGAAGCGTTTAGTTCTTTCTAATAAACTTGATTGTGAAGGTGTGAAGCCATTATAGTGTGGTAGGTAGTACCTACCAATAGGTAGGTGTGGTAGGTAAAAAAAAATTGGTAGGTAAAACAATGTTTGTAGGTAAAAAACGCTGCAAATCATTGCTCACTGATCAGCTGAGTGAGCTCCGAAGCCATTTTCAATGCTATTGAATGGAAGTGCTCTTCCAGGCGTCTCCAGCATTCGAGGATATCTTCTTCACTCCTCACATCACTGATCAGCTGAGTGAGCTCCAAAGCCATTTTAATCCTATTGAATGGAGGTGCTCTTCCAGGCGTCTCCAGCATTCGAGGAGATCTTCTTCACTCCTCACATCACTGATCAGCTGAGTGAGCTCGAAAGCCATTTTCAATCCTATTGAATGGAAGTGCTCTTCCAGGCGTCTCCAGCATTCGAGGAGATCTTCTTCACTCTTCTGATCACTGATCAGCTGAGTGAGCTCCGAAGCCATTTTCAATCCTATTGAACGCAGGAGCTGAAATTTGAGAGGGAAGGTCAAGGGAGAATACAGATGGTGGTAGGTGCTATTGATGGAGAACCAGTGATCTATACAGAAGGATGATCTATACAGAAAATAATAAACCTTTGAGCAATGATTTGCAGCGTTTCAAAATTATTTTGAATTGCAGATGTTTTTTTCCCGAATAGAGAAACGTTTGGGAACGGGTGAAAATATTGTTTAAAAATATCACAAATTTCAACAAAAAAGTTGAATTTGACAAAATTTTTGATTTGGCGTAATTTTTTATGTGCTCATCTCGTGTGAAAAATTTTAGATTGAGTACCTAATGACCAGAAAGGAAATTTAATGCTCTTTCCATTGGTGTTCTCAAAATTTAATTTACCTTTAATCTAAGGGAGTTAGACCGTTTTGGTTTATTATTTTCAATGATGAACCTTTGGAATTGAAATTTGATGGTTCACATTTCGAGGTATGTAGAATCTAAAAATCGTATAACATTTTGGATATCGACTCTAATTGGGGTCTATTTGTTCCCCGAAGCTTCTGTCTGTTGTCAATCACTTCTAGGGGGTAAAAAGTTGGGAAACATTCTCAAAATGCGTTAGTTCGAAAATGTTTGATACATCGGTATTGTTTTTTATCAATTTAAAATAGCTGCGGTTTTTGAGAATTTTTTGACACCACCCAGAGTTTTGTGGAATCAACTATTCGCCAATGAGTGTAAATAATTACCTAATTATTGAATTTCCATATAGTTTGTCATTAATTTAAGACCGTGTTAAATGTTTAGAAACAAATTAAATCCCAATACGATCAACATTATTTGTTTTAAAGCTTAGAGGCTCCTGTGCAATTCAGTCCTCCTAGATAAATTTCACTTTTATTTGCGGTTTGTTTTTTCTCCCGTGATTATGGCAGTGGAAGTTGCTCGTAAGGTTGACCAGAGCATTTAAAATACACCACGAGAATACTTGACTCTGTTGAAGAAAATGAAACTATTGCAGACAATACTCATACCTTCATCATTTCTTCCACTGGTGTTATAATACAATAATTACATTTCGGGAATAACTGCAACGAATAACACAAACTCCAATTGTGGTCGGTATTCAATTGTGTGTGATCTTAAATTGATTGCGTTGAACACAGAGCGACTGGCGCATGCGCAGTTGTAGTGACTACTGTTCGTAGTGGACGAGCTGTCCGACCAGTAAAACCAAACGATGTTCTAACAGGGTGACCGCAGTTTAATTGCGGTCGAACAGAACTTGACATTTCCAAGGAGTTCTGTTAAGATGCTGATGACGAGGAAACCAGTCCCATGGGAAACCTCTTTCATAACCTGCTCATTCTAAAACTGATGTCATACCGTTCACTTCGCTTCACTAACCCACAACAAAATCTAATCTGCCCAAGTTTTTTCATAGGTAGGTAGATAATTCAATAGGGAATTCGCCTCAATTTTATATCATGGAATTTCAAGTTAAATCCCATAATAGGGCCCTAGAATAAGGATTAACACCAGGAATACCCAAGGGAAAAAAATTACCGTAGAAGATAATGCCTAAACAAGTAAAGCCTCTGTCGAAACGCTGCAAATTATTACACAAAGGTTTATTATTTTTCTATGTAGATCACTCGTCTGCAAAGAACACGGCTTCGCCATTGTTACCACCAACCAACTTGAAGAAAAACATCGATCGTATTTTGGTCAACTAACATTTGAACCAGGATTAGGCCTCTTTTGCAATTCACACGCGTGTTTCTGATTTATCATAAGTCCAGCCATTCAATTCTCGTAGGGAGCGAACGGTTTGTCCTACAGGGCTCCTAGTGGTCTCAAAAAATTCTATACTATCTTAAATTGATGGAAAAAACAATACCTTTATGTCAAAATTTTTTGAGTTAGGGCGTTTTCAAAATTTCAAACCTTATTTTTCAACTCTTAGAAGTGACCTCATCAACCAAAATCTTCAGGGCACAACTAGACCCCAAATAGAGCTCACATACCAAATTTCATCTAAATCAGTCAATGCTAAGTGGGGAAAGTGCCGCGTACGGCGGATTTTTATTCGATTTTTGGATTCTACGTACCTTGAAACGGAACCAACAAATTTTGAGGGGGAGTTGAAAATTTTTTTTCTTCATCGATTCCAAAAGTTCATTATTGAAAATAATAAACCAAAAACACCGCGAAGATCGGGGAAAACTGATTACGTCACTCCTCAGGGTTCCTCCTGCAAAACTGTGCTCTGGCGAAGAGTAAAAGAAGTTTTGGCAAATAGTATCAGACAATGTCAACAGGTAGAGCTGTAGGCGCCCTCGTGACCACATGAAACTATCCACTCGAATAATAGTGTAGATAATAATAATGATAATCAAATCTCAAAACTAGCTAATATAGAAACTAAATAAGAGAAGGTGAAGATGTTTGAAACTAATATTTTGAATTGTACTGTAAAAAAAGAGCAAGTAAAATTGCTTCTTTTTGTCACGTTTGTGTCTGGATTCTTTCTGGCAGTTCGCAGTGCACCCGTGTGTTCAATCACGTAAGCTAGTTGTTCATGTGCGCTATCAGAGGTAGTGCTGCTGTCGTAAGGTAAAACTCGTCTCAGATTCACATGGGATGGAACAATGGAAGGATGAAAAGAAATAACGCAATCTGATTTGCTGATTTTCCCCTGTGGAGAATGGTGGCCGCCATCTTGACAAAATGGTGAAAAGTCTGTCGGTGGAAGAAATTTCTTATCTTCCGCCCACTTGCGAAGTGGTCAGGAATGATAACCACTAGTGGAGGTTGCACTGGGGGGTGGCCGACTCTCAATAGTAGCCAAGAATCGATTGTTTCAATGCCATCAACGTGATAGATGTGTGGAGGAGTTGTGATAATGTGTTCCCAGAATTTTTGCCGAATCCCAACTGTGATAATTTCTAGAAACATTGTTCAGCTGGCATTTGTAAAAATAGATGGGCATGTGAGTAAATTAACACATCAACTGCGGGGAAAAAAACGCGTTGTTCCACTGTTGCAGAGACATTTTTTTCGTGGAGGGTGCAAAGATAAGGTGTCACATTGATAACTGCTCATGACCTTCAACATCGACTGATTCATCTCTGGATTGAACCGTGTGTCTCATAAATAGTTCATCTATCACGAAAAACAACAGGAAAAGAGCGGTAACGGAGAACAAGAGAATAGGAGCAGATATTCTCGAACCTTTTGCAAAAGGTGTTTGCGTGTCATTGACGATGCCTGCCACAGGGACCCTGGGATTTGCGTGACATAGACGCAATCCACATCCAGTGTGTTAAAAATTCCAAGAGCAATGTTATTCCTTTGTCGAAAAACCATCGAAACTGTCGACTCTTGGAAAAAACAATCAATTGTTGCAATTGACAATCAGCCACCCCAAGGTTCCATTTTTGGGCTCATTTGTTTGTTTACTTCTCACGCTGTCCCTTTTTTTGAATTTTTATCTATGAATTTCAACGAGGAATGATCATCACCCCTTTAAAACAATGTCAACAGAGGTTACAGATCAGAGAGAGGTTATCATTTCAGAAGCTTCCAGGAGGAAGGTTATCATTCCTCCATTCTATCCATGTGAACCATCCATCGACTCCGCCCACCCCCTCCACTGGATTTCTCGTCTTTCTGTCCAACAAAAAAAAGGTCTCTGGTAAATCTCTATAAGTTTATCACTGTTGTGGTTGCCTACTTGTTTTTTCCCATTTAACCTTCCGGTACCCGCGCCAATTCGCTCATGAAAATGAAGTTTTAACTGCCCAGTCATTATTGTAAAGGTTGTTAACAGCTGTGTCAATATGCTAGGTAAACCACCTGAATCAAACTTACTATAATTTTATAGTTTGTATGCTCATAAACCAAATAAATAGGTACCTACCTAAAATCATAAACAGCCAACTTTTTCCATTGAAATCGACATGATTGTTTCCTCAACCAAATTATCATTACCTATCGCAGTACAGATGGGTTCTATATTCATTAGCGCTCCCTGGGAGGGAGGAGGGAGCAAGTAAAAAAGCCAATCAATTTTTTTATTCAAGAACTACTGCGCACTAGCCAGATTGCAACTGATAACGCTGGCGCGACGTTTGACTCGGCAAGGTGAAACCAGCTTGATCTCTGGATAAATATGGTAACTAACAAATAGCAGTAGATCCCGCCGTCCGGGAATCAAGAATGCACACGTAAATACGAAAACTAAGGTCGAGGCGGCACAGGTGCCGCCTACGCATGTACCGGAAGGTTAAGTACACGCTTTCCCTTTCAAAATTCAAATATTTTTACAAATAACTAGGAATTGTTTGAGTAGCTATCTCTTGATTGACTTGGGAGTTCATAGTTATGCTTTTCAGGTAGCTTGGTGATTCTTCCCTACTAGATCCTGATCCCAGTGGCATCTGATGGTCTTGCAGTTGTTTCCTATTGTACCATCCTTTTCATCTTGAGTGAAACTGCAGGGGAAGCACTTGCATGAAGGCAGTCAGGTTCTGCCAAGTCATACTCCACCACCAAGGTGGCATTGTACAGCAGTCACTTCCTGTTTGTCATGAGTCCGGGTCTGAGGAGGCCTTCATTTCTTCTGTATTCAATATCGTCTCCCTGCACTTTGTAAGAATTGAATTCTGCCAGACACCCTGACTCTAGGTAACTTGGTTGAGTTAGATGTCTTTCAAATCTTCTTCCTTTCCCATATTTAGGGTGCTCCTCCACTGGATGTAATACCAGGCGACTGAGCGACTGATCCCTTCTTGCCTAAAACTATTAGGGGTGTCCACTGCAGTCTGCTGTTTTGAGTCTGCTTCTGTTTCCTTGGTTCAATTCTAACATGAATTCGAAGATTTTGCTATGACGGACTCCAGTGCTTTTAAAATGAAGGAAAATGTTTGAGGGCTCATCTTAAAATCTCAGTAAATTTTCCCAGTTGCAATTTGAGCTGATTATGTAAATGGTGAAACTCGCCCAAACTACTCCTTTTACGAAAGTATTGGGTTCACCCAATACCTCCTATTCGCATGAACATTGTATTATGTACTTAAATATTTTCCTGTACTTAGGTAATAATCAAGGGGGTCCATTTTTATTTTACTGTTATTTGCTTGTTTAGTCACCTCCTATGGAGGACCCACAGTCGCTATGCCTGTTGGAAGTTTCTTCTCATCGCCTCGCTCTATATTGCTTCTAATTGAGGACCTGGCTTATAGTGTGGACACATTGGCACAGTCGTGTTGCTC
The DNA here is from genome assembly GCA_009739505.2 of Apolygus lucorum. Lineage (NCBI taxonomy): Eukaryota > Metazoa > Arthropoda > Insecta > Hemiptera > Miridae > Apolygus > Apolygus lucorum. Next base: position 4,287,499 of record CM019182.2, read on the forward strand.
CTTTGTTTTCTCTTTTTGCGGATTTAATCAATCTCGATCCTGTTAGTGCGTAAGTTTTGGAACCAAGCGGTTTACTGCTCAATGAATGTTCATTCATAGGCTTCTTCTCATCAGACTGGATGCAGGCGACTGAACCATTCCCAAGGATTATCTACATGGTTAACCAACTTCACGAATAAAATACAGTTCAACAACCGTATATCACAGAAATCCGAGTAGAATCGAGTAGTTTCAGAAACCAGACGTTTGCCAACCCAATAGCACGGATGTACCATGGAGAAGTGATGATCAGAGACGAGTAACATTTGTCATTTATTATTGCGATTTATGTAAATGACATTCCATGTTATTTATGTCATTTATTTTAGTGGTTTATATCACTTATCCTACCAAAATGGCCATTTTATGTGATTTATAAATTATTTCATATAATTTATTTTTCAAGTTTTGGCTATCCTAGTAAGTTCTAAATCATTGTAAAACCTGGGAAAAATGAAGGAAAACTTACAAACACGTTCTGTAGGCATAATTCCGATTTATTTCAATAATAATGTTATGAATAATTTACAAAATTTACAAGGAAAATTATTCTAGAATCATAAGAACTACGTATTTACAAGTTTAAATCATTATAAAAATATAAAATCATATGGGATTCTAGGTTTTCAACAGTAAAATTAGTTCTCTTTTCACTGAAAAGCATTTTAAATTTTGAAATTGATCTCTCAACATCAGCAGAGGATGCAGGACCATATTTCATAAGCAGAACATCTTTTGCCGTCCATCCTTCAGGTAACGTTCCTTCTTCTTCACCTCTCAGCCTCGCTGCTATTGCATGGATGTCCTCCCAAGCTGGATTACGTTTGAGTACAGCCTCAAGCTTGTCCTTTGCCTTCTTCCCCATCTGTCCAGCCCACTTCTCCTTGCCAAACTCTTCAACTGTTTCCACTGCTTCGATGAGGAGCGTGTTCTGCCGCCGGTGCAATTCAATCTTGTCTGGCAGTGCCCCAAAATTGCTGTCAATGTAGTGTAGTTGGGTCTCCAATTCAGAAGCCGCCAACGCTTCCGAAAGAAGGCATTCCAGTCTTGGGCCATTCTAGTCCGTTAAAACCCCTCATCGATGGGGTTGTTATTCTTTCTTCCTCGTAACGGACTTTGAGGACGATGACCTAGAGAGAACACAAATATGAACAAACTGTATATCTAAAGTTCGGGGGGAAAAAAGGCCCAAAAACGTCCGATTTATGTCATTTATTCGGAATTTTGGCGATTTATGTCATTTAATCGAAAAATTGACATTTTATGTAATTTTAGTACGTCATTTAACATTTATGTCATTTACTCATCTCTGGTGATGATTCTTGACAAAAACTAAAACCCTACTCAACTGAAACCCTATGAGGAAGTATTGAAGGTGTCTTCATCCCCTCCACAATCAGTTCCATCTCGGACTAGTTCGATTCCAAACTGGTTCTGGAATGTGCACACAAACCCCTAAAGCCAATATGGACCCTCTAAAGGACATACGTGGATCCAACGTTAAAAATTCCATGGAAGTCCCCACTTGATTCTCGACATAGGTAGTGTAGGTATTAATTAAAAATCACTTTAAGGTTAGGAATACAATAAGTTTGACTAAGATCGAATGATTCAGGTTCTTTTGTTATCAGAGTTTGAGATTTCAAGGTATTTGTAGGTTTCCACTTCACTCACGTTAGGTAGGAAAAAGAAACATCTTACTCATATTACTGTGACCTCAATGGCTCCGGCTAGCGACAAAACCGAAGAAGAAAATTATAGGGACTGCAGGCATTGAGGTTGTTGACATTTTAATAACTTAATTTCGTTTTAATAACATTCAATAACATTACTCGAGTGCTGTCACAGGTGTTATGTAAAACATATCACCTAACGAATTCCATAAAATACCAATCAATCACCTTTTACCTTCCTTTGAATCTTCTTAAAGACTGGCGAACTACCAGCCATTGACTGAGAACCTACCAATGGCCACGCGAAGAACTACTCTTAATGGACCACAGCAAGAGACAAGAAGAAGAAATGGTGATGTTAGAAAAGGATAGTGATAGTTTTCCATTGCGGAGTGTAGTATGTGGTGTACTGGATAATAAGGTGATAGTTGAGGAGAAGTGATTATGAAGAAGACCACCGTAAAATAACATTTGATGAAATGATTGGGGAAAAGATGATGCTGACAGGCGAAGAGGCGATTATTGGAGAAGACCATATCAAGAAAGAAGAATCATCTGAATCAGACCTCATGGTTGAGGAGGAGATGATTATTGAAGAAGAATTGTTCGAAGAGATGATGATTACAGAAAACATCAAGAAAGAGGTCAATCACTCATCGTCTTCAATCGTCACAGATGTTGCAGAATGTTGGGTAGTCCTGAGGAACTTGACAGAAGATGAAATCTTCAGGTGGTCATCCAGGAACGATGAGGATCTGCCATCTGGTGACTTGGAATGCGGAGTTGAACGATCAAGTGAGTTACCCGAAGTCAGTGCAAATTTTGAACACATTGTCAGAGAGCAAATTGAAGTCGAGTGTCACTCAGGCAAGAAATTTTATAACTGCAATTACTGTGATTTGAGATGTAGAAATCTATCTAGTCTGAAGAGACACTTGAGGACTCACACTGACGAGAAGCCCTATAATTGCAGTTACTGTGATTACAGTTGTACAGATAAATTTGGTCTAAAGAGTCACTTGAGGACTCACACTGGAGAGAAGCCCTACAACTGCAGTCATTGTGAATACAGATCATCGTCGCTAAGTGGTCTGAAGAGTCACATGAGGGCCCACACTGGCGAGAAACCTTATAACTGCAAATACTGTGAATACAGATCAGCATCATTGAGTAGCCTGAAGCGCCACTTGAGAACTCACACTGGAGAGAAGCCCTATAACTGCAATCATTGTGAATACAGATCATCGTCTCTGAGTGGTCTGAATAGTCACATGAGAACCCACACTGACAACAAGACCTTTGCCTGTAAATCTTGTGATTTCAGATGTAGAAATCAATTTAGTCTGAAGAGACACTTGAGGACTCACACTGGTGAGAAGCCCTACAACTGCAGTCTCTGTGAATACAGATCAGCATCATCGAGTGGTCTGAAGAGTCACTTGAGGACTCACACTGGAGAGAAGCCCTACAACTGCAGTCTCTGTGAATACAGGTCAGCATCATCGAGTGGTCTGAAGAAACACTTGAGGACTCACACTGGAGAGAAGACTTACAACTGCAGACTCTGTGAATACAGATCAGTATCATCGATCCGTCTGAAGTGCCACATGAGGACCCACACTGGAGAGAAGCCCTACAACTGCAGTCACTGTGAATTCAGATCATCTTCCCAACATGGTCTGCAGTATCACATGAGTACTCACACTGGAGAGAAGCCCTACAGCTGCAGTCACTGTGAATACAGATCAGCATCATCGAGTAGTCTGAAGAGTCACTTGAGGACTCACACTGGAGAGAAGCCCTACAACTGCAGTCTCTGTGAACACAGGTCAGCATCATCGAGTGGTCTGAAGAAACACTTGAGGACTCACACTGGAGAGAAGCCCTACAACTGCAGTCTCTGTGAATACAGATCAGTATCATCGATCGGTCTGAAGTGCCACATGAGGACCCACACTGGAGAGAAGCCCTACAACTGCAGTCACTGTGAATTCAGATCATCTTCCCAACATGGTCTGCAGTATCACATGAGTACTCACACTGGAGAGAAGCCCTACAGCTGCAGTCACTGTGAATACAGATCAGCATCATCGAGTGTTCTGAAGAGTCACTTGAGGACTCACACTGGAGAGAAGCCCTACAACTGCAGTCTCTGTGAATACAGATCAGCATCATCGAGTGGTCTGAAGAGACACTTGAGAACTCACACTGGCTTGACGCCCTACAACTGCAATTACTGTGAATACAGAACCGCATTTCGGTACAGTATGAAGTCTCACATGAAGATTCATATGGGTGAGAAGCTCTAGACCTGTAGTTATTTTGTTTTCAAATCTTGATCTCCTACAGTAGTCTCAAAACTCACTTAAGGATCCTCACTGGCTACAAGCCTTTTGTGGTAGTAGTTGGTTCGATTACAATTCCAGAACTCAAAATTGTCAGAAGGCTCAGAGCCCATGCGTCTGTAACTGCTGTGAACTCAGAGGTTTTTCTTTATTATCACCTTTGGATTCATGAATGACTAATAAAATTCACTGGCGTGGAAGTCTTCATCTGTAATAGCAGAGAAAACAGAAATACAGAGGTCGCAACGAACTGGATGTGGCTGGAGATTCACTCGTCGACTCGCTCTGGTGAGAAATCTAGAGATGCGTCTGGAGATCCAGCGGCTCATCCTCGACCCAAGCGCTCCCAGCGGCCTTCCTGCTAACTCTCTTATCTCCTCTGTTTCCAGGGACTAGTACCTATCCTACTAGAGTATCCTACTAGAGATCTTCATGTCTGTTTCTCCCTTTTTCCTCAACTCCACTTCCATCCGGGTTAGCATTAACTTTTGCTTCGGAGTCTACCAAGGTAGCGGAAGCTTTGTTTTCACTTTTCAAGGACGAAAAAAAAGTTCTCCAAAATCAAAATTTTCACTCGCGTTTTGCGTTTTAGACCTTTCTGAACAATTTTGGTTCCGTGTCTGTGTGTCTGTCTGTCTGTCATGAATTCCTTGTAACACGCATAACTATACGAAGTTATTTACCGATTTCTAAGAAATTTTCAGGGATTGTGCGGGTTGGTGTGTAGACGGTCCCCTATGAAAATCATCATCCCCGGACTGATAGAAGCGACTGCGCATGCGCAAACGTGAATTCCTTGTAACGGCCATAACTTCTACATTTTCCATCCGATTTCAATGGCATTTTCAGGAATGTTAGAGATTAGTATTTAAATGGTCCCTTATGAAAATCACCACCTTCGGGCTGATAGTAGCCACTGCGCATGCGCAAACTTGAATATCCTGTAAACGGCCATAATTTCTACATTTTCCATCCGATTTCAATGAAATTTTCAGGGATGTTACAGACTAGTATTTGAATGATCCCCTATGAAAATCATCACCTTCGGACCGATAGTAGCCACTGCGCATGCGCAAACGTGAATTTCCTTGTAACGTCCATAACTTCTACATTTTCCACCCGATTTCAATGAAATTTTCAGGGATTATGTGGATTGGGTTGTAGATAGTCCCCTATGAAAATCATCATCCCCGGACTCATAGAAGCGACTGCGCATGCGCAAACGTAAATTCCATGTAACAGCCATAACTTCAACTGTCCCCCAGGGGTCGCGGGTTCGAATCCCAGCCGAGGCTAAGTATTTTTTTGATCTAATCACATACATCTACTCACTTTATTTTTCATCCGAATTTGATGAAATTTACTAGGATTGTCCAGATTAGCGTGTAGATGGTCCCCTATGAGGGTAGTGAAAGGTACTTAGAGATTGGTGTTTTGAGATTAATGCATCTGATCATCTATATAATCGGGTTATGGATACGAGGAAGCTATGTGCCACACCCACTTGGCAGACTTTTTTTAAAATCTAATCACATACATCTACTCACTTAGTTTTTCATCCGAATTTGATGAAATTTTCTAGGATTGTCCAGATTAGCGTGTAGATGGTCCCCTATGAGGGTAGTGGAAGTTACGTAGAGATTGGTGTTTTGAGATTAACTACTACCTATGCATCGGATCATCTATATAATCGGGTTATGGATACGAGGAAGCTATGTGCCACACCCACTTGGCAGACGTTTTTCTGTTGCTATAATCTATTGCTAACTTCACCCCGGTTTTTTTTTAGACGATTGCAATAGCTTCATTTTTTGGAAAATTCGCTGCAAGTGCCTTCAGTTACCGAAGAATGAAGCTTGTCTTGTAAAAACAATTACCTATTTTTTTTTTAGGTAGATGTACTTAGGAAAGAAAAAGGTTTTTATTGACCTGGACTACCTACCTCCAACCATTGATGAGACCTCAACGAAGTTCATCATGCACCATCTATTATTATTATTACAAACTCAAATTGAGCGTGAGAATGAGATAAGAGAGTTAGCAGGAAGGCCGCTGTGAGCGCTTGTGTCGAGGACGAGCCGCTGGATCTCCAGACGCCTCTGAAATCTAGCAGCTGTTTTAGATGTGTTCAGTACAAAACTAATGAAGGATCACTACAAGATCTAAATAGACAAGAAGCTTGTGATAGTTGTAAATACAGACCCAGTAACAAGGTCCATAACACCTCCAAAATACCTCACAAAAACATTCGAGGGGTGCATTTGGCTTTTGATGATAATCAAGTTATTTGAATTCGTTTATGAGACACTGTAAGTACCAAAGTGCCAGTTGTTATTAATTTGTGAGCTTAATTTTACTAGTGAAAATTTATTTTCCTTTACAGCCCCTATCTGATTACCAATATTTGATACTATGATGAAATCAACTGTTAATCTATCCTATGGACAATTTTCTTGTGTCTTTACCCAAAATTATTTCCAACAGTAGGAATTTAGGTCTGGTGAGCTCTTGTTGGAGTGCTTGGGGAAATCTATACAGAAAGAAAAACCCAACGATGATGATTGGATCTTTTTCATTTCCCTCCAATTTTGGTTTATTTTTTTCAATAACAAACCTTTGGAATCGAGCAAGAAAATTTGTTTTTAACCCCCTCAAAGTTTGGTCGTTTATGTTTCAATGTCGAATCATTTTCGAAAATCGAATAAAAATGTCCGTCCTCTGCACTTTCTGCATCAACCATGGACCGATCTTGATGAAATTTGGTACATGGGCTTAACTTGGTATCTAGTTTTTGGTTAGTGTCAGTCACTTGTAAGAAGTGAAAAATAGTTGAATTTTTCGAAACGCCCTAACTCAAAAACTGTATTTAAGTAATCATTTTTTCTTGAATTAATAGCATTTACAGATTTATTTCAACCTTTTCCAGATTTATTTTAACCTGTTACAAATTCAATCAACCCTTTGCAAATTATATTCAACTCTCCACCAGTGGGGATAGATATTGAAAGTAGGTAGGTAACGGCTGCAACATTGTCGTGGTGTGGGAAAAGTGCCTCGGAGTTGATGGCATCTCAGTAGGTGTGCTCTGTGGTGTCACCAGACACTTACTGCTCGGCTCATATTTTAACTGGTGGTCTTTTTATGGAGGCGATTCCCTTCATCCCTCTCTCCTACCCCCACCTTCCTCATCCCTCTCTCCTACCCCCACCTTCCTCATCCCTAGGGCCAGCGTTGGGTGAGTCCTGGGTTTCCTCCCTATTTGAAATTGGCCTCAGCGCCTTGCAATTCAATGTCTTCTGTATGAAATTCCGACTATCCCTTATGTTTGCATGCCCTTGAAAGCGATAACTTTCTCATTAGTCGCTCTATATCGCTGTTTACGATTTTTTTTCTCTTGAGATCAGTTGAAGGGTTGGGATGAGTTAAATTGTAGAGAGTTGAATATAATTTGTAAAAAGTTGAATTGAATTCGTAAAGGGTTTTATAGCATTATTGTAAAAGGTTGAATTGAATTTGTAAAAGGTTGAAATAAATCTGTAAATGCTATAAAATAGAATCGAATGAGACCACCTAGAGCTCTGCAGGATCAACCGTTCGATTTCCACGAGGACTTGGAGGTTGGACTTACAAAAATCAGAAATACGAGTGTGAATCGCAAAAGATTATCAGTATACCGACCAACCATAATATTTGCTTAAGATTTTCTATCAAGTTTATTTCAACAGAATGTACCAGCCAGCATCCGAAAGTTGTGCCCTCATAGTCCTTGTTTGCTAAAGAAGCCCTAACAAGAAACATGGTATTTGAATTGAGCTTTGAATGGTGATAGACAACTTCCATCATTGGCGATTCACATTCGTGTTTCTTGTTTTCTATTCATACTTGATAGTGGATGGATGGTTGTTCCTACAGAGCTCTGGGTGGTCTCATTCGATTCTTAAAGTCCAATTCTATTCTAAATTAGAGAGTTTTTGGTGCCAAAATCTCACGGGCCCCATTAGGAGGAGACTAGCGCGAGCAACAGTGGATGCTACCCAGTTGAAGGAGGAAGCCCGTTAACTTTGGACAGGGGGGAATGGAGGCGCTCGGCAAGGTGGGCCTCAAGCAATGGGTGTCTTTCTGGGTGCACCCTTTCATCGTCGCCCTCTGATGTCGGGAGGCAAATCCATCGTCACCCGCAAACTCCGTGCTTTGTGAAGAGGTTCCACAGGCCCGTTAGTGGTTGCCTAAAGCTCTCTGTTGATGTAAATACAATACCTTTATAACTAAAGATTCTGAACTAGAGCATTTTGAACATTTCAACCCCTATTTTTTAATTCAATCGAGTTCAACTTTTCAACAACGTTAAATTTTTTTTCGCATTTAAACGTTTCCTAAGAAAATTACGCCGATCAAAATTATTTTGAATTGCAGATTTATTTTTTCGAATAGAGAAACGTTTGGAAACGGATGAAATTATCACAATGTTCAACAAAAAAGTTGAATTAGGCAAAATTTTAGCTTTGGCGTAATTTTTTAGAAAAATTTTAGATTGAGTACCTAATGACCAGAAAGGAAATTTAATGCTCTTTCCATTGGTATTCTCAAAATTTAATTTACCTTTAATTTAAAGGAGTTAGACCGTTTTGGCATATTATTTTCAATGATGAACCTTTGGAATTAAGATTTGATGGTTCACATTTCGAGGTTTGTAGAATCTAAAAATCGTATAACATTTTGGATATCGACTCTATTTGGGGTCTATTTGTTCCCCGAAGCTTCAGTCTGTTGTCAATCACTTCTAGTGGGTAAAAAGTTGGGAAACATTCTCAAAATGCGTTAGTTCGAAAATGTTTGATACATCGGTATTGTTTTTTTTTATCGAGTTTTTGAGAATTTGTTGACACCACCCAGAGCTTTGTAGAATCAACTATTCGCCAATGAGGATAATTAATTTCCTGAATGTTGAATTTCCATGTAGTTTTCTCATTAATTTAAGGCCGTGTTCAATTTTTAGAAACAAATGAAATCACCAAGACGATCAACATTATTTGTTTTAAAGCTTAGAGGCTCCTGTGCAATTCAGTCCTCCTAGATAAATTTCACTTTTATTTGCGGTTTGTTTTTTCTTCCGTGATTATGGCTGTGGAAGTTGCTCGTAAGGTTGACCAGAGCATCTAAAATACGCCTTGAGAAAACTTGACTCCGTTGAAGAAAATGAAACTATTGCAAACAATACTCATACCTTTATTGTTTCTTCCACTGGTGTTATAATACAATAATTACATTTCGGGAATAACTGCAACGAATAACACAAACTCCAATTGTGGTCGGTATTCAATTGTGTGTGATCTTAAATTGATTGCGTTGAACACAGAGCGACTGGCGCATGCGCAGTTGTAGTGACTACTGTTCGTAGTGGACGAGCTGTCCGACCAGTAAAACCAAACGATGTTCTAACAGGGTGACCGCAGTTTAATTGCGGTCGAACAGAACTTGACATTTCCAAGGAGTTCTGTTAAGATGCTGATGACGAGGAAACCAGTCCCATGGGAAACCTCTTTCATAACCTGCTCATTCTAAAACTGATGTCATACCGTTCACTTCGCTTCACTAACCCACAACAAAATCTAATCTGCCCAAGTTTTTTCATAGGTAGGTAGATAATTCAATAGGGAATTCGCCTCAATTTTATATCATGGAATTTCAAGTTAAATCCCATAATAGGGCCCTAGAATAAGGATTAACACCAGGAATACCCAAGGGAAAAAAATTACCGTAGAAGATAATGCCTAAACAAGTAAAGCCTCTGTCGAAACGCTGCAAATTATTACACAAAGGTTTATTATTTATAGATCACTCGTCTGCAAAGAACACGGTTTCGCCATTGTTACCACCAACCAACTTGAAGAAAAACATCGATCGTATTTTGGTCAACTAACATTTGAACCGGGATTAGGCCTCTTTTGCAATTCACACGCGTGTTTCTGATTTATCATAAGTCCAGCCATTCAATTCTCGTAGGGAGCGAACGGTTTGTCCTACAGGGCTCCTAGTGGTCTCAAAAAATTCTATACTATCTTAAATTGATGGAAAAAACAATACCTTTATGTCAAAATTTTTTGAGTTAGGGCGTTTTCAAAATTTCAGTATTTATTTTTTGACCCTAAGAAGTGACCTCATCAACCAAAATCTTCAGGGCACAACTAGACCCCAAATAGAGCTCACATACCAAATTTCATCTAAATCAGTCAATGCTAAGTGGGGAAAGTGCCGCGTACGGCGGATTTTTATTCGATTTTTGGATTCTACGTACCTTGAAACGGAACCAACAAATTTTGAGGGGGAGTTGAAAATTTTTTTCTTTGTCGATTCCAAAGGTTCATTATTGAAAATAATAAACCAAAAACACCGCGAAGATCGGGGAAAACTGATTACGTCACTCCTCAGGGTTCCTCCTGCAAAACTGTGCTCTGGCGAAGAGTAAAAGAAGTTTTGGCAAATAGTATCAGACAATGTCAACAGGTAGAGCTGTAGGCGCCCTCGTGACCACATGAAACTATCCACTCGAATAATAGTGTAGATAATAATAATGATAATCAAATCTCAAAACTAGCTAATATAGAAACTAAATAAGAGAAGGTGAAGATGCTTGAAATTAATAGGTAGCATTGTATTGTAAAAAAGAGTGAGTAAAATTGCTTCTTTTCGTCAATTTTGTGTCTGGGTTCTTTCAGGCAGTGCACAGTGTGCTAGGTAGCATCAGAGGTAGCACTGCTGTCGTAAGGAAAAATTCGTCTCGGATTCACATGGGTTGGAACAACGGAAGAATGGAAAGAACCATCTGATTGGCTGATTTTCCCCTGTGGAGAATGGTGGCCGCAATCTTGACAAAATGGTGGAAAGTCTGTCGGTGGAAGAAATGTTCATACCGTTGTCCATCTTCCACCCATTCCATGCACTTGCGAAGTGGTCTGGAATGATAACCACTACTGGAGGTTGCACTGGGGGTGGCCGAATGTCAATAGTAGCCAACAATCGATTGTTTCGATGCCATCAACGTGATAGATGTGTTGAGAAGTTGTGATAATGTGTTCCCAGAATTTTTGCCGAATCCCAACTGTGATAATTTCTAGAAACATTGTTCAGCTGGCATTTGTAAAAATAGATGGGCATGTGAGTAAATTAACACATTGACTGCGGGGTGGAAAAAAATGCGTTGGTCCACTGTTGCAGAGACATTTTTTTCGTGGAGGGTGCAAAGATAAGGTGTCACATTGATAACTGCTCATGACCTTCAACATTGATTGATTCATCTCTGGATTGAACCGTGTGTCTCATAAATAGTTCATCTATCACGAAAAACAACTGGAAAAGGGCGGTAACTGTCCCTTTTTTTAAATTTTTATACAGGGTGTCTACACTTTCGATGGGCATAACTTCAGGGTTCGATTCTACAAGGTATTTCCAACAAAAAATGTCTCCTAGCAATTTTCTTTTAACCCACTCAAAATTCTATTTTTTTCACTTCAAAGTTTTTTTTCACGTTTTCGACCTCACGGCACTGATATGGTCATAACTTCCCACATTTCTCCTGAAAATTCAAATCTGACTACACCGTTAGAAAGAGCGTTAAATTACCAAGCTACCTAAAGCAAAATCAAAATGTTTTAGCAATAAAATAGTATCAAAAAATCAAGTCAAAAAGTGAACTTTAAATTTTTGTTTGAAACTTGACTTTCTTCGACCAACGTTTTCTCTCTAAATCCCTTCCTATTTCGATGGGCGCTCTTCGGAGAAAACATGCTCAAATTGTCACCTTTCCAACGGTCTATCAATTTTTCTGTTCACAAATCAAAAAGAAAGAGTAAATGAAGTTTGAATGTCAAAAAACGTGTGTTTTACAAGCAAATTCAGTGTTTCAAGCCGGTTTATGGTCCCCCTCGATCTCAAAATGGCTTGACGATTTTGGTAGGTATCATTTTCTATGTAATTATTTACGCTGAATTCAATAGTGATACTTCCGAATGATTCCGACTGCTAGAAAGTGGATTTTTCGAAGAAAACCTTAGTTTTTCGTACATAAAATTCGAATCGTACATAAAGTAACACCTTTCTTCTCAATAAAAACACCGAATTTCTATCTGATTGAAGTTTTTGTTGAGTAGAAAGGTATTACTTTATGATATCTTCCATATCTACGAATAATGCGCATTTTATGTACGAAAACCGAAAGTTTTCTTCGAAAAATCCACTTTCTAGCAATCGGAATCATACGGAAGTATCACCATTGGATTCAGCGTAAATAATTACATAGAAAATGATACTAAAATCGTCAAGCCATTTTGTGATCGAGGGGCACCATAAACCGGCTTGAAACACTGGATTTGCTTGTAGAACACACGTTTTTTGACATTCAAACTTCTTTTACTCTATCTTTTTGATTTGTGAACAGAAAAATTGATAGACCGTTGGAAAGGTGACAGTTTGAGCATGTTTTCTCCGAAGAGCGCCCATCGAAATGGGCAGGGATTTAGAGTGAAAACGATGGTCGACAAAAGTCAAGTTTCAAAAACAATTTAAAAGTTCGCTTTTTGACATGATTTTTCTATACTATTTTATTGCTAAAAAAAATTGATTTTGCTTTAGGTAGCTTGGTAATTTAACGCTCTTTCTAACGGTGTAGTCAGATTTGAATTTTCAGGAGATTTAAGGGAGTTATGACCATATCAGTGCCATAAGGTCGAAAACGCGAAGAAAAATTTTAAAGTGAAAAAAATAGAATTTTGAGTGGGTTAAAAGAAAATTGCTAGGAGACATTTTTTGTTGGAAATACCTTGTAGAATCGAACCCTGAAGTTATGCCCATCGAAAGTGTAGACACCCTGTATTTATGAATTTCAACAAGGAATGATCACCACCCCTTTTAAGGCCATATCACACGAGCGATTTTTCAGCTTTTTTCCGCAGAAAAATCGCTGGAACGTGAAGAGGAAGAAGTACAGTGATTCAAGTATCCATGCAAGGGAAGAAGTACAGTGTTTCAAGTATCCATGCAGCGGGTTTTTAATTCCACTTCCCCACCCCCCCATAACACAGCCTGCACCCTGGTGGAGCGATTTTTCTAGCTTTGGAATATTTAGAACGCGTTCTAATTTTTCTAGTCCGCCATTTTGTGCGGGAAAAAAAGCTGGAAGGAAACCATTCGAAGGTTCTCCATCGATAAGTAATTTGTGGTTGTAGCATTCCTTGATCTACTAGTCGACGTCTGTTCAGTTTTCTGCAGTTTTCCGAGAGAAAAATTAATCAGTTCTTCGTTCATTTTTACAATGACGATTTTTAACAATGAACCATCAGATTTCAGTAATTCTTTCTGTACAAATACTTACATGTTTGACTGACAAAATACTGGACAGTGGTACATAATTTATATACTTAAGTTAAGATATTGTAGTTGGTAGGTACTCACCACTAATGATCAAGGAAATAGGGTCCATTTTGAAGAATAATATGGCAGGAGCACAAAAACTGAAGAAAACGAGATCGTAGTGACGCCACGGAGACAAGTAAAGTTGTTGGCGAGTGAAAAAAATAAAGAAGCCAAGTTTTCAATTAATTAATTACCTACCAGGACCGAAAATTAAGTTTAGTTTCCCACCCATCAATTACCTAAACAACAGGTGATTCCTATTTTACAATTTATTGTTGAATAGGAAAATACATTCTTCTCGTGACTTTTGCTCAACACACTTATTTTTTATTTAAAAATAATAATTGTAGATTTAGGTCCTATTCTGACTAATACCTCTGCTATCACCCATCTTTAAAAAAAGTGATTACTTTTTCTGGGAGTGGGAGCGACGCTAAAACGTTGCTTCAAAATTCCACACTACTATAACCTGATCCAAAACTTGTAGAGTGAAAATCGCTGGCCGCCAGAATGCGCTCTATTCGCAGTTTTCTGCGGTTATTCTTCTTCAACTTCGCCTAACTTATTCTAACTTCCTCTTCACGTTCCAGCGATTTTTCTGCGGAAAAAAGCTGAAAAATCGCTCGTGTGATATGGCCTTAAAACAATGTCAACAGAGGTTACAGATCAGAAAGAGGTTATCATTTCAGAGGCTTCCAGGAGGAAGGTTATCATTCCTCTATTCTATCCATGTGAACCATCCTTTGACTCCGCCCATCCCCTCCACTGAATTTCTCGTCTTTCTGTCATTCCAACCTTTCCCTCCCATGTGAATCCAGCTTCACACTAAATAATTTAGACAGCAAATGCATTCCATCAGCGCTGATGAACTGTCAACAGTTTTTGGACAGCGATTTAGTAGGCTGTGAACTGCTGTGCAACTGCAAGCCTCCTGTTGGAACAAAAAAAAGGTCTCTATAAGTTAATTTATGTTGTGGTTGCCTACTTGTTTTTTCCCATTTACACACTTTCCCTTTCAAAATTCAAATATTTTCACAAATAACTAGGAATTTTTAGTAGCTATCTCTTGATTGACTTGGGAGTTCATAGTTATACTTTTCAGGTAGCTTGGTGATTCTTCCCTACTAGATCCTGATCCCAGTGGCATCTGATGGTCTTGCAGTTGTTTCCTATTGTACCATCCTTTTCATCTTGAGTGAAACTGCAGGGGAAGCACTTGCATGAAGGCAGTCAGGTTCTGCCTAGTCATACTCCACCACCAAGGTGGCATTGTACGCAGTCACTTCCTGTTTGTCATGAGTCTGGCTCTGAGGAGGCCTTCATTTCTTCTGTATTCAATCTCTTCTCCCTGCACTTTGTGAGAATTGAATTCTACCAGACACGCTGACTCTAGGTTACCTGGTTGAGTTAGATGTCTTTCAAAACATCCATCTTCTTCTTTTTCCACATTTAGGGTGCTCTTCCACTGGAAGTAATGCCAGGCGGCTGATCCCACCTTGCCCAAAACTATTAGGGGGCCTCCACCGCAGTCTGCTGTTTTGGGTCTGCTTCCGTTTTCCTTAATTCAATGGGGGGGTGGGCTTGATTTTTAAAAATTTTCAATCGAAAGTAGACCTCATTCAGGGAATTTTGACACCAGTTCTGCTTTTGGATGAGTACCTAGATCTTTTTCTATGATTTTTCAAAGTTTGGAATATTTATGACGTCACGCACCCCTCCCGCCTGGGCGGGAACTCTCAACCCACTGTGATGTTACACACATTCGCTACCTACTTTGAAAAATTATAGAAAATGGTCTTCTCAACTAGAAGGTCGCAACAGGCGTCAAAATTTTCAGAATGAGGTCTAGTTTACATTAAAAATAATAAATAGTTTTCCGACCCATGCGCACACCCCATTCTAACATGAATTCGAAGATTTTGCTATGGCGGACTCCAGTGCTTTTAAAATGAAGGAAAATGTTTGAGGGCTCATCTTAAAATCTCAGTAAATTTTCCCAGTTGCATTTTGAGCTGATTATGCAAATGGTGAAACTCGCCCAAACTACTCCTTTTATGAAAGTATTGGGTTCACCCAATACCTCCTATTCGCATGAATAATGTATTATGTATTTAACTGTTTTCCTGTACTTAGGTAAAAATCAAAGGGATCCATTTTTATTTTACTGTTACTTGCTTGTAAAAGTAAGTAAGTAAAGTAAAGTAAGCAACCATTTCAGGTTGAATTTTCGTCCGACTGCCATTCTTGGCGTCGCGGACGTCATCAGCTGTCTCCCTAAGGGGAGATCAGAATTTGTTCTGATGATTTCGCTCATGGCTTCCCAAACATCACTGCCCTGGGTTGGAACGAGAGATTGCCGATCGTCTAATAGACAGAAAAATTTCTGCAACGACCAGACTCGAACTCGCATCCCTGCTAGACGGTTCTTATCTTATCACTGCAGTCGGGTACACTGTCCACTAGACCACTGACGCCCACTGTTACTTGCTTGTTTAGTCGCCTCCTATGGAGGACCCGCAGTTGCTTTGCCTGTTTGAAGTTTCTTTTCATCGCTTTGCTCAATATCGCTTCTAATTGAGGACCAGGCTTATAGTGTGGGCACATTGGCACGGTCGTGTTGCTCTTCAGTTTTCTCTTTTTGCAGATTTAATCACTCTCGATCCTGCTAGTGCGTAATTTTTGGAACCAAGCGGTTTACTGCTCAAGGAATGTTCATTCATAGGCTTCTTCTCATCAGACTGGATGCAGACGACTGAACCATTCCCAAGGATTATCTCTATGGTTAAGTATGGATCCTTTTTTGCGTCCACCGACTTAGTAACTTATTGATATATATTTTTCCACAATCTTGACGGCGAATCAAGATTTAAAAAAATACCATTCTGCAGTACCACAATTCTTCTTTGGCATACCTAACAAAAAAAGATTGAAAAATAGTCCATCATCAAATTCAAGAGTAAAATCATAGTCAGCTCTTCTGAAGATGGCTGTGGTGAAATGCAGGAATTGTTGAACACACTCAGATTGATTTTCGATCCTTCCTAAGTTGTAATGATTACTAAAATCATCCAAGATGAATAAAACCTACATGGAAGAAGTTGGAATAATTCAGGGTTTCACCATTCGCCATTAGCTAAGATGGAAGTCTACACATTCTACCATGACCTCTATGGTGGCCATTAGTAAGAAACATAAAGAAGAAGAAGACGATGATGGAGGTTCTGGGGTTAGGTTATGTTATTGTTTTTCATGGCGTGTAAGTGTAGTGTGTGACGAGGTGGTGTAGGTATTGTGAGTGACAAAGGGATTGATGAGGAAGAATAATGATTGGGGACGATTGGATGATGATCAAGGAAGAGGCGATTATTTGGGAAGATCAAATAAAGAAAGAAGAATCGATTGAAGCAGACCTGATGGTCAAGGAAGAGATGACAGATGAGGAAGGTCCGGTGGTCAAAGAAGAATTATTGTTCGAAGAGATGATGATTACAGAAAATATCAAAAGAGAGGATATCAATCACTCATCGCCCCAAATCGTCACGGATGATGCAGAATGTAGGGTAGTCCTGAGGAAGTTGACAGAAGAAGAAATCTGCAGCTGGTCATCCAGGAACGATGAGAAGCAGCCATCAGGTGACTTGGAAAACGGTGTTGGACGATCAAGTGACATGGAGTCAAGTGGGGTATCCGAAGTCAGAGGAAATTGTGATTACAAATTCAGAGAGCAAGGAGATGTGGAGAGTCACATCGCGTCTCAGTCTGGCAAGAAGGTCTATAACTGCAACAGTTGTGAGTTTAGAACTGTATTTCCGAGTTCACTTATTCGTCACAGGAAAACCCACACAGGCGAGAAGCCAAATATCTGTGATATTTGTCAGTTTAGAACTGGAACTCGAAATACTCTGAAGTTTCACATGATGACCCATACTGACGTGAGGCCCTACAGCTGTAAATTTGTGAGTACAAGGCTAGATACAAGCATAATCTGAAGAATCACATGCTGTCTCACACAGGCGAGAGACCCTATGAATGTAATATTTGTGACTATAAAGCTAGATATCTGAATCATCTGAAGAATCACTTAACGAAACACACAGGCGAAAAACCCTATAAATGTGATAGTTGTGACTACAAAGCTTGTTCTATGTATAATCTGAAGGATCACATAAGGACTCACACTGGCGAGAAACCCTATGAATGCAGCAGCTGTGAATATAGAGCTGCAGCTTTGAGTTCACTGAAGCGTCACATGAGGATCCACACCGACAACAAGCCCTTTGCATGTGATATGTGTGATTTCAGATGTAGAAAGCGATCTCATTTGAAGAATCATTCGAGGACTCACACTGACCAGACTCTTTATGAATGCATGAGTTGTGAGTTTAAAGCTGTAAATATGAGTACACTGAGACGTCACATGAGGATCCACACTGACAACAAGCCCTTTGCCTGTAATGTGTGTGATTACAGATGTAGAAATCGATTCAATCTGAAGATTCACTTGAAGACACACACTGACGAGAAACTTTATGAATGCAGTAGTTGTGGGTATACAACTGGAACTTTGACTACACTGAAGGATCACATAATGATCCACACGGGAGAGAAGGTGGTAGAAGATGTTTGATGTTGGTTTAAATTAAACTCCAGAACTTAAAATCGTCAGAAGGCCCATAAGAGGCTTCAAACTGGTCAGAGACCATTTTTTGTCTGTAACAGCTGTGAACTCAGGACATGTTCTTTACTATCACTCATGTTCTTTATCATCTTAGGATTCACATGAATGACTAATAAAATTCACTGGCTTGGAAATATTCATCTGTAATAGAGGAGAAAACAGAAACACATGATTACCCACTACAACCTGCTCTGGAGATAACCTTGCTGCTGTTCTAGTTCTTTCAATTGCAGAACTAGTTTTCTACGTTTTCTTTTTTCAGTGGCGAGAAGCTTGTGATGTTGTGAATTCAGATCCAGACTTGTAGGAATACTGCCTTCTGAGTACCCTAGAAGAACGTTCAAGGAGTTTCCTGGCTACATTCGTGGATCGTGATAATCAAGTTATTGAAGTTTTTACAAAAATATATTCATTTGTAAAATATTTGTTTATTTGTAAAAATACACAATTTGACTGACGTTCACAGTTTTGTAAATTTCCATGTTCAGCTCGTGACCTTGTAATACAGGGTGTTTCATAGGGTCTGTTCAGAGAGGTAGTCCAGAACCAGTTCGGAACCAAACTGGAGCTGAAAAGGGGAGGGGATGGAGGCGAATGGACTCCTCCAAACCCCTCTGAACCGTTCAGGACTGCCTCTCCTAACAGACCCATACTTAAGTAACGGACCACCATTTCCCTTATTTGTGGGAAAATCAAAAAAACTCGTCTAGAGGTCTGTCTAGGCAGTCCTGAATGGTTCGGGGGGGGGGGGGGGGGGGGGCTTTCGTCACTATCCCCTCCCCCTTGTCAGTTCCGGTTTGGTTCCAAACTGTTCCAGACTGCCTCTCCGAACAGACCCTAAGTAATCACTTCTTATTTTTTGCAAATAATTCGAAAATCACATTTTTGCGCATTGCGCATGCGCACAAATGAGCGCAATGTGCACCAACTTTGTTTTTGAAATGGTACTCCCCCCCCCATTTTTTATTGCGGATTCGGATTCTACGTCAAATTTTATGAACATTTTACTTCGATAACTTTTTTTTTTTTTTTTGAACGCGTGCAACCCACTCAGCGAGTGGTCAAAGATTCGCAACTCAGGGATTGTGCCACAATAGAGATGAAGTAGACCTCAAGTGTGGCACATCACTTATCACTGAATTTTCTACGCTGAATCGCGTGGCGATATCCCTTTCTTGATTTGGTTTCATTTTACCGCATTTACAGCCGAATGAGTCACAGTTTGAGGTGGAAATCATCGATTTTTTATGAAGGGTAATGTATCAATCCCAATGAAGTGTAAAAACCTGTAAAATTTATGAAATTGAGTCAGGAGAAATAATTTGTGAAGGAAATGATACTCGGAAATGGACTCCTCAAAAAGTGACTTTTCCTGCTGTAAATGCGGTAAAATGAAACCAAATCAAGAAAGGGATAGACACATGTACTGTAGTAAAGGCACAGAAGTGACTCTTCATGAATCACAATTATTCGTTTTTCAGATTCTACGTAGGTACTATGAACGTAAAACATCAAATTTTGAAGGGGGAGTTCGATTCCAATGGTTCGTAATTGAAAATAATGAACCAAAAACTTGGACAATTTTGGATATCTTTCCAGTTTTGTATTTATTTCAGACTCTTTTTTTTTTTTTTTAGCAAGCCCCCCCTGGACTTGGATTCTATCTAATTAAAGCCTGCGGCGTAAATTGTACGAACATGGAGCATGTTTCAGCGAAATTTAATGCAGAACCTTTAGTTGTAGGTAGGTATAATACAAAAGTTATATTATTCCTAGCAACATATCTAAAATGCATTGAATGCAACATATCTGAATGCACTGGAGTGCTTAGGGCACTGACTGGTGGAGTGTTAACACCTTCAATGCGGGTCCCAAAGTCGTGCAACCCTGCCGTACTGAACATTTTTCGAGCTTGAAATTCGATATTGGTGAATTCGAACGCAAAATTCGTATTAAAGTTCGGCATCAAAATCGAAACAATGTTTTAGACAGTTGAACTCATACTGAAGACGAAAAAAAGCAAAAAATGGAATATATCAAAAAGGGGAGGGAGGTACCAGGCCCCCTCCCCCAAAGAGAGTTGAAATGACCAGATGACCGGTCGTCCATATGGCTCATCCGCACTGAAGGTGTTAAGGCTAAATGTCATGAGGTTTTAGTGAGATTCTGAGATAAGAGATGGCAGCACCATCAGGGCCAAATTTCATTTACTTCTCATTTGAGAACGGATCGAGATATTTTAATTCCGCAAACGGATTTCTCTTCAGGATCACCGTATAATTCCGGGTAATTGGTTTAGAAAGTGTGCAAATTTTTTTTCATACCTACTGCCCCAACAAAAATTTGTTAAAATTTTGAAAATTTTGAAAAAGTGGCCTTATAGCCACTTGCAGAATTTAATTAAGAATACAAATCCGTTTGCGGAATTTTTCTAACTTGATCATAGCCGTTGGAATCTCGTTTCTACGATATGGAGTGGTGGCGAGGGGGGCAATCATGGGTTGGGAAAACGAGAATCCGACGGCTATGATCAAGTTAGAAAAATTCCGCAAACGGATTTGTATTCTTAATTAAGTTCTGCAAGTGGCTATAAGGCCACTTTTTGAAAATTTTCAAAATTTGAACAAATTTTTGTTGGGGCAGTATGAAAAAAAAATGTGCACACTTTCTAAACCAATTACCCGCAATTCTACGGTGATACTGAAGAGAAATCCGTTTGCGGAATTAAAATATCTTGATCCGTTCTCAAATGAGAAGGAAACAACATTTTCTTCATTTTGGTGCTGCCACGTGGTGGCAGATTTCACAACTAAACTCGGGACATTTAGCCTTAAAAAGGCGCATGACCGTCCCCCTTCCACGTGACACTACCGCATCACCCTCCAGTGAAACGTTTTATGGGTAGTTACCCTATGGCTAAAACATGTTCCATGATTAAAAAATGTGAGGCAAATTCCCCATTGCGCGTGTCATAAATTGTTCAGAAAGGTCTGAAATGTAAAATGCGAGTGGAAATTATGATTTTGAAGAAGTTTTTTTTCTACCTTGAAAAGTGAAACAAAGCTTCCGCTACCTTGGTAGACTCGGAAGCAATAATGAAATGGAACAAAACTTGGAAAAATATGGAGTTGAAACAAAGTTGCTGAAAGAATTTTTTGTTGGAAAATAATACCTTGGTGGTAATAATGGGGCATCCAACGGTAGACACCCTGTAAATAATGATTGTTTCATCCATATTTTATGAGTAAGATGGTTGTAGCAATTACTACAAGATGAATTAACACGTTCACTGCGGGTCAATTTTTGGGTGCTGACCCGATTTTTTCAGTAATAGGCTTCAAAATCGCAGTTGACTAACGAGACATGTGAATCACAGTTTCAATCCCCCGACGGCGCATTCTGGCGGTCCAACGGAACCTTCCTAGCAAGCGTAGCAAGAGAAGGAGATGATTCGTACGGGCGAAGTGAAGAAAATCAGGGATAAACTCAATCCAACCACTCACGCCCCTGAGGCATGACCCGCCCGTCCGGTCGGGCTCACCTCACGCCCCAGAGGCGTGATCCGCAGCGAACGTGTTAAACCTACATGGAAAAAGTTGGAACAATGGGGAATTTGCCTCACTTTTTTTTTTTGAATGAGGGTTTATTTTTATGGAATAAAACCATAGTGAGCTGCTCGAAAATGCATCCAAAAAATTTAGAGAATTTAAGGAAGATGGAAATTTTAAATGTGGTGGCAATGTGTAAGAGGCAGCCATGTTTGAAACGTAACGGATATTCTACCAGTCTGACTTCAAAGGAGGTTCTGTGGCGCTTACCACAGAAGTGGAACATACACGAACTTTTAGCTTCCGAGTAGTGCTCACAAGAGTGCGCCGCAAACTGGCAGGAAGAACCCAGACACAAAAGTGACCAAAAGAAACAATATTACTCACTTTTTTACAATACGAATCTACCTACTAGTTTATCAAGCATTATTTGTCTTCATCTTCTCTTATTTAGTTTCAAGATTTGAATCACATTATTCGAGTAGCCATTTCACTGGATCGTTTTGTGTGGCATGCTAGAACTCTGTCTGTCGTCGGAGTTGTTTTCGCGTAGTTTTTTTTTTCCGTATGACGTCAACAATATTTCTCGATTTTCGCGGTGTTTTGTAACAGAGGCTTCACTTGTTTAGGCATTTTCTCCTACGGTAATTTTTTCCCCTTGGTTATTCCTAGTGTTAAACATTATTCTAGGGCCTATTATAGGATTTGACTTGAAATTCCAGAATCTAAAATTGAGGCAAATTCCCCATTCAGTGTTTCTCCATCGCCCATTGGTTTGTTTGCTCTTTGAGTAGGTATACTTGTATGTTTAAATTTCACTCACTAGTATGGAAGTCTTACACATTTTACTGTGACCTCTATGGTGGCCATTAGCAAGTATCCTGAAGAAGAAGAAGGTGATGAAGGTTCCAGTTTTTCTCGTTGTGGATAGTGACGATTCGATGTTCCTTTCGATGCGATATTTAACATCGAAATAATATCGGAAGACAGTATCGATATCGATAAAATATCGATAGAATATCGAAACAAAAATATTGATGTGACATTGTCACCGATTTTTTTTTAAATCTTTTTATCATCAATATCAGTGATATCGATAGAATATCGAAAGAAAAATTCTGATTTTACTGATATCAAATATGTTTTTGCATCTTTTTTTATTTAGAAAAATATCGATGTGACATTGTCATTAATATCGAAAATGTTTTTGCATTTTTTAAAAATCAATATCAGTGATATTGATAGAATATCGAAAGAAAGATACTGATTTCACTGATATCGAATATGTTTTTGCATCGTTTTTTATCGAATAGGAGAAATTGATAAATTACAGTGAGAAGGAATCGAACCATCACAACTGATAATGTTTTTCTTTCGATATCAATATTTTCCTTTCGATATTCGATAATATCGCCAGAAAAATATCGATACAAATATCGGAAATATCGATATCAATAAATATCGAAAGTATTGAATCGTCACTAGTTGTGGAAGTGAAGTGTGTGACACAGGTGGTATTGTGAGTGAGTAGTAACAAAGGGATTGATGAGGAGAAATAATGATTGGGGACGATTGGATGGTGATCGAGGAAGAGGCGATTTGTGGGGAAGATCAAGTCGAGAAAGAAGAATCGATTGAAGCAGACCTGATGGTCAAGGAGGAGATGACAGATGAGGAAGGTCTGGTGATCAAAGAAGAATTATTGTTCGAAGAGATGATGATTACAGAAAATATCAAAAGAGAGGATATCAATCACTCATCGCCCCAAATCGTCACAGATGATGCAGAATTTAAGGTAGTCCTGAGGAAGTTGACAGAAGAAGAAATCTGCAGATGGCCATCCAGGAACGACGAGAAGCAGCCATCAGGTGACTTGGAAAACGGTGTTGGAGGATCAAGTGACTTGAAGTCAAGTGGGGCACCCGAAGTCGGTGGTGATCGTGATTACAAATTCGGAGGGCAAGGAGATGGGGAGAGTCACATCACGTCTAAGTCTGGCAAGAAGTTCTTTAACTGCAATAGTTGTGGGTTTAGAACTGCATCTAAGGGTTCATTCATGCGTCACAGGAGAACCCACACTGGCGAGAAGCCAAATATCTGCGATATTTGTCAGTTTAGAACTGTATCTCGAGCTACACTGAAGGATCACATGAGGACCCATACTGACGTGAAGCCCTACAGCTGTGACTTTTGTGAGTACAAAGCTAGATACAAGCATAATGTGAAGATTCACATGATGACTCACACAGGCGAGAAGCCCTATGGATGTAATATTTGTGACTATAGATCTAGATATCTGAAACATCTGAAGGGCCACATAAGGACACACACGGGCGAGAAACCCTATGAATGTAATATTTGTGACTACAAATCTAGTTCTCAGCATAATCTGAAGGATCACCTAAGGACTCACACTGGCGAGAAACCCTATGAATGCAACATCTGTGAATATAGAGCCGCCACTATTAGTACACTGAAGCGCCACCTGGTGGTGCACACTGACGTCAAGCCTTATGTCTGTAATTTGTGTGGTAACAAATTTAGATATCGATCTAATCTGACGAATCATTGGAAGACTCACACTGGCGAGAAACCCTATGAATGCGGTAGTTGTGGGTATAAAGCTGGAAGGGTGAGTACACTGAAGCGTCACATAAAGGTCCACACGGGAGAGAAATAATATGTTTGATGTTGGTTTGATTACAACTCCAGGGCTCAAATTCATCAGAAGGCTCATGAGAGGCTTCAAACTGGTGAGATCCCATCTGTCTGGTACACAACCTAGCAGCTATTCTAGTTGTGTTGTTCGCAGAACTACTTTTCTACGTTTTCTAGAAGGTCAATGAGGACATTCAATGGCGAGAAGCTTGTTAAAGTTGTGAATACCTACAGCACCTGCTGAGTACCACACACGAACGTTCGAGAAGTTTTTACTTGACTACTGCCGTAGATCGTGATAATCGAGTTATTCGGGTTTATACAAAAAATTTGGTTTCTTTGTAAAATAACAAAACTTTAATAAATTACACAGTTTGTACATTTCCATGTTCAGTTCGTGACCTTGATTGTACATAATAAATTGAATAATACATACAGGCTGTCTACTATTGAGGTGGATTATACTTCCAGAATCAATACGTCAAGATATTACCTACAAAAATGTCTCCCATCACCCCTTGTTTGTCATACAATGAGGAATTTCACCGAATTCTGTTTGCATTTTTCCTGAATAGTTAATGGTGTGGGATAGATGAAAATCGGGCTGATTTCAGAAAATAAGTCTCCTGTTATTTTTGGGAGACAATCATAATTTTTGATCTCAAACCTAACCGGGAAAACGGAAGTGAAGCGGGAACACTCGCTGATTGGCTGTTTGGATCACCGTCTCCTCCCAGTGTTGCCCATTGGGACAACGAAATCGTGTTTTCTAAGAGAAAAGTTATCAAACAAAAACAGGGGAAACCTCATTTTCCCCATCTTGCTTTTTCTATTTTTTCTTCAGTTTTTCGATTTCGAACTTTGTTTTGTGAAATTTTGCATCTGGGGACTATAGATTTCTCGATCTAAGCGCTTCAAGCGGCCATAAATGAACTATTTGAGGATGACGTCATTTTCCCGGTTTTTTTTAAACATTCGTATTTTCTACACTGTTTTGTTTATTCGTAAATTAGGAAGTTCGGGCTGAAAGTTTGTCTTAGGGGGTTTTTCGAGGTGCTGAATCCGATTTTGGGGTCAAAAATAGGAAATTCTGACATGGTAAAATTCCTCATTTTTCAATTTAATTTTTTTTTCCTTATTCTGACTTTTATGTCAATAAAACTGCCGTTACTCCTGTTATTTTCCAGATAAATTCAAATTTGAGGATTTATTTAGAAATGAAAAATATAGAAAATATAGATATTTAGAAATGAAACTTTTCTAATAGTTCGCTGCAAATTATTACACAACGGTTTATCATTTTCGTGTGTATATCACCAATCTGCAAAAAAAAAAAAAAAAAAATGTTACTTCAGAGAAAATTGAGGGTTTTTTCACCTTTCAAGAGTTATTGGTGAACTGCTACACAGGGGGTCCCGAAAACAATCAGTAAAACTTCAGATATCGATTACCTATACTACTTTTCGTTTATTATTTTCAATAATGAACATTTGGAATCGACCAAAAGAAAATTTACCCCCCCCCCCTCCCATCAGAATTTGTTGGTATGCGTTTCAAGGTACGTAGAATCCGAGGCTTCATTCGGGGTCTAGTTGTGCCCCGAAAATTTTGGTTGATTTAAGTCACTTGTAAGGGTTGAAATTTTGAAAACGCCCTGGCTCAAAAATGTCGATATAAAGGTATTGTTTTTCATCAATTTAAGATAGTATTGAATTTTTAGAGACTGCGCGGTGCTGTGTTGGACAAACCGTTCGCTCCCTACGAGAACTTAGGGTTGGGCTTACGATAAATCAGAAACTCGAGCGTGAATCGCAAAAAAGGCCTAATCGTTCAAATTTTAGCTGGCCAAAATGGGATCGCTGTAGGTACGTGGTAAGCAGGTGGCGACAGTGGCAAAGCCGTGTTCTTTGCAGACGAGTGATCAACATAGAAAAATAATAAACCTTTATGTAATTTGCAGAATTTTTTCTTCTAAGTCCACCAAGGTAGCGGAAGCTTTGTTTTTACTTTTCTAGGTTGAAAAAAATGTCTCCAAAATCGAAATTTCCACTCGGTTTTACATTTTAGGCCTTCTTGGACGATTTTGGTTCCATGTCTGTCTATCATGAAATCCTTGTTACGCGTCAAACTATACGAAGTAATTTGTCCGATTTCGATGAAATTTTCAGGGGGTGGCTTGGCGTGTAGGTGGTCCATTTTCTACGTGTTTGTTTTTCTACTTTTCATATACTATGTATATTAGTCCAATTTCGTTGGAAGTTTCAGGAACTCCACAACTGTCCCAAAGTGTCACCGGAGTAACCACAATTAAATTGCAATTTTAAATTTAATGAACAGCTGATTTTTTTGTGGGTTATTGTAAGTCTCGAAATAGTTATGACAACAATTTTCAAAGAAATCGATGAAAAAATTGTCAAAATGTTTGTCATATCATTTTTTGACTTTTACTTAATAACTTGCAAAAAACAGGGTTCAAAAAATTGAGCTCTGGCCATTAATTTTCAAATTGCAATTCAAATCTAATCTGGTGACTCCTTGGGGCAGCTGCCTTCCATCACACTAGTGACACCATGGTCCAATTAGGGTTAAAGAAGAATTATTTCTGCTTTCGGAAGCTCAGGTGGAATCATGTTCCACCACATCCCTTATCAACATCTTTGATGGACGATCCACTCTCAGCTAGGGACGGCACGATACTCCAAAGTATCGATACTTCTTTCGGTACAGTATTTCTCAGGAAGTATCGATACCCGATATCTTTTCGATACCGATATTATTAGATATCGATACCTACTTCGATAATATCGGCTCAAAGTATCGATACTATCGATACTTCAAATTAACCAACGAATGATTTCGCAAACCAAATAAAAACTTATAAAAAATGAAACTTATAAATTATAAATATTAACATTATTACTATATTAATAAAAGTAAATAATTTAAAGTGTAGTTAATGTCAGTAGTAATTTAAAATGTCATAAAAGTCAATAATTTAAAATTTAATAAAAATGAATGATCATTTCATTTTATATTTATTCCTATTCTTATTCCCAAGAATTCACAGTTCCATGAAATGATTTTTTAATCTTCTACAAATAGAAAGGATCAAGTAATAAATCAGTTACATTACAAATTAATAATATTTATTATCGAGTCATAAAAACAAAAATTTGGCGTGAAGTACATTTTTACTTGAATTTGAAAAAAGTAAATCAAAAAAATTGTTGTGAACTGAAAGTAAAACGATGACCAAAAGGAACTCGAACTGTTCAAGAAACCCAGAGAAATGAAAACCGCAAAAAATGGGCGGTTACAGGGAAATAACCTGTAGAAAGTTTTAGAATATCGATGAAGGATTACAGAAGCGGTATATCGTTTTGATTGATACTATATTACAGTATGGTACTTTTTCTGAGTACTTAATATTTGGTTTTTTTTTACCATTTTACTTTGGCAAAAATATCGATAAAATCGTCAAGAAAGTATAGATACTTTCGATATTATAGGCTTAAGTATCGATACCAATATATCGGTATGAGTTTTCTATCAAAAGTATCGATACAAATATCGGTATCGATACCAAAAAGTATCGATACTCCGATATATCGGCGGTATCGTGCCGTCCCTACTCTCAGCAGATAGGGATGGCATATCGAATGAAATATATCGATATACAGGTCAAATGATATATCGTCAATGAGATATCGATACCTATGATATATCGGAGAAAATATATCGATATTTCGATATATCGGAAGATTAATTTCGAAAAACGTGTTGAAGTAGGTAGGTGAAATAAAACGTTTTAAAAATATAAAAAATTGAATAATTCAATTTTTTATATTTTTAAAACGTTTTATTTCACCTTCCTAATTATTAGGAAGACATTTATCGACGTATAGGGAGATGTACTTTGGAAGAAATTGAAGAAGTAAGTAGGTAGGTGGATTGAAACGTTTCTAACATCATTTTGGAAGAAATATATCGATATATTCGTCATATCGGAAGATCTATTTGGAAAA
Source organism: Apolygus lucorum (assembly GCA_009739505.2). NCBI lineage: Eukaryota > Metazoa > Arthropoda > Insecta > Hemiptera > Miridae > Apolygus > Apolygus lucorum. The sequence goes on from CM019182.2 coordinate 4,315,873, forward strand.
ACCGGGTGAAATAAGACTTATTAACCTACTTAATATTAACCTACTTTCAAAAGTTACTGGATGTGAATTATCAAAATTCATAGTTTAAAAACGAAAAAAAAGTGCGAAAATGTCATTGCAATGTTGAATTAATTTATAAATTGACAGGGGTATACTGTAGACAATCATGATCCTTCAAAATTGAAAATAATTTATGTGAAAACCTACTTCACTTCGTATAGTAGGTTGTTTTAATCTAGACTAGCCTCCATCAATTTTGGCTCAAGTCAAGTAATGGGGGGTGCGCCTTGATTTTTTTTAGATTTTTAATCGAAAGTAGACTACATCCTGAGAATTTTGGCGCCAACCGCGACCTTCTAGCGTGAGTAGATCTGTTTCTATGATTTTTCAAAGTTTCGACCGTTTATGACGTCACGCGCCCCTCTCGCCTGGGCGGGACCTCCCAGCCCACTGTGACGTCATAAACGGTCGAAACTTTAAAAATTCATAGGAAAAGATTTACACACGCTAGAAGGTCGCGGTTGGTACCAAAATTCTCAGAATGAGGTCTAGTTTAGATTAAAAATAACAATAAGCAGTTTTTCCTACCTAGGCGCACACCCCATTGAGCCTTGAGAGCAACTGTAGGTGTAAACTATGTACACTATCATGTCTGAGCTGAAGTCAACAGTCTGAAATCTCCCCATCACGTAGGTACCTACAAAATTTGGAATAAAATAACTTATCATTACTTATTAGAAACTACTTATTCTCATCCATTCATTTCAATATTTAATTTTTACTTGTCGCGATATATCGGTCAATATATCGATATTGACCGATAATATCGGATCTCTATATCGATATATCAAACGTAATATATCGATATATCGTTGCCATCCCTATCAGCAGATACCTGAAGTTGGCGTTAAGTGTGAATGTTGTCCAACCTAGTTTTCAGACGTAGAATAAATATAGTTCGGCGTAAATCATTAAACAACTTTCTTATAAACCCAAGTATTGTATAATAATGGATTTTATTCATCTGAACGGAAACGATGGCTTGAGCAGAGCAATGTATGGCTTTATGCCAGGAAATTCTCTCTTTCGTTTTCGGAGACGGGCTGACCCTGCTAAATGCCATCACTATCGGAATACCTCGGAGGTGAGATGGAAAAATGCGAGCTGGCGGGTCACTGTCACGAGAGACGTTATGATTATGAAGGCGGGATCACTGGCCTCCACAATGAAGATGTTTACATGAACAAGACTCGTTCCAAATGCCAACACCGCTGAAACCACAACACCTACTGTGTGTGAAGACTCTGATAAAAGTAGGTGACGAGGAAGTAGGCATTTTACTCGGAGCAAGAGTTATAAACAGCCGAGTTTTGAAATAAAACATTTTTTCCTAAACGTAAAGAATGTGTCATATTGTCAGGTTGGCAATCCTGTCGGTCGCCCCGATGCTACCTGCTAAGCCCCATCGCCATTCGTATTAATCCACAGTTACGGTTCTCCGGATTCAAATCAGTTGTTAATTCGAATCAATTCCTGGTTGTTGGGCTTTTACTTGAGGAATATTTAAAGAAAATGACGACTGACACTTCGTAATTATAGTTTCATTAGCAATGGGGTATTTCGGTGGGTCGGAAATTCAGGTTTTTGACCTCAAATTTGGATTCAGCGCCCTTGAAAACCTATATACTACAACTTTACGCCCAATGATACTATAACATGTGGTACACCATTCAAATCTTCAACTTTCCTTAGCTTCTCTGATTTTTTGAAAACATTTTCTCGACGAACAGACCCGATTACCGTTATTCCTGAGCCATACTCTTTTGAAAAAATAAAATAAAAAAAATTGACTGAAATACCCCATTTTACAACTGACTGGACGAACTGAACCGAACAACTACAGAGAGGTAAAGATGGCTGGAGCCAGCACTTGCGCAGAAGGCTTCAGTGCTTCCTAGATAAATATTATAATTAATATTTGAATCAGTGAGAATGACAACAGTACATGTCCCCAATCAGCTTATCGAGATATCAGGTGTCAGGTGGTATAAGTCCATGGACCCCTAGGTACTGTTTTTTCCCTCAATCATTTTCATTTAGGCTCTGTTCAAGTATACCGAGTGTGGTTAGCATACTGCTCTTGTGCTCAATGCGTAGTTCTACTGGTTACAACCGACAAAAAGCCATTTTTCAACAATCGTCAAAAATGGATTTGTACTGTTTTTATTCTCATCGATTCATTTAGGTCTCCAACACTGATCACTCAGTATGAACAGAGTATACAGCAGTAAATAACTTTAACATTTATGAGTTTTGCATGCATTTGGAGGCGTTGCTCTCCTTAGAGTCCTTGAAGTACCATTCAATTTACCATAATCAAGCACAATAGAAAATTTCACTCGAATCTTGCTGGACTGCTCACTTGCTCTTCATTTAAATTACAAGATCGGGGCTAGTCTCTAGGTTTCAGTCCACTCCGCCATACATCATTCAGTAAAGTGCTCGAAGAGATCGTTCAAATGGTAATTGTATAGTAATTGTTTAGCAAACATTTTTTAGTTTTCGCCAAAATTTTTGTAACAACAAACAAAAGGACGAGTTCGTTAGCCAGAAATTTTGGACAACCCAAAGTGGTCCAAATTTCAAAAATAGTAAAAAACATATTGTTTAGTATTGCATGCATTCCAGGGGCCGTCCCATTGGATAAGCATTAGATCAATTTAACCAGTTGGTAAGCGATGAAACTGTTTCACTCGATGTAATTTATTAAGTATTTTAGGCACCACAACACCCCCCCCCCCCACCCTTATCCACCACAACATTTCTGGCGGCATGGGAGCCTCGAATTTGAAGAGCATTTTGAAATCCATGATCTACGACACCCAAAATTCGAACTCGAGTTTCAAAGGTTGGGTAAAATTAGTAAGCAGTAAAGGAACCGAAATATTGAAAAACCGGATATTTTCTCAATATTATCCCTCCGCTCGCCCCCTCACATGCTAATTTAGATACTCTAGTGAAATAGTGTGCAATTTGAAAAATTTCTGAGTCTAACAAAAAAAGAAACACTCAAATCGGTTGGAAAATGAGGCCTGGGCAGACTTTACAAGATTATGCCCGCAAACGAACGGTTTTTGAGCATTGACCCCCCCCCTTCCTCCCCTTAAAAGGCCAAATTCGAAATTCCGGCGACGTAGTGCACAACTAGATAGGTTTCCGCGTCGAATAAAAAAAGAACCACGAAAATCGGTTGGAAATTGAGGCCTGGGCAGAGTACACAAGATTTTGCCCAAAAACGCACGTTTTTTGAGCAGTAACCCCCCCTTTCCCCCTCTTAAAAGGCAAACTTCGAAATTCCGGCGACGTAGTGCACAACTAGATAGATTTCCGCGTCGATCATAAAAAACCACTAAAATCGGTTGGAAATTGAGGCCTGGGCAGAGTACACAACACACACACAGATATTCACCTATTGTTTTTTCTGCGGGTTTGGATTCATAATGGTCTAAAATGGATTAGTGTGGGTTTATTTTTTTCTGTTGAGTGTTGTCCAACCTTACCTCAGATCAATAGCATAAGGACGCCCAAGTCTTACTGTGGGACGTCCTAAAAAAAGGCGGGCCTCCATGATCGCACACACACTTCGCTGCAGGCGAGTATGTGTAGTATTTTGTAGTATCCTAGGCCACTTGTGGTTATATATATATATGGTATATTAGGATTCAGCACAAAATTTCTGACATCAATGAGTTTTTGAAAAATGAAAATTGTCCAAAAATTGGAAAAAGGTTGTATATATCTATATATTTGTTGTACCCAGAAATGCAGTAGCCGTGTGGGTACTCATTGAGTTCGTGGAGACGAGTAGAACATGAATATGGACTCCTAACATCTTCAAAGCATACCCAGGGCATATAGTATGTTAATATGGTGTACTAAAAATGGAAAAAACCAAGAATCGTGTAAAAAAAAACTTTCTAAAAGAAATTTCAAAACCATTTTCTTTTCTTAACCATACCTTCAACTGAAAGATTTCTTTGAAAATTCGCTCATTAATTCATGCTGCATGATGGACTTTCTAAACCTCAGATACCCCTCGTATGCCTAGCACCTTTCAGAACAACATCTAATCCGATCATAACCATTCGAGTTTCCCATGTAGATTTTGTTCACGTATTCAAAAATTTCGTTGAGTTTGTTAAACATACCTACCACAGGCTTTGTTGTGTTGCCAATGTGATTCTTCATTGCCAATAAAGTCAAAAAATTCCCTCATTTCAATTTAGAGTGGTTTTATTAATAAAATTGTTCGTTATATCATAGCTTTTGTGGTGTATGATTTTTCTCTCAGCCACGAACTGGGCACATCAATCATAGAATGAAAGCGAGGAGAAACGGTTCAGCGCGCGAAGCTTTCAGTGTGACGTGTGGGCGCCCCAGGAGATCCATTAGTTTCCCGTACTAATGAAGATTTGCGTCGGACATTCCGGTGAGACTTTTCGATTCAGAGTAGTAGATCTGGAAAGAACGTTTCATTTATTCATTCTAAAATAAGTATATACAGGGTGTCCAAGTAACTACGCTCCCCCCACTTATTTTCTCTAATAGTGTAAGAAAAAAATCGGATTGTTAGGATGATTATTACCCTTAGTAAGAAAATCGATGATTTCCTCCTCAAAAAGTGACTTTTTCAGCTGTAGATACGGTAGAATTAAATCAAATCAAGAAAGGGATATCACCACGCGATTCAGCGTGGAAAAACAGTGCTAAGTGATGTGCCGCACTTGAGGATTACGTTCATCTCAACTTTGGCGCAATCTCTGTGTTGCGCATCTTTGAGCGCTCGCTGAGCGGGCTGCGCGCGTCCAAAAAAAAAGTTGTCGAAGTAAAATGTTCATAAAATTTGACGTAGAATTTGAATCTGAAATAAATCATATTGTTTAGTAATGCATGCATTCCAGGGGACGTCCCATTGGATAAGCATTAGATCAGTTTAACCAGTTGGTAAGCGATAAAACTGTTTCACTCGATGTAATTTATTTATTACTTTAGGCAAGAAATACTGACCCCCCCCCCCACCATTTCACCTTAACATTTCTAGCGGCATGGGAGCCTCGGATCTGAAGAGCATTTTAAAATCCATGATCTACGATACCCAACATGCGAATTCGAGTTACCCCCCCCCCCCCCCCCCCACACACCACCTCCCAACGCCAACAATGGTGCCAGTCTGGCACCAAAGCGGAAATACGTCGTAACATTGAACTTTCATCTGTTAGTTTTGGTAGGCAGTCCGTCGAAGTTCACATCCGTATTCAAGGTGAAACACAAAAAAAAAAAAAAAAAAAAAACACGAAATAAGCGGTTTATGGCATCATGGCACCATGTCCTGGCACCATGGTGGTACAGAGAATAATTCATGAAAATCCGGAGGTACAATGAGAATTTTTTCTCAATTTCAAAGCTTGGGTACAATTAGTAAGCAGTAAAGGAACCGAAATATTGAAAAATCGGATATTTTGTGAATTTTATCCCCCCACTCACCCCCTCCCCTTGCGAATTTTGGTACTCTGGTAAAATCATGTACAACTCGGAAGTTATTTGAGTCAAACAAAAAAGAAACACGCAAATCGGTTGGAAATTGAGGCCTGGGCAGAGTTTACAAGATTATGCACGCAAACGCACGTTTTTTAAGCATTAACCGCCCCTTTCCCCCTCTTAAAAAGCAAAATCCAAAATTCCGGCGCCGTAGTGCACAACTAGATAGTATTCCGCGTCAAACGAAAAAAGAACCACGAAAATCGTTTGAGAACTAAGGCCTGGGCAGAGTACACAAGATTATGCCCAAAAACGTACGTTTTTCGAGCATTAACCCCCCCTTTCCTCCCCTTAAAAGGCAAAATTCGAAATTCCGGCGACGTAGTGCACAACTAGATAGTTTTCCGCGACGAACAAAAAAAACCAGGAAAATCGGTTGAGAACTAAGGCCTGTGCAGAGTACACAAGATTTTGTTACACACACAGACATACACCTATGGTTTTTTTTCCGCGGATTTGGATTCAGAATGGTCTAAAACGGATTACTGTGTGGTTATTTTTTTCTGTTGAGTGTTGTCCAACTTTACCCCAGATCGATCGCATAAGGACGCCCAAGTCTTACTGTGGGACGTCCTAAAAATGGGGGTTCCCATTTGAAAAAAACAAAGTTGATCATGATTGCGCATGGTTGCGCGATTGCGCACTGCGCAATTTTGTCATTTTTGAATTCTACGCAAAAAATTATGAAGAATAGCGTTAATCCGATTTTTTTTCTTACAGTATTAGAGAAAATAAGTGGGAGGAGCGTAGTTACTTGGACACCCTGTATAGGAGGAAGATCGTGATACGGAGAACACTTTACGTCTGGTGCGAGGCTCGACACTACTTTCCTCACCAGAAGAGTTAGGTACTTACCTGACAAATAATAATCCCGTCAAGAGGTGACTTCTGTGCTCACTAGAAATGTGAGTAATGTCACAATTTGAATTCAATAAAGAGTGTTTTTTGGTTTGAGAAGAAATCAACTTTCGCTTCTGTTTTTCGTTATGAATGAACGAACCAATGAAAAAAAAGGTCTGCCAAGTAGGCGTGGCACATAGCTTCCTCGTATCTATTGTTTGGATAACCAACCTCTGGTTTGGAGAAAATTGGAGAAAATGTAGAAGTTATGGCTGGATTTCACGTTTGCGCATGCGCCCAAAATCCTTTCAATTTGGGGGCCATGATTTTCATAATGGACCATCTCCACCTCAACTCGTATAAATCCTCAAAATGTCATCGAAATTATACGAGAAATGTAGAAGTTATGGCTGTTACTAGGAAATTCACGTTCGCCCATGCGCAGCAGCTACTATCAGTCCGGGGGCGGGGGTGATGATTTTCATAGGGGACCATCTACTCGCCACCCGCACAATCGATGAAAATTTCATGAAAATCGGATGAGAATTGTAGTGTAGGTTTCTCCCCAAGAAGGTAGTGCAAGGTACTTGGAGACTTGTATTGAGATTATCTATACAATCTGGTAATGGATACGAAGAAGCTACGTGCCACACCCACTTGGCAGAAATTTCTAAAATTAGTTTCTTCCGTTCCTATGTTAAAAAATACGTAATTTGGTTTAAAATTTTTTTGGGTATCATCGAAATAATTCCCGTTTAAAATACGTAACTTCGGCTTTAATAAAATGTTTTGGGTTCCAAAATTTAATTTTTTACCGGCCAGATGTAAACGAGCTTCTCTTGCGAACTTTTATGAAACCAATAAATTTTCGCTCCATTCATATCCGCCTACCAGACTCCACTGTAACGACACGTGCTCGAAAACGTGAGAAACCATCGCTTCGGATAACTAACTTCAAAAGGCGTATTATACGGAGAAGTCACCTTCTCGTTCCGGAGCGCTTCTCAAAGCCGTTCCCATTGTTTTACGCGTCTTAATTAATTTGTATTATCCTGAGAAAGTCAAATAATCTCCAAAGATAACTGAGTAGCTTTCTAGGGAGCTCCTCACGCAACGATCCGCCACGTTTGGAAACGTTCGACACGCCACCTGGTGGAAGGCTGGATTCGAAGTTTCTGTAATTATACAAGTTATATTTCGTGGACATTAAATAATTTGTTAATTCTCAATATTAGTGGCAATTCATAAATCATCACAGCATACCACTTTTCCAAGTACTAAGTTAACTCTTTTGTTTCACTTTTCTGGGCTTTTTGATCAATTTTGGTTCTGTCTCTGTGTGTGGTCAGTTCCAAGTCCCAGTTGATGTTGATTAGGGCAATCAATTAATCAATTCAAGTTTGAAGACTCTTGAGTTGAATTTCTCTGATGCATCTCAATCACTTACACGACTTACAACACTCACCACTAACTAGCTCCCAAAGAGCCATTTAGTGAGTCTTCACTATTATTTCATGAGTTGAAGAGTGAGTTGCTCACTTAATAAATCACCCCCAAACATCGCCTCACCTACAATCACTGATTCACAATCTTCTCAAGATCCTTCAAATAATAATGAATCAGTCAGATTGAAATAATAACTAACTGGAATGATCCAGTGACAAGGAAGCTATGTGCCTTTCCCACTTTGCATACGTTTCATTCGTTGTAGGTACAGGCTAGTACAACATATAGATATATGATGAAAATTACCATTCCTACGTTGCAATCTGTTTTTAGTATCATGATAAAAATTAATAACAATGGATATGGGTCATTTTCCTGGAAAGGTACAATCGGTATCCCAAGATTTCAGAAAACTTAAAGTTCGACTCAAGTTCTGCCGAAAATCAGGGATTAACCTCACACCATACTGATTGAATTTCGACGAAAGAACGCACAGTGGGACGCTTAATTAATTAATTAAAAATTAAAGAAGAAAACCTATCGAAAGAAACCTATTGGCGTGGTTTCCTGGTAAAGGAAAATACTCGGAACCCCATCTCCATGAGGAGCGAGAACTGCGAGTTATTCCAAAAATTGAACCAGGGCGGGACGCAGGTGTAGAAAAGGGTTAAACCAACGTGGAACACGGTTTTTCTGATAGCAACCTACAAACCTTCGAAAGTAACCAAGTAATCTCAATTTATCGGTTTTTCGAGCCAAAACTTGGTACCAGGGGATTTTTACGGTTGCTAAATACAGTTTTGAGGTCGAAAAATGTAAAGTTTTTAAATTGCAACGGAAAATTCAAATTAAATTGTTAACAACTTGAAAAAATGCTTTCATCTCTCCAAAAGCCACCATCACCGGCATAAAAGACATAAAAAAAGACACAAAATTCCTGGGTGGCACTTAGGTTTTTCATCTTTTCCCGCGTTCTGGTGCTGTTCTGCTGAAGTGTAACCATATTGCTGGAACCAGCTCGGTAGAAACAAGAAATAGAGACCAAAAAGAAAAAATAATATCGATTTCTTACCGTTTCACAGAGGGCAGATGAAAGACAGACAGTGACTGTGACACCACAATTTTGCAACTGACTCCACTTGCGCACGCTTCCACACAGAAGGAATACGTTTCCTGCCGCTTTCTTTGATAACCTAACGACTAACCTCACATCTTGCAGTGGTAGTAAAACAAACGATAAAAAGCTGCCAAAATACGAAAACAAAAAAGGCAGATTAAAGACAAAAACCTCCGGACAAGCACATTTTATCCTCCTACTCGCTTTATTTGCTTCTGAAAAAATCTGCAAACCCTTTTTTTTCATGTCTAAGTATATGCAATGAAGAATCACTACAAATTCAGGCCGCTGCTTTCATAGGTGAGTCATAGTGTTCAAGCAAAGTTGACTACCTAGGGGTCCGGACATGGCAGATTACTGGACATTTAGCAGTTTAAACTTTAATTTCTATATTTTAGCGTGAATAAGTGCATATTTTATTGATTGCCCGAAGTAGAACAAAGTTGATAGTGTTTTTTTTTTACACCCAAATCATAAATGTGCATTCGGAATCTTCTCTGGACAACGATTCGCCCTTTCTGGGAAAATGACCCATATCTATGTTTTATTATCGACTTGGCACGTTGCATCACTCTTCTTGACAGAGCACTTTTCCAGTAAGATAATTATCCAGTCTTGATGACGACGCGGAACCTCTCGCTGTTTAGTTGACCTGCCAATGCAATAATGAAGCAATAAGACCCCCCCCCCCCCCCAAATCTATTTTGTTGGTGTCATCTCGCTGTCCTAACAGCCTCTGGAAAAAGTTATTTCGATTTTCCCATCAGCACGATGTTCCGCTAATGGAATTCCTTCTCGATATATCAAATCTGGAAATGGGATCCTATTTATATCATCGTCAGATCGGAAGTACCTACACGTCTGGTCAATTGAAAACAATATTATAAACCGCTCGTAATCAAATAGATAGATTGTGTAGTCGAATCGAACACAATTTTACTGATGGGAAATACGATCGTACTCATCAGAACCTTCATTACAAAACTTTCTTGTTATGTAGCCTGAGTTAATGTATCTAACGCATAAATAGCATAAAGTATTGAACGATAAATAATAACTTACAGGGGTCTCCTCCAACAAGAGCTGGTCGGTGTCTCTTGCATCACTTTTCTTCACAGGGTAGAAACTTGGAGTTGAATAAAAATTTCGATGCTTTTAAAAAACATTAACAAACCAGTCCCCAACGTTCTGGAACTTGAGCGCGAATGGGTTTAATGGTTGAAATCTACTGAAAATATGTAACTACCTATGTAAACAAAGTAAATAATTCCATTCACAGCTCCTTAAATCTTTTTACACTGATATTTAAGTCAAGTTTTGTACAGAAAATATAATTGATTATTGGTATAATCTTACGGAAACCTCGTTTCCAACCCTCTACTGAACGTGGCTCTTCAATCCTTATGAAGAAGCACCTGTGATGTTCACAAGGAAGGCGGAGGTCGTGCCTCATTATTCCGTCTCTCATTACTCCTTCATGCGTCTCCGAGCACGATCCCTTCTCTATGAAACCCGCGCGTTCCTTCCCTATGCCTTTCCCTTATTCCTCCTCTTTCATTGTTCATTCTTCGAACCCCCCGATCGTTTCCGATGAAGTAATTCGCCGGTGGTACCTACGAGCGTATTGTTTGGCGAGGATTCGCGCCCAGCGCGGTACATCCAACGCGTGAGCGGTTTGAAACGGTTGCCTGACCAACTGTGTCGGAAATGTTCCATGTGCACATTCAAAAGTTCAACAATAGACTATATCATTGGATGAGGGGGTTAAAACTCGGCTTTTCCATGCAACATCGCTATCCGAGATCTGTGGGTGCCTTCTTTACGAAATTTGGTTCTTGGTTGCTAAGGAAGCACAACTGAGTGACACGAAACTCTATTCGAAGAAATGAACCGGTTCAAACAGGCCAACTCAATTCAATGAATTTGTTCACCTGAAATTTTAACGGTGAGCAATCTTTAGCGATTCACATTCGTGTTCATGATTTATTCTAAGTCAAATCCGTAACGGTTTGTTCCACAGAATTATGAGTGATCTCATTTGATTCGAAATATTCAATTCAATTCTATTAAATAGAATTTTAATTTTTAATTTTAAAATCGTTGAAAAAACAGTAGGTACCTTTATATCGAGAGTTTTCGAATTAGTGGAGGACATAATTAAAAGCTTCTGGGTACGACTAGACTCCAAATGGTGACCATGTACAAAATTTCATCAATATCGGTCAATGGTAACTAAGGAAGGGGAGCGTTACGCGGAAATTTCTGATGATTTTCACGTACAACCAATCGTTCCTAGGGAAAACTAACTTCCTCATTTTCCACCCCACAAAAATCGTTCACCACTCATTGGAAAGCTCTCAATTTATTAAACATAAGACATAAAATGTCTCTCGTGGTTGCGTACTTGTACGAAAGCTGTATCCACCGTTTGTGTTTAGGGATTTTAATTTTCTGATGCTGTTGAACGCAGGAAGCTGAAATTTGAGAGGCAGGGTCAATCGATACATACTTCTATACATCATCAAAGTTGATGATCACTGATCAGCTGAGTGAGTTCCATGGCCATTTCCTCTCCTGTTGAACGCAGGAACTAACTTCCTAATTTTCCACCCCACAAAAATCGTTCACCACTCATTGGAAAGCTCTCAATTTTTTAAATCGTTTTGAGGATTCTATTGGTACTTTAAAACGTAAATTATCAAATTTTGGTTTGAGGTGTTGGACGAAGGGCGACCCTACAGTCTCTGCCAAAAGTCGGTTCGTGTTTAAAAAATCATTTTTTCCACTTTATTTCACGCCTGAATTTGGTTGTAATTTTTTGTTTTTGGCTAGACCGTTGGAAAGCTGATATTTTGAGGAAATTGTTCCCGTGAGGTGTTTCTCAAAAAATCTATACCTATGATTGAAACTGAGGCTTAAAACCGACTATATAGAGCTTAAAACCGGGCCAAAAAAAAAATGAAATTTTAACAAAATAATGTGAAAATTATCTAACATTTTACTTTTGAGTTATTTTGTTATACAAAAGATTTTATCTAAATATAGCTTCTAAGCTAACCTAGGTAGCGGCGCAAATGTGAATTCCTTGTAACAGCCATAACTTCGACATTTTTCATCCGATTTCGATGAAATTTACAGAGATTATGCAGATTAGGTTTTAGATTGTTCTTATGAAATCAAGGCCTCAAAATTTACAGAAGCCTCTGCGCATGCGCAAACCTATAATCCTTGTAACAGCCATAACTTCTACATTTCCCGTCCGATTTCGATGAAATTTCTCAGGATTGTTCAGATTGGTGTGTAGATGGTCCCCTGTGCTGCCGTGCTAAGCCAGAAAGTCGTATCGTGAAAATTTGACCAAATTGAGTTATTGGTACCCGGAGGTTTAGGGGGTCGATTTCTATCGATTTTTGAAGTTTCAGAGTCGTATCTCGACTAGAAATGCCTCAAACAAGCCTCCCGATGTTTGCGTTAAGGCATGTTAACTTGATTATGCTAGTTAACTAGTCGTATCAGAGCGAATCAGAAGAAGAAAACTCGTATCTTGACACAGTTACGAGAATTGGCCTTAGTATTTCGACGATACGAATTCTTGCATTCTGATTCGGCATGATACGACTTTTTGCCTCTGAAAACTCAGCATTTAGTGGTGACTTAAGGAACCTACTCTCTGTTACCTATCCAAAATTCCTCTGTGTTTTTCTGCTAAATGCAAACAGATGAAAACTCGCTCATGTGACCAAATTTCTGAGGAAGACAGGCTCCCCATCTTTCAGCGATTTTGGAAGGAAATGACATGGGAGACAAAAAAGATGTATGTTTGTGGTTTAGTTACCCTGCAAGAAAAACGCTCATCATCTCATTCATCTCCTGGAAAGGTGAGCAGAAGAAAAAACTCTTTTTTCTACCATTTAAGAGTTGGTAATATCACCATGCCTGTGTGCAAAAGCATGTTTTTAAATACTCTCGGCCTACGTGAGAAGACAGTGCGAAAATGGGTGATGAAATTCCATGCAGAACCCAACACTACATTCTCCCCAGATGAGACTCAAGGAATTAATGAAACCGATGATCCTCTCCAAGAATGCCTGGAAGATCAAGAAGAAAGAGTGAAAGCTCCCCCATCACGTGGACGATCTCGTGATGCACTAAAGCAAAGAAATGCTCATCTGAAGAGCTTCTTAGAGATGATACCCAAGCTTCCTTCACACTATGCCAGAAAGGACACGAATAAGCTGTACTTACAAGTAGACTTCGCTTGTTTTGCAGATCTGCACAATGTGTACAAAAAAAAAATGCGCAGATGATGGATTAGAGCCACTTTGTCGCACCGCCTTCGATAAAGTATGCAAGAGATTCAATATTGCCATCTTCCAACCTCGGAAAGATCAATGCGACTTATGTTCCAAGGTCCAAGTCAACAGCAATCCAACTGAATTATATTTGCGGCATCGCACTCTCAAGGACCGTGCTCAGAGAGAAAAGGATATGGACAAAACCATTGGCTTGAAAGGTGATATCCACATCATCAGTGTCGACTTGATGGCTGTTCAAGTGCTTCCAAGGTTGCTGGCCAGTGCAGCCTATTATAAATTAAAACTTCAAGTGCACAACTATTCCATCTATAACTTAGCAACGCGTGATGTAAAATGTTACTGGTGGGACGAGACAGGAGCTTCTCTGGACGCTTCCACCTATGCTTCCTGTCTAATAGATTATTTGGAAGAGCTACTTGAACTAGCAAAGAAGACTGTGATCATTTGGTCTGATGGTTGCACTCCTCAGAACCGAAATAAGGTACTTTCGAATGTCTTATTACATCTAAGTATCAAACACGGTGTAACAATTATGCATAAATATCTCGAAAAAGGACACACGCAAATGGAGGTAGACAGCGTACATGCTCATGTAGAAGAGCAAATTAAAAAAAGCCCTGTTTACCTCCCATGCCAGTATTTGGATAGAACTGCTGCAGGACGCAAGAACCCCCCATATAGAGCTGTTTACCTGGACCATGAATTTTTTCTCGACTACTCCTTCATAAAAGGCATGGTTTATTCATCTATAAGACCTGGAAACCAGCGAGATGACCCAGTCGTTACCGATCTTCGATGGCTCCAATATGAACCCGATGGAATGATAAAATACAAGACTGCGTTTGATGGGGACTTGACTTTCCTTCCACGAAGACCGAATCTCAAAAATGCCAAGTTCACCAATTTTCCCAAGCTCTTTAAAAGCAGAAGACCAATCCCATTGGACAAATTTAATGATCTACAATCATTAAAAGACTGTGGTATACCAAAAGACTGCCATGCATTTTACGATCTCTTACCTAAACTAGGAAAAAGTATTAGAGAAGAAAATCGAAAACGCAAGAGAGATTATGATGAACAGTAGACTTATTTCACTATACGTACAAAAATAGTTTTATACATATTGAAATGTTTTTAAACATAATGATCCTGTATTTTTTTACAATGAGCTGTGATTAAGCTAAATAATTCCTGTAAAGTTGGTGATAAGAAATTAATGTGATGAAAGCAAGCTAATTTTAAACATAAATATTAAGTATTGAAGCTAGTGAAGTGATTCTTGTGATTTTACTATTATTTTTTGTAGTTGCATCTTTTTGACTGAATACTCATCCTATTTTTTCTTTAAATAGTTTTTAAAGTTGTGACAGCCATCCTAATTTTGTGCAAAAAAAGTTAATTAATAGATAACGTTTTATAAAGTTTTAATCTTGTCTACTAAATTACTGATCCTGTTAACTGTGAAGAAATTACGTGACAACATGTCGTATCACGGACAAAACGAACACCAACAAGTCGTATCATAGTGATTTTTTCTTGTGAATGAGTTTTATACTATTTTCAGTTATATAGTGCCAAAACATGATGACTTATGTTCAAATCAAAGAAAAAAATTAGTATTTCAACACCACTATGGTCTAGAATCAGTTTTTTGGCTCTCCTGAAAAGTTGGTGAAAATGAGATACGACCTGTGGCTTTGACACCCTCGAAATACTGCCTTGCTAAGCCAGAAAGTCGTATCTTGGCTTCACCCTACTTTCGGGAAAACGACCTAATAGGTTTCGTGGTGAAATAACTCTTTCACGGGATTATTTTTCCTCATTTTACCGCAACTAAAAGTTTTTCTTACAGGAAATTAGTTGCTGAATCGATTTTTGAGGTCAAAATTAAACATTTTTCAGTGTATATTGTCAATAAACTGTAACAGAATACGGTGAATTCATTGTAACGGCCATAACTTCTACATTTCTCATCCGAATTCAATGAAATTTTCAGGGATGTTACAGATTAGTATTTAGATGGTCCCCTATGAAAATCACCACCTTCGGACTGATAGTAGCCACTGCGCTCACGCAAACGTGAATTCAAGATCGAGATACGACTTCAAGGCTTAGTATATCAGACCTAAATGTAAGTAAAATAAGAATAGAAAAATGTTGTACAGTTTTTTGACAATATACACTTAAAAATGTTTATTTTTGACCTCAGAAATCGATTCAGCAACTAATTTCCTATAAGAACAACTTTTAGTTGTGGTAAAAGGAGGAAAAATAATCCCGTGAAAGAGTTAGTTCACCACGAAACCTATTAGGTCGTTTTCCGGAAAGTTGGGTGAAGCCAAGATACGACTTTCTGGCTTAGCACGGCCCTCATAATGAGGGTAGTGGAAGGTACTTAGAGAATGATGTTTTGAGATTAACTACTATGCATCGGATCATCTATATAATCGGGTTATGGATACGAGGAAGCTATGTGCCACACCCACTTGGCAAACTTTTTTGTTCGGCATTAGGGCGTTGGGAAATGTAATATTTCCAACGGTGTCCTTATTTTTAAATTTACGTACTCGGTAAATGGAAGTCGTTATGGTATTTTTAGTGATATACGTAAACAAAAAAAAATCTTTAAAACGAAAATTGTCATGAAAACAAGGTGCTCAAAAACCAATTTTTGTGAAAGTTTATGAAGGGATGTTTTGAAGGAATTAGATTTTCGGAAAATCTGAACTTGGAAGGTACCGTAAAACCGTCAAACTTTACCCCAAGATTTACTCCAAAACATTTCCAAATCCAATTTCTCCCCACTCGAAATGGGTTAAATTGATTTTTTTAATAAGTGAATTGATCTTCAGGGCTTCCTGAACATTTTGAATGGTCGAGCTCATTGATCAGATAATTATAACCCCCCTATTTAAATGTTCAAATGTTGAAGTAAAGTTACCTACGAGTGCGTCTATCTTTACTCCACTCTGAAAAACTCACGGTTATCGCTACAGAAACGGGCAGTGGTGCAATGATACTAGTCGGGATTGAATTCATTACCTCAGAAATACTTGATAATATCAAGTATTTATAATATTATTATAAATATATTCTGAAAAATTGAACTTTTTAGCTTGAAAAATACAAGTTATACCTAAGAAAAATATAAATTCCAATGATCATTTATTCATAATTTATTTCAACGAATTTTCTTGAAATGCAATATTTCTGGTTAAGAGATCACAATTTCAGTCATCCAGTATAGACAGACCTTATGTAGGTAATCGAGCAAAACTTTCTACAAGTAAAGAAATATTGAAGGACAATAAACGATAAACGAATGACTTAACAAAATCACAGAAAAGTTTCACATTCGATAACTTTCGAATGAATTGCCATGGTAAATTTCAAAGTTAACCCACGAGTAAATAATATTGTAAATCACAACTCATGAGACCAAAGCACGTTTATGTTCATATCATAATGCAGGTGTTCAATTGTAAAGTTTCGGTAGGGGCGCGTACCAAGCTTTTTCTCATTTCTTCTCCCCATCTCTAACTTCTGACATGAGATACACTAGAAACCTTAGATTCAACACTGCGAAAATTATAAAACTCAAATATTTTTCGAGATTAAATAAGAAAAATATGAGTGAGGCTACCTTTCTCCCAACCTTTATAGTGGAGTAAAGATTCCCAGTTTTAGGAGTAAAGTTACCATCAAATTTTTGGTAAACAAAGGCATAACTAAGAAGACACTTTTTTGAGAATTTGATTAGTGTATTTTGTTTAGAATAAGATATTGAAAGTGATATGATGAGGGCTTGCTTGGTAAATACACTCCAAACTCCTGATATGGAAGAAATTTTGGAGCACAAGAAATAGGACAAAAACAGCTGAACAGGAAACTATGACTGATAACAGCATTAGAACATGGATAAAGGCGCCATCACAAGCCACATCGATTCTCTGGGATGTGGAGAATAACGAAAACACAATAGCTAACTTTTATCTAAGTTCTACCACGCTTACGTCACAATTGAAGATTCTCACTTTTTGGGGTAAAGTTACCCCTGGTGGGGTAAAGTTTGACGGTTTTACGGTACCGCAATATGCATTGGGTATTGACTTTGTGTCAATGACCAGATGAGATTGAATGAGCCTGAAAAAATAAGCAATTCACACTCGTTATTGATACCCCATTAAGCTTATTAATGATAATTTATAAAATAATTTATTGATCCAATCCTCAAGTATTTCTGAGCTCTACATTGGATTTTAATGATTCAATGCCGTTTTAAATTGATGAAAAACAGTACCTTTGAAACGATGAAAAGCAATACCTTAGTACCTATCGATTCCGAAGGTTAATTAGGTACCTTTGAAAATAATAAACAAATTTAGGTGAACATTACATTAAAAATATCATCGAAATAATGAAAATAATCCATAAATATCAAGTGTAAGGTTGAGGATCTAAGGGGGTCTCTGAATCTACCACTGTCCTCAATCTAGTATAAATCAGCTCAGAGCACTGTTGCCAAATCTCCCTTTACTAGCTACAATGAGGGTTCAGAAGTGTTTTGAAACAGTGGATTCTCAGAAGCTTTTGTCTTCCATCCATGCAGATAGGTCACAACAAGCCCTCCAGAATAATGCCCCCCCCCCCCCGACTATTTCGGTTTGGGGGGGGGGGATGTACTACCTTTTTGAAGGAAAGCGGGTAGTCCAGTGTCACCCATAGGAAGGGGTGGGTCAATGTTTTTTCTAATAACACAACTGCTAATCCTTCTGTGCCCTCTGGACGTCCCTGTGACGCTCATCAGTTGAGTAGGCGCGTTCTCCGAATATGCTGGCTCTCCTGCTCGTCTCCTCTGCATCCCAGTCTTCTGAATGTTCCACAGCCAGTCGTGACTACGCATTTTTACCGGCGCGGTCGGTTCAAAGTGAAAATGGGCAATTTCGATACGTTTTGGCGCACCGATGTGTCAAATTTCGTGAAGTGCCAGTGATGAAAGTGTTGTTTCGCTTTGCGTCGTCAAATTCAGAGGACCATGTTTAGTTCGAGACCCAAGGTAATCATCAGCCACACTGAGTAAACCTTATTTTGCTTCACTATTTTCAATGAAGAACCTTTGTATAGCAAAAAAAAAATTAATTTATTAGTTCTTTACGTTTCAAGATGCATGTAATTCAAAACACTGCAAATTATTATCAAAAATTCAGAGTAGGTGGGGTTGAAGCCCTACAATTTTTGGTTTTTAGACCATTGTGACCATCTGAGGGCAGATTTCCCAAAAATCATGGTGAGAACATTAGTGACTTGAATCATTACAGTGCAGGATACATAGTCGTCAAAGAGTTGGTGTGATTTCAGAAGACGATTACAGGTCTTCTTGCATGTGGAGAGTACGAATGTTCTTTTCCAAAGATTATGTTTTCAACAGTCCGAAGCTTTGCTTGAGTTTCTTTAGGCCCAAATTCAATACGATCAAAATATCGTTGAAGATTGCTGGAAACATTTAATTCTAAGACCACTGTACAATGGTGTTTGATTTACCTACCTCAAACAGTGATTTCAATATTGTTATGCTTTATGTGCGTTCCTTTTGGTTGAAATTCATTAGGTACCTACTAGATATTAATATTGTTAGTAAGGCATTTTCGTTCCTTGTAATACGAAAATTTGAAATGAGTCAGGTGTATTTTGAAAATAAAAAACAATCGCGTGGTTGTTTAGGAAGTAGGTACCTAGGTACATGAAACGCTTCCTTGTGTGATACCTTGGCTAATAGATTTATTGAATTGCAAAATCTTTTCTGGGGTTCCTGTTCTGTTATTTCTGATTTTATTAGAACTTTTCAGCTGCCCGAAAAAAAATTCAGTCAGTAATTTGCATTTTTCATTATTTTCATTCACATTTGTTAGTGACTAATTTATCTTCTAATTTATCTTTGAGGATACATGCTTGAGTCATCGAATAACGGCCAATGTATCCTTCGGAATACATTTTTAATTTTGGTTTGTTATTTTCAATAGGAACACTCCTCAAAATTTGTTGCTTTACGTTTCAAGGTACGTAAATCCAAAAATCGAATAAAAATTTGGCCGTCCGTCACTTTCGTTAGTTAGCATTGATCGATTTTGATGAAATTTGATATGTGTGGCTCCCCGAAGCTTTCGGTTGATGTAGGTCACTTCTAAGGGTTGAAATTTTGAAAACGCTCTAGCTCAAAATGTTTCGATATAAAGGTATTGCTTTCCACCAATTTTAAATATTATTGAATTTTTAGAATTTTTTGAGACCAACCAGAGCTCTGTCTTACAAAAAAATCTTACAGTAAAACGAGCACCACGTTTATAAAATTTGTGTACCATGAAATTGAAGGAATCATTTGGGAGACGTTCAAGATGTACGGTCCTTCCAACCTACTTAGATTACTACAGCTATCATCAATACAGGATACACCTTCGTTATACGTTGGAGGATTTACAAATCATTAGCAGGATGAATGGGGAAGATTTACAACGGGGTGCGCGCAGTTCATTATTGGTAGGAGAGGTCTTCTGGATAAATATTATGCTCGTACCTATCGTGTTCCCATAGATAATTGAACCCCTTGAATAATTCTTACTGCTATAGTAGGGAATGTCAAGTAAGAACATGATTTCCTGTTTCTTTTCAGTAAAAAAAGGTCTTCAGATTCTGTTCCCCATTGACAAGAGAAGTACACAACATGCATGATAATCATGATCATTAGGTATTATATAAAACGTATAAAATGAAACCAGTATTGAATCCCTTGAATAATTATTACTTCTTAAATTGTTTCTTTTCACTAAAACATATTGTTTAGTAATGCATGCATTCCAGGGGACGTCCCATTGGATAAACATTGGATCAGTTTAACCAGTTTTTAAGTGATAAAACTGTTTCACTCGATGTAATTTATTTATTACTTTAGGCAAGAAATAGTGACCCCCCCCCCCCCCACCATTATCCACCTTAACATTTCTAGCGGCATGGGAGCCTCGAATCTGAAGAGCATTTTAAAGTCCATGATCTACGATACCCAACATGCGAATTCGAGTTCACCCCCCCCCCCCCCCCCTCACACCTCCACCTCCCCAACGCCAACCAAAGCGGAAATACGTCGTAACATTGAACTTTCATCTGTTAGTTTTAGTAGGCGGTCCGTCGAGGTTCACATCCGTATTCAAGGTGAAACACACAAAAAAAAACACGAAATATGCGGTTTATGGTGTCCTGGCACCATGGTGGCACCACTATTAGTTCCATGGTCGTACAGAGAATAATTCATGAAAATCCGGAGGTATAATGAGAATTTTTCCTTAATTTCAAAGCTTGGGGACAGTTAGTAAGCAGTGAAGGAACCGAAATATTGAAAAATCGGATATTTTGTGAATATTATCCCCCCCCCCCACTCGCCCTCTCTCCTTGCGAATTTTGGTACTCGGGTGAAATTATGTACAACTCGGAAGTTATTTGAGTCAAACAAAAAAAAAAACACGCAAATCGGTTGGAAATTGAGGCCTGGGCAGAGTTTACAAGATTACGCCCGCAAACGCACGTTTTTTAAGCATTAACCCCCCCTTAAAAGGCAAAATTCGAAATTCCGGCGACGTAGTGCACAACTAGATAGTTTTCCGCGTCGAACAAAAAAAGAACCAGGAAAATCGGTTGAGAACTAAGGCCTGTGCAGAGTACACAAGATTTTGTTACACACACACACACACACATACACACACACAGACATACACCTATGGTTTTTTTCGCGGATTTGGATTCAGAATGGTCTAAAACGGATTACTGTGTGGTTATTTTTTTTCTGTTGAGTGTTGTCCAACTTCACCCCAGATCGATCGCATAAGGACGCCCAAGTCTTACTGTGGGACGTCCTAAAAAATGGTACCTATTCAGATTCAGTTCCCTATTGACATGATCATTATTACAAATAATAATGCGTATAAAATTAACCCAGTAAAATTTTGAGAAAATACAGTTGGTTACAGAAATAGTTTTCAAACTTGAAATGATAACTTGAACAAGTTTTTAATAAATGGTGTTGTATACCGATTTTGATGGGGATTTTTGCTATACAACGACTAGGTAACGGCTAGGTTGCGCCTAAATTTGGAGGCGAAATCATCAACTATAGGTAATTCTATAATTCTTCTATAAATTCTACAATTCAACCATTATCTTGTGTTTATTCTCTAGAAATTAAACACCTAGATATTTGCTGTAGGTAAAAGTTTATTGTTGGAATCGCGGACAAGAGAATCGAGGACATTAAAAATTGAATGAATGAACGAAACGAATAGTTAGGTATGTTACTTTTGAGAATCAGAAACAAAAAGGAAAAGTTTTATAAAGTACGAGAAGAACAAAAATCCCGAAGCGAGTCTCGGAGGTAAGTCCCGTTTTTTCCGCGATCTCCCAATAATATGGCAATCTCCGGGATGGCAACGATATATCAATATATGAAATATATCGATATACTACGTTTGATATATCGATATAGAGAACCTATATTATCGGTCAATATCGATATATTTACCGATATATCGCGACCTGTTTTCAAGTTTTAAAAAAATATATATTTTAATTAAAAATTAAATTTTGAAATGAATGGACGAGAAGAGACGCCTATACCTGTACTAACATCAAGTAATTTTATTCCAAATTTTGTAGGTACCTAGTGAAGGGTTGATTTCAGACTGTTGACTCCAGCTCAAACATGATTGTGCACATGAATGTTTTACCCGTACAGTGGCTCTAAAGCCTCAATTACTTGACTTGAATCAAAAGTAATTGAGGCTCGTCTAGATTAAAACTACTTACTATACGAAGTGAAGCAGGTTTTCACAACAATTATTTTCAATTTTGAAGGATCATGATTGTCTACAGTATACCCCTGTCAATTTATAAATATATTTAACATTGCAATGACATTTTCGCACTTTTTTCCAGTTTTTAAACAACGAATTTCGATCATTCAAACCCAGTAACTTTTGAAAGTAGTATTCATTTCACCAGGTTTTTTCAAATATATCTTCCGATATGTTGAGTAGGTATATCGATAATATTTCTTCCAAAATGATGTTAGTAACTTTTCAATTCACCTACCTACTTACTTCTTCAAGTTCTTCCAAGTAGATACTCCGATATGTCCATAAATGTCATCCTGAATGATTTTTATATGGTTATAAAACGATTAAATTCACCTACCTACTTCACACGTTTTTGACATTTTCATGTCTTTGCCCTGGCACATAGCACAAAAAACTGTCACGAAATTGTGTTACAGTGCCTTAAAGGTGCCCGTCCACTAGGTCGACAGCGCGGCGCGACACGGCGCGACGCGAAAAAAAATTTCTAGAAATTTAATGGGAAATGAATGGCAGCCCGTCCACTAGGTCGACAGCGCGGCGCGGCGCGGCGCGGGTCGAAACTTTTTCGCAATCTGTCGCTCTCCAGACTTCTGGAGCGCGGCGTCGCGCCGCGTCGCGCCGCGCCGCGCCGCGCTGTCGACCTAGTGGACGGAGGGCGAAGCGAAAAATTGTCGACCTCGGTCATTTTCGTCAGTGTTCGGCTTTCGTATACGAGGCTTAATCATGTGTGAAGCTCGAAAAACTTCCCCCTCGACATTCTAAAATAATTTATAAACTTTTGCTCGTCTCTTAGCAAATCTTGGAACAGGTGATTGTGCTCCCCCAGGTCCATCCTCTTTATTGGATGGACCTAAACTCTTCTCCTTTTCCCACCGATTTGGTCCTCTTCTTCTGCTTCCAAAGCTGCAACTAAAATGAACATTTCTTCTTCGTCGTCCGATGAAGACATAATATCTATGCCCCACATTTTCCTGAGAAGGCACCTTCTCAGGCGTGGCGAAACGGCGGGTCGAAAAATTTTATCCGCTCCAGTGGACGGAGCCTAGGAATTTCGCGTCGCGCCGCGTCGCGCCGCGCCGCGCCGCGCTGTCGACCTAGTGGACGGCCAGCTTTATAATGATTTCCGCTTACAACGACCCCGTTGTTAGGTTTGTTCCTTTTCTACACTTTTTAACCCACAAAAATCGTTCACCACTCGTTGGAAAGCTCTCGATTTAACGAACATTTTCATGTTCTCCATAACATATTGACTATACGAATAGCGGAGCTATGGGCATAACTGTTCTCATATTTTGTTTACAACAGCAACGCATTGTGAGGTTTGAAAAATACAACAAATAGCAGCTATTTGCTGCTATAGATAGTTATTATGTTAATGATTCGTTTCACATTCTGACAACAACGGAGGGTGGGTTATAAAATCCTATAGTGAGGTAAAAAGCAATAGGTAAAGACATGAAAATGTCCCAATGCGTTGCAGACTCGTATGCAAGCGTTTTTTGAAAGTTTTCAACTTCCTTTGCAAAGTGAGTGAGAACCATATAGCGAGTATGAGTTGGTAGGTGCGCTCTCCTCATGTCTAGCTGCTGTTGAGCCCTGATGGAGGTTAAAGTAGATCTTCCGATATATTGAAATATCGATATATTTTCTCCGATATATCGAAGGTATCGATATCTCATTGACGATATATCATTTGATCGATGTATCGATATATTTCATTCGATATGTCGCGATCTTCACGCGCATGAAGCCGCGGTCATCACCTGACCTGTCAGGGTTCAAGCACTGGATGACGCTCAACTCGGTATCGTCATAGTGAAGCCAGATTCATGTAGGTAGGAATGATCATCTTGAACAAAGATATTTATATTTTTCTACTACAGAGCAACATTTCAGACTAGTAGGAAGTGTGGGTTCTCTCTAGTTCTTTGGCAAGCAAAAGTCTTGAGAAGTCTTCGATAGAAAGTAATTCTACCTATCTACTACCTGGGTACCCACATTCTTCTCAGTCCTTTCTTGGCTGAATCACCCCTTTCTACTTGCCTAATTGAGTGATTTTTCAATTAAAAACCAACAGCTGGTTCGGCTAATCAATCAATGAGGATAATTAATACTTTCAAAATGGCAAAGCCGAGTTTTTGTAGACGGGCGATCTTTACGGAAAAATAATAAATCGTCTTGTTATAATTTGCAGATTCTAAATAAAAACACTGTTTTTCGCAAACTTAGTCACGTTGGCTGTTGAAGGGTTGATCATACATTTGTCCACCACTAGACCTCCTCGACAGGTCTCACCGGCCGAGGATTTTCGAAGTGAACTTTCTTCGATGACAAATGAACGTGTCGAGAGAGATTTTTCCATCTCCCTTCTCCTTCGAAAGAATTTCAAAAACCGAAAATCCCCATCATCCGATCGAAAGGGAAGACGCAAAACTCTCAGGCTCATCTTCATCTGACCGTCTCGTCTTCGAACCGCGGAAATCATGTCCTGAGCGTCTTGTTAGTAAGCGATCATGAACTCCAAACAAAAAACGTGAGCTTCCCAGATTTTTTCTCTCTCATCGGTCAGGATTTGTGACGTTTCCTCGTTTTCTTTCTCTATCTCCCGCCTCACTCTCTCAATCTCCCAGAACCCTTTTCGCCTTGGAATTGAAGGGAAAAGGGCTTTCACACAACACGATTTTTCTGACATCTTTGAAACACGAAGTCGTTTTGAGTCGTCGAACTCAATCAAAAATTGAAAAAAGAGAAGTGTTTTGCATGATGACCTTTGTACTCGTAGATTTGCATTTTCGTGCTCAAAGAAATATCCCCATACTCCGACATTTCAATTCTTTGATTTGTAACTCATCAATGAGTCATGACTGTAGTGCACAAAATTAGATTACGTGTTGTAAAAATACCTTATTCGCACAAAAATTGGGGCCCTAATGATTACTTCTGAATTAATTCCAATATACGAATTATTCCAACATTCGTATTATACAAATTGTTCGTTTCAGCGTATACTCGCTACGTTTATAAGTTACCGGGTGAATAGAAACAGTTTTGCCTCCCTAATCAAGTATGTAAGTAAAGTAAACAACCATTTCAGGTTGGATTTTCGTCCGACTGCTATTCCTGTCGTCGCTGACGTCATCAGCTGTCTTCCAAAGGGAAGATAAGAATTTGATCTGATGATTTCGGCTTTCCACTTCCTCACCGCCCTGAATTGGGACGAGGGAGGCGATGAGAGCCCCGGCCGCCGAAAAACGCAACTTCCGGCGATGAGTCTTGAACCCTCGATCCCCGCAGAGGTCGGTCCAAAGTCCAACCCCAAACAGCGACGCCCCAACGACCGTAGCCACACCGCTAATCAGCCATCGTCTCTAATCAGAAGCCTAATGCTAGGAAGAGTTTTGATCATTCTAAGCTTCAACCGCACAATCCCAGAAAATCCCCTTTAGTAATTTGACGCGGAAAAGCTATAGTAGGTAGGCAAATATTTTCTAGCTACACAAATTGAGTAACGTACCAAGCTGCTGCATGAGTGAGTTGTGACGCAGAATAACTGCGTGTATGGTAACTCAGCAAGGGTATGGAAAGCTCAATACGATTATCCAAATGAGTCAAGTTTCTTAGTTTTGGTTTATTATTTTCAATAATGAACCTTTGGAATCGACCAAGAAAAAAAAAATTAACACCCGTTCAAAATTTGATGGTTTACGTTTCAAGGTACGTAGAATCCAAAAATCGAATAAAAATTTGGCCGGCCGTCCGCCGTACGCGGCACTTTTGCCACTTAGCATTGACCGATTTTGATGAAATTTGGTATGTAGGCTCCATTTGGGGTCTAGTTGTGCCCCGAAGCTTTTGGTTGATGTAGGTCACTTCTAAGGGTTCCAAAATCAATTTTGAAATTTTGAAAACGCCCTAACTTTAGTTTTTCCTTCAATTTAAGATTCTATAGAATTTTTAGAATTTTTTGAGACCACGCGGAGCCCTATAGGACTAACCGTTCGCTCCCTACGAAAATTTAAGGGTTTATATTGAAATATATATATATAAATCAAAACCCGAGTGTGAATTGCAAAAGAGGCCTAATCTCCGTTCAAATTAGAGCTGACCGAAATGCGATCGATGGTTGGTGATTTTTTATTTAGGTATTTTTATTTTTATTTTTTTATTTTATTTTTTATATATTTTTTCCCTTCATATTGTATGGTTGGTGATTTTGTAGACGAGTGATCTATAATATAGAAATATTTTCTATATTATAGAAAAATAATAAACCATTGTGTAATAATTTGCAGCGTTTTATTATTTCAATCATAACAAAATTAAATAGCAAAGTTGCTACTAAGTGCAAATGCTTAGTGCAATAAAAAATGTTAAAGAAAAAAAATCTACTAACGTCGTTTTAAGAATTTCTTCAAAGCTCAGCTCACCATGCAATCCGCATGCAGCCATCGTCGGGGTCAAGAGCCGCTACCCTTCGCTTAGTTTAACTGTCGTTAAAAGGAAGTAAACGGAAAGTTAGCGACAAGTGCGTTTAGGAGTCACGTCAGCGAGGCGGCGTGTCCGGCAGACCGGACCGTCGCGTCCCCGTACGGATCTCCCGGCGTGAGTACGTGCTCGCGTGCGGCCCGCGTCTCCTCAGCGGCCTCCTCTCAATGAAAATTCATCTAGCGATCAGTCCCACTTTCACTCGAGAGGAAAACAGTCTTTCAATACATCCAAAGTCAGTTTCTTCTTTAAAAAAAAAATAAAATAAAATACCCGCTTGTGCTTCCTTATTAGATAGGTATTAAAAGCTACGTAGTTATTTGTGCGGTACATAAGGAAAGTTATGACTTTCAAAATAAAAATGTTGCATTTTGGAGTTTCGTAAAAATAATTATACCTCGTTTGTTTCCAAGGCGTTTATTGGCTTGCTGGTACTGATACAGATTCGAAATGATTCTCAAATCTTTGCCCTTTATTCTGAGTTATCCCTCACAGCCATCAACTTTCCAAACTGTACTCCTTCAAACACTTTTGGTTTATTATTTTCAATAATAAGCCTTTGGAATCGAGCAAGAAAAAAATTTTAACCCCCCCCTCAAAATTTGATGTTTTACGTTTCAAGGTACGTAGAATACGAAAATCAAATAAAAAAATTTCCGTCCGTCCGCCGTACGCCGTCCGCCGTACGCCGCACAGTGGGGCCGGAGTGGAAAAAACTCAATTTTTGCAAAGTGACTAAAAAAGAAATGTGATGTGGTTTTCTCCAAGTCTATTACCTGTAGAATCAGGGTGTGAAGCACCTTCAATGTTTAAAAATTGTTTTCACTGCTAAATGGGGGCTCAAACCTGATATTTCGAGATTTTAAGCACTTTGAGAGTGGAATTTGAAAATTTCCTAACACGTTCTATGTGTTTCAAAAAATTTAAATAAAATCATATAATGTTGGATATATATATGTAGTATCTCTAAAAAATGCTAATTATTTTTTCATAACATTTTAGCTTGAACATTAGCTCCAGATTTGGGTTTTTATAGCGAAATACAACTTTAGAGGAGTGGAAAAACCGAGCTTCGCCTTCCTTCGGTTTGGCTCATTTTTTTTCTTGAAAATCTGACCATTATCAAGAAGCTGTAAAAATTTCATAGCCGTATTTCACCGAATTTAGATGTAGTGGGTTAAAATGTGATTGAAGGTACACCAAGAATGCCGTCTCTGCCGTCACCGCAGCTTCAGAGTAAAACCCTTCTAAAGGTTGTAACTTCTACATTTACCTCTCGAAATCGATAAAATGTCCAGGGATTGTGAATGTTGACATGTAGAATGTCCCCTATGTGGGCTGTTAGCTACAATCACTGAGTAACGGAGTCAAGTTAAGGCTACATTGGTCGGATCATCTATACAATCGGGTTGTGGATACTGGGAAGCTATGTGCCACACCCATTTGGCAGACATTTTTTGTTTTATTTTTTTATTGGAAAACAGAATGATGTGAATAGCGAGGTTTTCGTAAAATATTTCTGCTGAGAGTCAACAAGGTTCTGTTTGAACAAACAAGGTTCTTCGGATTGTCATTCGCAGTAGTGTGGTCAGTTCGTAGTGTCGTGACATACCGAGAACATGTCATCGTTGAAAATCTCTTATTCGGATTTAGCAAACGTTTAATTTGGATTCGTTCCAATATTCGATCGCTTACTATCCAATTTTCAGAGGTTTTTATCACTCAAAATTTTGTCAAAATTAAATATATAAATATATATGCACACATATATATTTATAGTTGAAGAGGTTAATTTTGAGGTTCGGTCATAGAAAGAAGTATTTCCCAACGTTTCGAAGGTTTATTCCTCCATTTTCAAGGGAGAGCTGTAGATCGACTTCGTGGCTTGAGAGCACTAAACATAGAGAGGTCTGGTCATAGAGAGGTCTGGAGTTGAAGCTTAGACCTAGTGGTGACCAGACCTCTCTATGTTTAGTGCTCTCAAGCCACGAAGTCGATCTACAGCTCTCCCTTGAAAATGGAGGAATAAACCTTCGAAACGTTGGGAAATACTTCTTTCTATGACCGAACCTCAAAATTAACCTCTTCAACTATAATTATTAACGGTCGAAAAACAAAGGACCCACTGCTGGCTTCCCTCAACATATATATTTACATACATATATAAAGAAACCTCAATTCAATCATCTTTATCATATCCTATAACCTCTGAAACGAAGAAAAAACAAAATAAAACACACCCATCGTCTGTAAAACCGCTTTTCTGTTTTTTTTTTCCACACGCTTTGCCACTTTGAGTAACATTATTTTTTCAAAATTCAAGATTTAGTACTAAAATAATAAATTTAAACGTCAGAAAACATATTTTCTAATGTATTTTCGTATTCGGAATCGAATGCAACCATTCCCAAGACGATACAGTAATTCGTTCAAAAGATAATGACTTTTTTCCGATTTTTGGCCATTTGGCCCCACTGTGCGCCGTACGCGGCACTTTTCTTAGCAACACTGGACCAATTTGGTTCAAATTTGGTATATGGGCTCCATTTGGGGTCTAGCTGTGCCGCGAAGCTTTTGGTTGATGTATGTCACTTCTAAGGGGTGAAAATTAAGGGTTGAAATTTTCAAGAGTACCCTAGCTCAAAAACTCTCGAAATAAAGGTATCGTTTTTTCACCAATTTTAAATAGTATTGAATTTTAAAAAATTTTTGAGACCACCCGGAGCTCTGTAGGACAAACCGTTCGGTCCCTACGAGTACTTGAAGGTTTTCCTTCGATAAAACAGAATCATGAGTGTGAATCGCAAAAGAGGTCTAATCGCCGTTCAAATTTTATCTGACTAAAATGCGATCGCTGTTAATTTCTTCGATTTGTATACAGTTTTGCCTTCTGCGTAACCAGTAATCAAATTTCCATATCAAGCTTTCTATTTTTCGAATCGAGTGTGAAGCGTTTAGTTCTTTCTAATAAACTTGATTGTGAAGGTGTGAAGCCATTATAGTGTGGTAGGTAGTACCTACCAATAGTTGGTAGGTAAAAAAAAATTGGTAGGTAAAACAATGTTTGTAGGTAAAAAACGCTGCAAATCATTGCTCACTGATCAGATCACTGATCAGCTGAGTGAGCTCCGAAGCCATTTTCAATGATATTGAATGGAAGTGCTCTTCCAGGCGTCTCCAGCATTCGAGGAGATCTTCTTCACTCCTCACATCACTGATCAGCTGAGTGAGCTCCGAAGCCATTTTCAGTCCTATTGAATGGAGGTGCTCTTCCAGGCGTCTCCAGCATTCGAGGAGATCTTCTTCACTCTTCTGATCACTGATCAGCTGAGTGAGCTCCGAAGCCATTTTCAATCCTATTGAACGCAGGAGCTGAAATTTGAGAGGGAAGGTCAAGGGAGAATACAGATGGTGGTAGGTGCTATTGATGGAGAACCAGTGATCTATACAGAAGGATGATCTATACAGAAAATAATAAACCTTTGAGCAATGATTTGCAGCGTTTGGTTTATTATTTTCAACATTAAACCTTTGGAATCGAGGAAGAAAAAATTACCCCCCCCCCCCCTCCTCATCCCCTCTCAAAATTTGATGGTTTACGTGAAATCCAAAACGCTGCAAAATATTACACAATGGTTTATTATTTTTCTATATTGATCACTCGTCTGCAAAGCCACCAACCATCCAACATGAAGAAAAACATCGATAGCATTTCGGTCAGCTAAAATTTGAACGGAGATTAGGCCTCTTTTGCGATTCACACTCGTGTTTCTGATTTATCGTGTTTTTATTTATCCAAACTTTTAATTCTCGTAGGGAGCGAACGGTTTGTCCTACAGAGCTCCGCGTGGTCTCAAAAAATTCTAAAAATTCTATAGAATCTTAAATTGAAGGAAAAAATACCTTTATATCAAAATTGTTTGAGTTTGGGCGTTTTCAAAATTTCAAAATTCATTTTTGAACCTTTAGAAGTGACCTACATCAACCAAAATCTTCGGGGACAACTAGACCCCTAATGGAGCCTACATACCAAATTTCATCAAAATCGGTCAATGCTAAGTGGGGAAAGTGCCGCGTACGGCGGACGGAAGGCCAAATTTTTATTAGATTTTTGGATTCTACATACCTTGAAACGTAAACCAACAAATTTTGAGGGGGTGTTAAAAATTTTTTTTTCCTGGTCAATTCCAAAGGTTCATTTTAAAAAATAATAAACCAAAATGATCATTAATATCGCAGCATAAAAATGAGGTTGAGAAGGCAACTTAGTGATTAAATCTATTGCTATTTTATACAGAATTTTCCTCTTCAGATGTGGCCACACTACCAAGCCTTCGAACTACCTTTCCAAGTTTGGCGAATCGGAAAAGCAATGAAGGGGGCCACAAGTCTCCCAAGTGCTAAACTACTTTTAGAACGATTAATCAAAGAAATAACGATCGCTGTTCCGAGTATCTCCTGACACGAAAACTTCTCTCTCCCCCCCCCCCCCACCAACAGGCCATGAAATAGTGAATTTTGTTCGATTGGTTCTCAACGCCGGCTTTCAGATGTTTCTACCGCGTAGGTATTGCACTGTCTCTATTTTTGTTACTTTGGAGAGGGGAAGTAGGTAGGTACCTATTTCATGTTACCAAACGATCCTTTCCTCTCAATACAAAAAAAGAAGTTATTGAAAGGGACTATGATGACAAAAATCTTCATGGTGTAGGCTATTCCTGCCTTAAATTCGAGTCCAACCACAAACTGTAGGTATCCTATTTTCGCAGGTTCATTTCTTGAGTTGTAGAACAAAAGCACCACATTTACCTACATTCAATTGTATTAGTAAATTTTAAATTCATCGGATTACAAGTTAAATGAAGGTAGATTGAAATCTCTTTGAGTCAACGACAAAAAAAAAAAAAATCTTCCACAAGTCAAACTAATTTTCCAATCTGAATTTACAGTAACACTATTGTCACGTTCAAAAAATATGTAAATATTAAAGGGTAAAAAATTTCGAATCAGAATGCATTTTATGAATTTGTGGCAGATGGAATTCACTTAGGGCATTGATTTGACCGTCCATGCATCGAAATTTTCGCATCAAATTTCCCAAATCCAGAACGAGATGAATAGGTAGTACAGTAGTGAAGTAAAGATGAAGTGATGTCAAGGAATTTTGAATTTATGATATTCAGGGTGTCCCAAGAACATTATTTTCAATAATGAACCTTTGGAATAGACTAAGCAAAAAAATGTTTTAACCCCCCTCAAAATTTGTTTGTTTACGTTTCAAGGTACGTATAATCCAAAAATCTAATAAAATTTTGGCCGACCGTCCGCCGTAAGCAGCATATTGACCGATTTTGATGAAATTTGGTATGTAGGCTCCATTTGGGGTCTAGTTGTGCCCCGAAGCTTTTGGTTGATGTAGGTCACTTCTAAGGGTTGAAAAATAAGGTTTACAATTTTGAAAACGTCCTAACTCAAAAATTTTGATATAAAAGTATTGTTTTTCCATCAATTTAAGATTCTATAGGATATTTAGAATTTTTTGAGACCACCCGGAGCTCTGTAGGACAAACCGTTCGCTCACTACGAGAATTAAAAGTTTGGATAAATAAAAACACGATAAATCAGAAACACGAGTGTGAATCGCAAAAGAGGCCTAATCTCCGTTCAAATTTTAGTTGACCGAAATGCGATCGATGTTTTTCTTCACGTTGGATGGTTGGTGGCTTTGCAGACGAGTGATCTATATAGAAAAATAATAAACCATTGTGTAATAATTTGCAGCGTTTTTGTTGCAAATTAGTTTTAGAAACTACTCCTGAAGTTTGGTGGATAACTTATGGGACACCCTGTACAGGTTGTCTACGAAACAGGTCCCATTCCTTCAAAGGGTCGATTCTACAACTAATTTGCAACTAAAAGTCTCTTGGCAATTTTTTTAGAGGCATTTTTTTCGAGTTATTTCAAAAGTTATCTAAAGTTTTTTTTTGTTGTAATTTCGACCTAGTGTCATTAAATTGGTAATAACTCCTCTAATTTGCTGTGATAATTACAATTTGAGGATACCGTTGGAAAGAGCACTAAATTTCCTATCTTCCCGATACCAAATATAGTCTTTGCAGTTGAATTTTACGGGAATCAAGCAACTTAAAAAGTGAACTTAGTAACGTTTTGAGAAATTTTCGTTTTTCCACGCCCGTAATGTTCAAATAATTCGAGATAATGAACTATTGCTGGAAAGCCTAAAACCTGCGCCAGGTTCTCAGCTTTCCAACTGTGTAATCAAAAAAATTTTACAATCGAATTTAAGGGAGACATTTCTGTTTGAACGAGGAAAAAGTTATTTTGGATGTTTTTGGATCTATGGAAAAATATAGTGGATCTATAAAGAAAAATAATAAACCGTTGTGTAATAATTTGCAGCCTTTTATACATGCGGAAAAACTCGCAAATGGGAAATTGAAGAAGGGTACGACAATCATAATTCAAAATTTAATGACAGCTTCATTGCCATTAAAACTAGGTAAAATTAATGAGGCGGTAAGGAAGGCGAAAATGTCGACCTCAGAAGGTCTTTAGAGAACGTGAAATGTGAAGAATTGAACCTCTTGCGCCTGCAGTAGGTAGGGAAAGGGTTTCGTGTAGATATGAGTCAGTAAAAATTCGTATTGAAATCAGAGACACGAGTTCACTTTACTTTGCAACTCCCAGGTTGGTACTAAGAAATTATCCAAAAAAATGTTCCTCTCACTTTATCAGCTGGTTTTCCGGTATTCCCCCACCATTTCCCCTCAGCAATGCAATAATCGAAATCCCGTCAACCAGCGATAACTCAATTCGACTCTTACAAATTAGGTGGGTGGGTAACTGTCTTAACACCTTGACAATCTGATTTGCCGATTCAATCTGCCGAATATCGACCATCCGCCTTGAAAATTCAATTGAACGGCTTTTGAACATTCGTTTAACACGGCGGCATTTTGGCCGCCTTCGATTAATATAATATTTTTAGCGTATAAGTGTATGTGTTCACCATTGATCACTGACTTTCACATTAGGGAAATACAAATAAGGTACACAAATTAGGTTAAGGGGGTCCATGAGTCGGTTCTAATTTAACACTTTTTCATGTACCTGTTTCTCTGGATATATTCATGATATCTTCATAATTTTTTTTTAAATTCTTTGTCTACTCTCCATATAACCACTGAGTGAGTTTCAACTCTGTTGTGCAAATATTATTTTACCTAAAAGCAATATAGCAAAACAAATTTTTCGTGTTTTTTATGTTTGTGATTTTTTTTTATTCTAGCCATGTTTCTGTTTGGAGTTTTTCGTCCAAACTTGTTCAGTGAATGTAATAAAGACCCCTTGACAACATTTAAAAAAAAAAATCAAGTTGCTCTATTGGTTGCCGAGAAACAGGTACCTAAGTGATGAAAAACAGGGGTTTCTCGGTTTGGAGAAAAACCGCGATTTGTGAAAGGTTCCCGTTTTATTATAAAATACATATATTATACAATATATTATAAAATACATTTTATTGAATATAATTTCAATTAGGTGAATAAATAAAAACGTGGGTAATTTGATAATATGACCAAATCAGACTAAAAAAAGGTACATTCAGTCTTTGTTCTAGCAACACAGCATAAAGTTTTATAATGCAATATGACAATATAATATTGGTAACACAATAAAGTGAGTACATAGTGTACTTGAGCACCTACCTACCCATGTTTACTTAGATCCAACGTCGACGTTGTCAACTTTCACACTAATTTACGAGCGTAGTTCGCGATTCTGACGTACCTTCTGCCTGCCATCTGGTGTCTTATGTTGTAATTAGAGAATACCTGTGCGTTCCGTTGCGCTGTGAATGGGGTATTTCAGTCAATTTATATATTTTTTTTTCTAAGAGCACGGGTCAGGAACAACGGTAATTGGGTCTGTTCGTCGAGAAAATGTTTAGTAGAAATTAGGGAAGCTAATGGAAGTTGAAGATTTGAATGATGTGACGTAGTAGCTTGTTGTGACGTGTTAAATTGCTGACCTTGGATCCAGACATTCCACTGATCCCGAGCGGTCTCGAACGCCTTGTGGTCTTGGATACTACAAAATACTACACATACACGCCTGCGGCGAAGTGTGTGTGCGATCATGGAGGCCCGCCTTTTTTAGGACGTCCCACAGTAAGACTTGGGCGTCCTTATGCGATCGATCTGGGGTGAAGGAGGACAACACTCAACAGAAAAAAAAATAACCACACAGTAATCCGTTTTAGACCATTCTGAATCCAAATCCGTGAAAAAAACCATAGGTGTATGTCTGTGTGTGTGACAAAATCTTGTGTCGTCTGCCCAGGCCTTAGTTCTCAACCGATTTTCCTGGTTATTTTTTTGTTCGACGCGGAAATCTATCTAGTTGTGCACTACGTCGCCGGAATTTCGAATTTTGCTTCTTAAGGGGTGAAAAGGGGGGGTTAAAGCTCAAAAAACGTGCGTTTTTGAGCATAATCTTGTGTACTCTGCCCAGGCCTTAGTTCTCAACCGATTTTATGATGTTTGTACGAGGAAGATACAAAATATTTGATGTGAAAAAAGTGTCGTTCTAAGCAGAATAAAATAAATGTCCCTCGAGGGAAAAATTGTTGCAAATTAGTTGTAGAATCTATTTCTGATTGGTTTCAAAACTCCTTGTATAGGTACCTACCTAATTAAAATTTAAAAAATGCAAAAACTTTTTTACGTCGTGTTTTATGATTGCATGTCAAGTTGGCTTGTTCTGATAATATGTGTCTTTAGATTTGAAAAAAAATGTTCACTCAACTGAATATTGGCTGGAAGAAAGTTTCCGTGACGCTACTGCCATCTCATCTCAGAATCATACTTGACCGCCGTCCCTTGCAGACTCAAAGAGCAGTAATACCGTTGTTTTTAGAACAACGATATTGCTCAACGTAATCAATGCATCACTATAATAATCCCTAATTACGTAAGCAATTTGCTAGAGTGTATCGGGAGGCATGGGGGCCCCTTTGTAGCAGGGCCTGTAATTGGCCACTTGTATCCCGTGCCCTAAATCCGGCCGTGTTCGGATGTGTGTTAGCCTACACACCAGAAAGCCTCTCGTGTGATCGCTGAGTTCAGGGTGTTGTAGGCCTACTTGGAACAGAGTTAGCAATTAGTCTGTCAGTGCTTTGTAGGTTGTGGCCACTCTGCCGCTCAGTTTCGAGTCAAAGCCCGTCAATTGCACGAGGATCGTTGAACTAGAGATTAGAGTCCTACAAACACACACCCCTTCCCTCAGTCGAAACCTGGGATTGAACTTCAATTCATCAAAGGCCTCTGAAAATACCGTTTACGTAGCATCGGTTTGAAAGAAATAAGTCGGTAGCACATTCACTTGAAAATAGCTTAATACTATTACTCAACGGTTCATTATTTTCTCATAACCCTTCTCTTCTGAACGTCCTAACCGCAAATTTAAAATCAATCAAAACCTCCAAACATGAAAATACTATTTGCGAAGAAATATTTCAGTCAACCATCACTAGAGATTCCTCGTCTGGGAAATTCATACCCTTCAGAATTCAACCAGAAAATTTAGAACCTAGTTTCAATGTTTCATTGATGAGGTTTCTAAAACTTGAATCAACGTTGGACAAGAATCCTGCTCTCAAATCGAAATATAAGACTTTTATCGATGAATATGAAGAATTGGGACACATGGAGGAAGTACCTAGGGAAGATTTCAACAAGATACCACACTGCTATCTACCTCATCATGCTGTGTTAAGGAATAGTTTAACCACCGAGCTAAGGGATATGAGTATTACTTTATGGAGAAACAGTTCCAATGAAACTTCTGATGCTATGGAAGTTCCTCTCCAGGCCGATCCTAATGAGTTCACAGCATTGTCACCTTCCCACTTTCTGGTCGGAGGTCAACTAGCATTTCCTGAGGAACCTGACTTAACATCTCGAGTAATGAACCGTCTGAAGCTATGTCAGCGTACTCAAGCCTGTATGCAAGTGTTCTGCAAAAAATGGTCTACAGAATTCCTCTCCTCTCTTCAGCAGAGAGCAAAATGGACAAAAGACCACAAAAACCTGGAAGTTCGTGCTGCTCAAGGAAGAAAATTTGGTCCCAATGAAGTGGCGGTTGGCACGGGTCATCGAAGTGCATCCTGGCAACGACGGACGTGTCCGGGTTGCTTCTATCCGCCTACCAAACGGATCCACCACCAGAAGGACTGTCTCGAAGCTGTGCCCACTACCGACCCTAGAAGAAGATGAGGCCTTCATGCACAAAGTTTCGGCCTTTCTTGGATTTGAAATGGAAATTGAAGAGCGACCATCTCAAAGGGGGGGGGGGGGGAAATGTTAGGAATGAGGCTGCTCCATTGAGCTGTCTCATGTGTTAAATATTATTATCATATGTTCAATTCGAGTACGTGTAACAAATATCAAAAATAAAAAGTTCTAAAAAGTTGTAAGACAAAGAAAGTGTTTTATGATCTTGTATAATTTGTGAAAGGCTAAAACTATAGAAAAGTTAAAGCTAGCGATTTATACAAAGGGTATTAACATTCTCCAAAACTGCCAATAGTCCCGATTTGATATGCTCCACCATCATGTTTGAGTTTTGATTGGATAAAACGTTCCAGGTACTTCGTTTTTCACCTCTCTGCAATATTCGACTGCGCCATCATCAGTAGCTTCTGGACGTTTCCACATGTTTTGATTGTTCAAAAAGGAACATTTTATTAGAAAAACTCGAATCCATGGATATTATAAGAATAACTTCTTCTTCTCTAAATAAAGGTTTTCGTCTGTTAGATAGTGAGGCGTTCTCATGGCTAGAACTGTGAGGGATCTGGAGCGTGCTCTCTCATCGCTAAAGTTGGCAGAGGCAAATATGGGGCTAACCATTAATCAAAGCAAAACAAAGTACATGGTCTCCAGTAAAAACTACAATGATATAAGAACGCCAGACATTCTCCTGGGCCCGTACTGCTTCGAAAGGGTTGATGTTTTTAAATATCTCGGTTCCTCTCCACGAAAATAATGATTGTACGATCGAAATAAAATCAAGAACACTAGCTGCTAATCGATGGTATTTTGGACTTTTGCCGCTCCTGAAATCCCGAATACTCTCCAGGAGGGTTAAACTCACCTTGTACAAGGCGCTGCTTCGCCCCGTCCTGACATATGCTTCAGAAACGTGAGTTTTGACAAAGCAATCTGAGAATGCCCTTAGAATTTTTGAGAGAAAAATCCTTCGGAGAATACTGGGCCCTGTGTTCGACCATGGACAATGGAGGCGGCGCCACAATGAAGAGCTCTACCAGCTGACGTTGTCAAATTCGTGAAGTTGGGGAGATTAATTATCCATATTCTCCGAATGGATGATAACGATCCGGCTAAGCAGCTCCTGTTAACTCGCCCGAATGGTACAAGGAAGAGAGGAAGGCCACGATGGAGTGACAATTTAGAAGAAGACACAGCACGGCTCGGGTGCTACGACTGGATGACAACGGCACAAGATCGTTCAAGCTGGAAAGATGTCCTAGAGGAGGCCAAGGCCTACCCTGGGCTGTAGCGCCATTTAGTTAGTTAGATAGTTTGATAGTGAGGAGTCCTTAGTGGATTAAGAAAACTAGAAGAACAAGGAACCACTTTAGCACTTATTATTATTCATAATTTATGTTAACGAAGAATGTGAGGTGGAAACCAACGTGTTCCAGTTCGCTAAAAAGTCCAGTTAAGTTGCATTTACGTATGTTTTTTGCTTCCTCACTACCGAAGGTAGGGAAGCATTGTATTCGTGAAAGAAGTGAAAAAAAAAATTGTCCTCCAAAATCAAAATTTCCACTAGCTTTTTGCGTTTTAGAGCTTCCCGAACAATTTTGGTTCCGTGTCTGTCTGTGGTCAATCCTTGTCCCGGGCAAAACTATACTAACCTGTGATCCGATTTTGATGAAATTTTCAGGGATTGTGCGGGTTAGGTCCTAGACGGTCCCCTATCAATTTCAGCACCTTCGGACCAATAGGAGGGAGTGCGCATGCGCAAACGTGAATTTCCTGGAACCTCGGTTTCTCGGTTTCTAATGAACCGATTTTGCTCAAATTTGGAGGTTAGTTAGGGACTAACTTCTAAGAGACACCCTATAAGTTTCAATCAAATTGGTCAAGCAATAGCCGCTGCGCATGCGCGAACTTTAAATTTATTGTTACAACCAAAACTCCGCAACTATTCAACCAATTTCGATGAAAATTTCAGGGATTGTGTGGGTTAGGTCCTAGACGGTGGACCGCTAAATAATTTATTCAATTTCAAGAATAGTCAATATAATACCTAATCATTTTCACTTGATCTAGTAATTCATTTAAATTGTAATTTTGTGACATCAGTATTTCATTCGTTTTATTTTCATCAATTTCAACAATAATCAATAATGATTTTCACTTGATCCCTAATTAATTCAAATTGTAATTTTGTGATTTTAGTTGTATACCCACACACTTTTGTTCAATTATTTCAGTGGTTTATATACCACAACCATTTTAAACAAAACTCAAATTACGAGTATATAACAAATTAATACCCATAATCCTTGTACGTACACCTATTATAGTTTTAGTATTGAATAATAATAATCATTATCGTCATAACTTCGTAGTTTTATTTTATACCTACACTCTTTCGTTCTTTTATTTCAGTGGTTTATATACCACAACTATTTACAACACTATTATAAACATTAATACCTGCAACCCTATCCCGCATATTATCGCCAATATTTTGGTATTCAATAACTCTTTGAATCATAATTTTTTCGCCAACTGATTCTATACGTCCATGTTACAATGAGTGAGGAAGCTATACTGCCCACCCAACTTGAACAACTGAGAAACCTTGGTTCGTAAATTTATGGACTGAGGACTGAGCTCGCATTGAAATTTAGAAAGATGTACTGGCTAATCGGCCGACGTTCCACCATGACCGTCGGTAACAAGCTGATTCTGTACGATCTAGTACTCAAGCCAGTTTGGATGTATGGAGTGCAGTTGTGGGGCCGCACAGCTCCAACCCATAGACCATCCAACTTTTCCAGAACTCTGCACTACGATGTATCACTAATGCGCCGTGGTACTTCCGAAACGATGCTCTCCACCGCCAACTTCTAGTGGACAGTGTGGATGAAGTGATTAAACATATTGTTTAGTAACGCGTGCATTCCAGGGGACGTCCCATTGGATGAGCTTCAGATCAATTTAAACCAGTACGTAAGCTATAAAACTGTTTCTTTTTATTTATTTAGTATTTTAGGCAAGAAACAGTGGCCTCCCCCCCCCCCCCTCGCCCTTATCCACCATAATATTTCTAGCGGCATGGGAGCCTCGAATTTGAAGAGCATTTTAAAATCCATGATCTACGACACCCAACAGCATTAATCCCCTTTCCCCCCCACAATTCAAAATTCGAAATTCCGGCGACGTAGTGCACAACTAGATAGTTTTCCGCGTCAGACAAAAAAGAACCACGAAAATCGGTTAAGAACTAAGGCCTGGGCAGACGACACAAGATTTTGTCACTCACACACAGACATACACCTATGGTTTTTTCCACGGATTTGGATTCAGAATGGTCAAAAACGGATTAGTGTGTGGTTATTAATTTATTTTTTCGGTTGAGTGTTGTCCAACTTCACCCCAGATCGATTGCATAAGGACGCCCAAGTCTTACTGCGGGACTTCCTAAAAAGCGAGCAACGGCTCATCTTGCCAGACTGAAAGATCGTGTGAATGAGGAAGCTGTAAAGCTCTTAGATGTACAAAATCTAACTCGACGTCTCAAGCGTCTAAAACCGCATGAACTTGTGTAGGAAGTGAATGTGATAGTTACGCGGGACAAACTTATGTATCTTAGGTCCTGAAAAATGTATTGTAGTAATGTAAGTCAGATTTATATTGTCAATCAGTTTACTCGGTGCAAAAAAAGCTTTATAAAAAAAAATGATAAAAATTTTACTTACTTCGTCAAACTTATACTGTGTCAATTTTTTTCAAGTTGATCTAATCTAAGTTTTGTTAGCACTGTTTTGGCGAAATGCTATATCGACTGCCTACACGAAACTGTGACTATTTGGCTCCAAGTGCTGGGCAATGTTGGCGCAAACAATGCCTTTCATGACCATAAAAATAACATTTTTGTTTTGATCGACTTGATGCTGCCAGCGTTGTTTCGTTCTGTAAACTTCCACAAGAATCATTAGGAATTTCTACACCCTTTGCAGAATTTAATAAAGAATTGTACTCAGATGTATTTGAGTAGGAGCTAGATTGTTTGACGGCTGATTCTAAAGCCCTTGCCTTTAAGATTGGTATGCTGTAGAATTCTCCAACGAATATTGGCTGCCGACAAGCCACGGATGAATCCCGAACGTAACTTGTCCTATGTCACAGTCACAGCGCTGAAAACACTATCTGCTAAGATTCAACAACTCATGAAGATACTGATAAATAGACTCATCTTGCTTTTGCATTCGTGTCGCTAGTTTGTGTCTTGCGAAGATCCCATTGACTGGCTTGACATAAACTCTGTTCAGAACGCCAACAGCATCCGTATAAATTTGGCAATCTTCTATTAGCTCGTAAACTGAACGGGATACATGGTTGATCAAAAGACGTAGCTTACCCTATTCGGAGAGAATGTCGTCTTCCTCCAGAGTTGTCAGAAAATTCTGGTAAGTTGCGAACCAGTACGTTCACTCCTTTAAAGCAAGCTAATCGTGAGGGTTGACGTCAAAACGTTCTCGCTTGAGAAAACGTTGCATTTCTTCGATTTTTTTAATGTCGAATAAATTGTAAACAAATTACCTTGAGAATAAGGCTTTACTAGACACAAAAGAGGCACGACATAATTTCATGAACATTCAAATCAAGCAAGAGAATTAGACCATATGATTTTTTAAATATAATAATAACTAGAACGCATATCAGATACACCTAGTAAAAATGTGATATCCTAGTTCCAGGTGATTCTATCGTGATAGATCTTCCATCTATAGAAGTTCGTGATTTTTATCATACTCCAAATAAATCAAATTTTAAAAACTCCTTTGAGGTACTAAATTATTTTTACCTTCGGGAATGGCCCCAATTCTCCCTATACCTTCAGGGCAAAAGGAACTCGAAGTTTCCCAATTCCATAAAAACTACAAAATTACCAATTAAATTATTGTGGAGGTGCATTTTGTCATTTCCGCCTATGAAAGCGATTCACGAGAAAAAATGAATAAAAAATGTAGTTGGCATCTAGGTTTGCTCTTTTAAGGGTTAAGCTACTTAATTATTATTAATTTATTTTATGATATAATAAATGATGCAGTTCTCTCTTATTTATTTTAATTTGTACTTTTCTTTTTCAGGTAGGAAAACCGGTGAAAGAACAGTTTCGGTTCGACAAAATGAAAGTGTTTTCGAAGGAAAACGTTGCTAAGAAGATTCAGGTCATGTGAGTCGGTTTTCTACTCAATAAACCTCCAAATCCCTCAAAACGATTCCTTTTCGTTGGTAAGATGTTTCGCCGTCCTTTCTCGATGTTGATAAACTCAACGAATGAACGAAATATCCGTTTTTCATTTCAGTCTTTGCCGTTGGAAAGAGTAAAATGGACGGTTGGGTTTGAGGGACGAGAATTCAATTTCCTGTTTCCCTCCTCAGCAGGGCGCCTGTGATTGAGGATTTGCTGCCCATCAGACCTTTTTTCGTGGTTACCTCGATTCCTTCAGAGTTTTGATCAGGGAGGTAGGATTTAGTTCGGTTGGAAAATTCAGCGGTTATTAAGTGACTATCGTGATTGGCGAAGACAAGGTTTTTGACGAAGAAGAGATTTTATATATACATATACTTTTTTTAATAGTTTTTTCTTTTTTTGGGAAAGTTTGGACGTCCAAAATACATTTTTGACTCGCATTTTACTTGTTTACACTTTCTGAACGAATTTTGTTTCCATATCTCGAGACCTTCGTTGATCCTTGTCCCGAGTTCAACTACACGAAATCATTTCCTATTTTTACGAAATCTTCTGGGTTGTTGCGGTTCAGACGGTCACCCTTGAATTTCTTCAACGTAGGACAAACTTGCGCACGCGCAAACGTGATTTTCCTGACACATCAACTCCCCAATAAATTACTGGGCAGCTGGGCCCTACAAGAATGCACGTTTATTTCATCAATTATTGTAGGAGCCAAGTGAATGTAATCATCAACATAATTGTGAACTACTTCTTAATCGTGTTACGGACTGGGATCTCAGATAACCAGTGACTTATGAAATGAAATTTTGACATTTTATGTTTCTTTGGCACATGAACGAAAAACAAAGCGCACGAAAAAGCGACACAAAATTGTGTTACGAATATTTTTAATGATTTCCACTTACAAGTTGGAACTTCTCCACTTACTACGAAACTTCATCATCGTCATTCGTGTTTGTAGAACCATTTGTTCACCATTCGTTGGTAAGCCCTAGATTTATGCATAAATGATGTACCTACTGCCAAAACCGCTGTAATTTATTATGGAAGAAACTGAGATACACCCCTGAGTTATAAGAAAATAAACCGTGGTAGATATGATTGAAAAAATACGTCATCTCATTTGTTGAACTCCCCGACGCTTCACGAACAGTAATTTCAAATCAACTGCCTATACCTGGTTCCGAGGCGCCCGACAGAGGTCAGCGCTACCGCCCCTTTCTCAACCCGATTAAAACCCATATCCGGATAATCCATAAACCGGGTTACAAGAACCAGTACGAGTATAATTTTGCACAATAGAAGAACATTAAACATTACCGATTATCACCTAATAAATGTACCCCCTTAAAGGACTTATTCAAAGCGACACTGCTACACCCCGGTTCCGAATCGCCCTGCCATCTTTTCCTCAGTCCAGATTCTATGTACCGTTCTACATTAGAGTGCTGCTTAATACCGTTTTTTGACATTTTCATGTCTTTCATATGGCACATAAAAAAAAATCGTCACGAAATTTGTTGCGACGAAATTTGCTAACGAAATTTGTCGCCACAATGATGATTATGACCATCAGAAGTGAAGTTGTTAGGTACTTTACAGGTAGGTACTTTACAGTTAGGTAGGTACTTTACAGTTTAAAAAAAAATCGTCACGAAATTTGTTGCGACGAAAATTGTCCCAAGTCGCCACAATGATGGTTATGACCATCAGAAGTGAAGTTGTTAGGTACTTTACAGGTAGGTACTTTACAGTTTAAAAAAAAATCGTCACGAAATTTGTTGCGACGAAAATTGTCCCAGATCAGCTGAGTCGAAAATCGAGCTCCCAGATCAGCTGAGTCGAAAATCGAGCTCCCAGATCAGCTGAGTCGAAAATCGAGCTCCCAGATCAGCTGAGTCGAAAATCGAGCTCCCAGATCAGCTGGGGGGCATGAAAATGTTTCAATGTGTTGCAGACTCGTATGCAAGCGTTTTTAATTTTCTCCATTTGTTCAATCTTTGCCAGAACATCAG
Organism: Apolygus lucorum; assembly: GCA_009739505.2. NCBI lineage: Eukaryota > Metazoa > Arthropoda > Insecta > Hemiptera > Miridae > Apolygus > Apolygus lucorum. Next base: position 4,360,130 of record CM019182.2, read on the forward strand.
CTATGGATTGTTTTTTCATCCCTAGTTTAATATTGGTGCGGCGGGTCAACAAAATGTGGGTCCTTCAAAATGTGCTGTTTCTAAATGAACGCAACAAGAAAGTTGTTCGTGGAGTTGATGTTTCATATCACAGAATTTAGATCTTTTATTCACATCGTGAAAAAGCAAAAATTTATTGACATAATCGCAAACAACCTAGTGTTCTATAAAACTGTCAGAATAGGGGAACTATACAGTCCACTAAACTTTGAAGATTTTTTCTTTACTCACTTTTTTCCTGAGATAAGTAGGCAAAACTAACGAAACCGTGAATTAATTGATTTTAATACCGATTTTATCAGTTTATTATACCGATCGATTTCATCACGGTTTGGTATGTATTTATCATGTAGAAAAAAAACGACGACCAAGTGGGCGTGGCACATAGCTTCCTCGTCGAAAACGAAACCAAAATTATTCAGGAAGGTCTAAAACTTTACAATGCGAGTAAAAATTTTGATTTTGGAAAATTTTTTTTTAGAAATTTTGATTTTGGGGAAAATAATTTGTTTATGACGGGCGCGTGACGTCTTAAACGGTCGAAACTTTGAAAAATCATAGAAACAGATCTACTCACGCTAGAAGGTCGCGGTTGGTGCCAAAATTCTCAGGATGCAGTTCACTTTCGATTAAAAATCTAAAAAAAATCAAAAAATACCAAACCCCATTATTTTACCCCATTATTTTTACTCCAAATAGTTTAAGGTTTCCTTGTTGGGTGTTCCTATGTAAGGAAGCTGTACTGCTCATCTAACTTGACAGACGTTTTCCCATTTGATTGATCTCAGAGAGAGCTAAGTTACTGACCGGAAACGGGTCAAGTTATTTAAACCCATCTGACGTCACTCCTCTGTCGGTGGAACCTTAATTACATCACTTGCAGCTCAAAAGTGGCAGAAGGGGTTTTCAAAGCATAATAGTACTCATTCATGATTTCTAATAAGTTCAATAACAGTCTATGAAGAACTTTTATTCCTCACGAAATCGTTTTTGGCGTAGGTAATCAGCAGTAGGTATATATTAAGATTCATTTACCACGATTTTGAAAAATTTATGTTCTGTGTTTGAGTCGATTGGTGGTAAATTCCTTCCACCTCAGTACAAAGACTTGTTTTGATTCTGCTGAATTTCAGGGGTGCGTTTAGCCAAGTTTAACCTCAGAGGGTCCCCTGTGAATTTCTTGGACAAAATAATTCTCACAATCACATTATCTTGTCTGGCAACTCCGAGGTACTCAACTACTTTGAAAATCGGAACAATTGAACTTCGGTCAACCGTACTGCCAACACACGAACACAAAAGTGATAACAAAAAACTACATATCATATTGTTGGGTGCTTGCCGTTGCAGTTTCAGCAGGGGTTGGTTGAGGGTGAGGAAGAAGAAATTTCCGGCATTCTTCGGTTTATGAGATTTATTAAATTTCCATTGTCCAAGATCTTTCGGTCATTCGACCATCTTCAGGGCTAGAACGGATCAACCGAAGTTGTTATAATGCTAACAGGTTTCCCACATCTATGTTATAGATGGTATGCATCCGAGTCTTAAGGGTAATAATTATCTAGAGGTACATACCTTTTACAGAGCAGTAGTATCTTCAAATTTTCACATCTCCAGCTATAGGTCTTCTTTTAATTTAATCAGAAAACAGATTCTTCAAATTTTCACATCTCCAGCCATAGGTTTTCTTTTAATTTAATCAGAAAACAAATTCTTCGGATCCTAATCAATTAAAGGATGAAAGACAGAATGAGTGTTTGGTGAATGCAAAAGGTACAGCATGTTAGCTATTAGATCAAGAAATTTAGGTTGTTACTTACCCATTCTGTTGTAAATATATATTCCAAATATTGTAAATGAGAGTTTGAATAATAAGGAACAAATGCAAAACCGGAGGAAGGGAAGTTATCTCATTGAATCAACTAACTATCAAAAAGTATCTTCTTCCAAAATATTTTCTCTTTCTCCTTACGATTTGAAGGTAAATTGCCCCCCCAAAATAAAATCAATATAAATTCAACCTCTCATTTACAATATTTGGAATATATATTTACAACAGAATGGGTAAGTAACAACCTAAATTTCTTGGTCTAATAGCAAAAGGTGCGTTTACACCAAACGCGCATTGCACGCGCGCATGGTTCGCGTGCAGATGCGCGTCCGGTGTAAACACTTACAACGCGCTGCGCCGTGCCGAACAATGCACGCGAGGAGTGCGCGGCGCGGCGCGAAGTGGATCCGCCAGCTGTGGATTCGCCGCGTGCATTTCCGGCGTGCATTTCCCACGCGCACTCTTCCAGTCTCCTTTCAAACTTTGAGTAGGTAGGTACCAGCCCAGCTCTTCGTCCAGTAATTTTCAATGGAGTGGTCGAACGATCAAGTTCTTCGGCTGGTTTCTCTTTACGAAGAGAAACCAGAATTGTGGCAACAAAACAATAAATTTTATTTTAATAAAATTTAAAAAAATGACTGTTGGGAATCAATTGCCCGCGAAATGGAAATGGAAATGGAATGTGTAAAAACAAAAATGACTTCCATATTATCGTCGTTCAGAAGAGTGAGCCATTGTTGACTGGATTGATGAAATGCTAGGATACAACTGTTTGGCCGTGCGCGGCCGGTGTAAACGGCTCTTCCAATTCGCGGCGTGCATTGCTCGCGCGCATTGCACAGCGCGGCGCAAGGTGCGCGTTTGGTGTAAACGCACCTTTACATGCTGTACCTTTTGCATTCACCAAACACTCATTCTGTCTTTCATCCTTTAATTGATTAGGATCCGAAGAGTCTGTTTTCTGATTAAATTAAAAGAAGACCTATAGCTGGAGATGTGAAAATTTGAAGATACTATTGCTCTGTAAAAGGTATATACCTCTAGATAATTATTACCCTTAAGACTCGGATGCATACCATCTATAACATAGATGTGGGAAACCTGTTAGCAGCTTTGAACTTCGGTTGATCCGTTCTAGCCCTGAAGATGGTCGAATGACCGAAAGATCTTGGACAATGGAAATTTAATAAATCTCATAAACCGAAGAATGCCGGAAATTTCTTCTTCCTCACCCTCAACCAACCCCTGCAAAAAACTACATAGCGAAGTTATCTGGCTACTTTTCCGATGACCTCATGAATCAATTTTTCAAATATTATGCAGGTAAAAACGTCGAATACTAACACTGAGAGATGAAGGTGCAAGTATTGGAAGACCAGGTGCAGAATTTTACAAAGAATTCAAGGTATGTCTCTTTCCCAGTGTTGCCAACAAGTGGCCACCAAAACCCCCTGAGCCAACCTCGAAAAAACCCAAAATTCCCCCGAAAAAGAAAAACCCTGAAAGTTAAATATGAAATAAAAATATCAATAAATACAATACAATTATTGTATTAGCAATATGTGGTTTTAGGTCATACAGGTTAAAAAAACACTAAAAACATTTTTAAGAACATAAACTAGTTTCTTCAGTATAGGTAGGGTACTTTTATCGTAGAAAAATCAAAATATCAAACAGTGAGATCGCATTCGACCCTCATCTCCAAAACCACCTTCAGCTTTGTCAGATTACCTGACGCGATCCTACATTTTTACATTGAAAAGGTACATAAGACTCAATCAAGATGGTGATAGTTACTCCAAAATTATAGTCCCATTGAGCCCACGATAGACACTGGTGAATTCGGTGAAGTTTTTCGCTCCATTGAATATATTACCTGCTGCTATTTTAATTGCTGATTCATTTTCATTCCCCCCAAATCGACTGTTCGATTAAAAAAAAACCAAAAATCCCAAAAGATTTTCCCTCCAAATCCCCCTGTCAAGAAAAAAAAACCAAAATTGGGGGGGGGGGGGACCCCCAACTTGGCAATACTGCTCTTTTCTCTGAGTTCATAAACTAAATTCATGTTCAAAGTTCTTTCTAAATCAAGATAAACTTGACAAATAAGGCGATACAATATAACCCTTCATCCAATATTGTTATCTAACATTTAAAAGTTCAGAGAAAGTTAAAAGAGAGGTCACCAGATAAGTAGCCGGATAACTTCACTGTGTGTAGTGTGAAGCTGTGCTGCCATCATCGTATATTTTCTGTCGTATTTTTGTCTCAGTGTATTCACAGTGCGGTTGTCCCTAGTGGTTCTTTACTTCTGAAAGAGTCTGCAATTTGTGGAATGGTTAATTATTAATAAGGTAATTTATAAAGCGTTTGATAACTGAATCAACGAACTGAAATGTGTGCGCTCTATTCTGAACTCACGAAAACCGTTGCCAGTCGGCTGGTCAGCTCCTCGACCGTGCGAAGCGATCGATAAATAATTATACGATCGAATGTTTGCGCGGGAATTTAATCCAGGAATTAATTAGATCAAACGGGATTTGAGGTAATGAAGGTGGGAGTTGCAGGACGGTAATATCGGGAGTAGCAGTTACGGTCAGCTACCCACTCGCATAATCGAACCCGATTATCGCGGCCACCGGAATTCAGTATTACTTAATTATCAACCTATCATTGTCAACACTCTGGTACCTAAATAGAGGAAGAGGAAATGAACCAGAAAATGTGGCAATTAGCTTTGAATATTTAGTGATTAATAGCGAACAGAACGTGAAATTGAGTATTTAGAGAAACCAAGAAGATTCAGAAAATTCGAAAGTCCAAAGATGAGTCGATGAGTTTAGATTGAGTCAAATTCAACTGATACGGAATATTCTGAGACTGTTGGAAGGGCCAAGGGACGTACAGAATCAATTAGTGTGTGAATTATATCATTAGAATTGACATATTTTGAATATTAAATTTTTACGCTCTAAATGTTCATAGGAATCCGTTCTGAGCTGTTTCCAACAATTTATACGCAATTTAATTTCACATATTTTTCAAAAACCTGGAGAGTTTTTAGGAAAACAAATGATAATATAATCGCAGGATCCTTGTTTTTGTGAATCTGCTGAATGTTTCTCGTTCAACTAAGGACAGCTGCATAGCTGCAAACCTACCTAATTTACGTGAAAATCCACCAGACCCATCCAAATCTCGCCTGTCTCAACCATTAGGTGACAAGTAGGATTGTCCTGTGAATCCCCTAACAACGCATGGGACCTTGAGATTACCTGGCCAAAAATTAATTAAGCGCACATGAGTAGAGTTATCTAGGTTATTGTAGAAGGAGTAGTAAGTTGAGGTAAACCTAAAAAAAAATTGGTAATTGTATGCACAAGAGCGTAAACATGTATTAAACTCACGAAATCGATTGTCTTTTTTGGTTTATTATTTTCAATAATTTGAAATCAGTCAACCTAGTTTGAAATCATCGAAACATGTTGGTTTACACGAGAGAAACAACCACTTCAATGGCTCATTTCTACCTCCAATTCTTGAAAAAAGTCGTGACAGAAGGTTGAAATCATCGAAAAATGTCATGTCATTTCTCATTTCTACACTTTGAAGTGGTTGTTTCTCTCGAGTAAACCAACATGTTTCGATGATTCCAACCTTCTGTCACGACTTTTTTCAAGAATTGGAGATAGAAATGAGCCTTTGAAGTGGTTGTTTCTCTCGAGTAAACCAACATGTTTCGATGATTTCCACCTTCTGTCGCGAATTTTTTAAAGAATTGGAGGTAGAAATGAGCCTTTGAAGTGGTTGTTTCTCTCGAGTAAACAACATGTTTCGATGATTTCCACCTTCTGTCGCGACTTTTTCAAGAATTGGAGGTAGAAATGAGCCTTTGAAGTGGTTGTTTCTCTCGAGTAAACCAACATGTTTCGATGATTCCAACCTTCTGTCGCGACTTTTTCAAGAATTGGAGGTAGAAATGAGCCTTTGAAGTGGTTGTTTCTCTCGAGTAAACAACATGTTTCGATGATTTCAACCTTCTGTCACGACTTTTTCAAGAATTGGAGGTAGAAATGAGCCTTTGAAGTGGTTGTTTCTCTCGAGTAAACAACATGTTTCGATGATTTCAACCTTCTGTCGCGAATTTTTAAAGAATTGGAGGTAGAAATGAGCCTTTGAAGTGGTTGTTTCTCTCGAGTAAACCAACATGTTTCGATGATTCCAACCTTCTGTCGCGACTTTTTCAAGAATTGGAGGTAGAAATGAGCCTTTGAAGTGGTTGTTTCTCTCGAGTAAACAACATGTTTCGATGATTTCAACCTTCTGTCACGACTTTTTCAAGAATTGGAGGTAGAAATGAGCCTTTGAAGTGGTTGTTTCTCTCGAGTAAACAACATGTTTCGATGATTTCAACCTTCTGTCGCGAATTTTTAAAGAATTGGAGGTAGAAATGAGCCTTTGAAGTGGTTGTTTCTCTCGAGTAAACCAACATGTTTCGATGATTTCCACCTTCTGTCGCGACTTTTTCAAGAATTGGAGGTAGAAATGAGCCTTTGAAGTGGTTGTTTCTCTCGAGTAAACAACATGTTTCGATGATTTCAACCTTCTGTCGCGAATTTTTAAAGAATTGGAGGTAGAAATGAGCCTTTGAAGTGGTTGTTTCTCTCGAGTAAACCAACATGTTTTGATGATTAAAACCTTCTGTCACGACTTTTTCAAGAATTGAAGGTAGAAATGAGCCTTTGAAGTGGTTGTTTCTCTCGAGTAAACCAACATGTTTCGATGATTTCAACCTTCTGTCGCGAATTTTTTAAAGAATTGGAGGTAGAAATGAGCCTTTGAAGTGGTTGTTTCTCTCGAGTAAACCAACATGTTTCGATGATTTCCACCTTCTGTCGCGAATTTTTTAAAGAATTGGAGGTAGAAATGAGCCTTTGAAGTGGTTGTTTCTCTCGAGTAAACCAACATGTTTCGATGATTCCAACCTTCTGTCACGACTTTTTCAAGAATGGGGTATTTCAATAATTAATAAGAATGGGGTATTTTTATTTTTATGTCAATTTTTTAATTTTTTTTTTTCAAAAGAGTATGGCTCAGGAATAACGGTAATCGGATCTGTTCGTCGAGAAAATGTTTTTAAAAAATCAGAGAAGCTAAGGAAAGTTGAAGATTTGAATGGTGTGACGTAGCTAGCCAATCGTGACGTAGCTAGCCAACTGTCTTTGAAAAAAGTATCCATGCACAGAAACCCTTGAAGGACGTCTTGGATACTACAAAATATTACTCACACACGCCCGCGGCGTAGTCCTTGCCTAGTGTGTGTGCATTTATAGCGGCCCTCCTTTTTCAAACGTGTGATTTCTTTAAATAATTTTTCTACCACATGTTATAGTATCATTGGGCTTAAAGTTGTAGTGTATTGGTTTTCAAGGGTGCTGAATCCAAATTTGAGGTCAAAAACCTGAATTTCCGACCCACCGAAATACCCCATTGGAGGTAGAAATGAGCCTTTGAAGTGGTTGTTTCTCTCGAGTAAACCAACAAGTTTCGATGATTTCGATGTCTATTCTTGACTTTTACGAACAATCGAAGGTGATTCGGTCCATTTTGTTTTTGTTAAAAAGGTTGTTATTTTATCATTTTCTTTTTTTTTAATAATTTTTTTTTATTTTTCACATTTTGGTGGTCCTGGAGTCAAATCTGAAATTAAATATGAAAAATTTTGGCGTTAGGGATTTTCAAGGGTTTTTTGGGGGGAAAAAATGAAATTCCCTGAGTTTTCCAGTAGAGTAAAATACCCTGAGTATTCCCGGTTTTCCTGGTCGCTGGACATTCTGTATCAACAACAATTGTGTTTAGGCAAAAAATTGAATAATAGAAAGCTCAAACCGTGCGAAAATCAACGTGAAACAATGTGACAACTCATGTGATTGGAAATCCCTGGATAAGCCGACGATATCGTACTTTCAACAGTTTAGAACGACACACAATTTCGATTTTGTGGTGGAAGAGGGCCTCCTTGGAGTGGAAAATCCTTGTGTTCGTTTGTACGGGTTCTCAAGCCAGTTTGCCGTGTATGGTACGTTAGTTGCTCGGCTTGTATGAGCTCACCAGCAACTACTGAACACCAACGAATTCGCGCGAAATTTACACGAGCTGATTCTTTTTTTAATGATGTTTGCGTATGCAAATGGCGCTACGGGCGTCCTCGGCCCGATTTCTGGCTCGACTCGCGGGTTATTTACGAAGACAACGTGGTCTGGTATTTTTTCTACCAAAAGCTGTCGACCCTGCTCCGCTGGAGATCAAAACAATAATTTCTCCCCCGCGAGACTCGAGTTGAATGTCACCTTTTTACAGCCTCTGAAGTTGTTAAGGGTTAGAAAGTCGAGGATATCGTCGACAGTTTGACACGCGATGTAATTTGAATTCTAGTGCCAGATAGAAGGTTCTTCTCGTAATGAAATGTCACGGTAGTGTTGATATTTTTCGAAACTGATGAACATCGACACGAGAGATGATATCATCAGGTCTTGATTGCTTTTGGTTTATTATTTTAAATAATGAACCTTTGGAATCGACCAAGAAAACAATTTTTTTAACAACCCCTCAAAATTCGATGGTTTACGTTTCAAGGTACGTAGAATCCAAAAATCGAATAAAAATTTGGCCGTCCGTCCGCCGTACGCCGTCCGCCATACGCGGCACTTTTGCCACTTAGCATTGACCGATTTTGATGAAATTTGGTATGTAGGCTCCATTTGGGGTCTAGTTGTGCCCCGAAGATTTTGGTTGATGTAGGTCACTTCTAAGGGTTCCAAAATCAATTTTGAAATTTTGAAAACGCCCCAACTCAAAAAATTTTGATATAAAGGTATTGTTTTCCCTTCAATTTAGGATTCTATAGAATTTTTTGAGACCACCCGGAGCTCTGTAGGACAAACCGTTCGCTCACTACGAGAATTTAAAGTTTGGACGTACGATAAATCAGAAACACGAGTGTGAATCGCAAAAGAGGCCTAATCTCCGTTCAAATTTTAGCTGACCGAAATGCGATCGATGTTTTTCTTCATGTTGGATGGTTGGTGGCTTTGCAGACGAGTGATCTATATAGAAAAATAAAAAATAATAAACCATTATGTAATAATTTGCAGCGTTTTTGGTTTAGTATTTTCAATAATGAACCTTTGGAATCGACCAAGAAAAAACACCCCCTCAAAATTTGATGGTTTACGTTTCAAGGTACGTAGAATCCAAAACGCTGCAAATTATTACACAATGGTTTATTATTTTTCTTTCACAGATCACTCGTCTACAAAATCACCAACCATCCAATATGAAGGAGAAAAAAAAAAAAATCAAAATCACCAACCATCGATCGCATTTCGGTCAGCTCTAATTTGAACGGAGATTAAGCCTCTTTTGCGATTCACACTCGTGTTTTGATTTATATATATATATATTTCAATATAAACCCTTAAATTTTCGTAGGGAGCGAACGGTTTGTCCTACAGAGCTCCGCGCGGTCTCAAAAAATTCTAAAAATTCTATAGAATCTTAAATTGAAGGAAAAACAATACCTTTATATCGACATTTTTTGAGTTAGGGCGTTTTCAAAATTTCAAAATTGATTTTGGAACCCTTAGAAGTGACCTACATCAACCAAAAGCTTCGGGGCACAACTAGACCCCAAATGGAGCCTACATACCAAATTTCATCAAAATCGGTCAATGCTAAGTGGCAAAAGTGCCGCGTACGGCGGACGGCGAACGGCGTACGGCGTACGGCGGACGGCGGACGGCGGACGGACGGCCAAATTTTTATTCGATATTTGGATTCTACGTGCCTTGAAACGTAAACCATCAAATTTTGAGGGGGTGTTAAAAATTTTTTTTTCTTGGTTGATTCCAAAGGTTCATTATTGAAAATAATAAACCAAAATCGAATAAAAATTTGGCCGTCCGTCCGCCGTCCGCCGTACGCGGCACTTTTGCCACTTTGCATTGACCGATTTTGATGAAATTTGGTATGTAGGCTCCATCTGGGGTCTAGTTGTGCCCCGAAGCTTTTGGTTGAGGTAGGTCACTTCTAAGGGTTCCAAAATCAATTTTGAAATTTTGAAAACGCCCTAACTCAAAAAATTTAGATATAAAGGTATTGTTTTTCCTTCAATTTAAGATTCTATGGAATTTTTAGAATTTTTTGAGACCACCCGGAGCTCTGTAGGACAAACCGTTCGCTTCCTACGAAAATTTAAGTGTTTATTTTGAAATATATATTTATATATAAATCAAAACACGAGTGTGAATCGCAAAAGAGGCCTAATCTCCGTTCAAATTAGAGCTGATCAAAATGTAATCGATAGTTAGTGATTTTGATTTTTTTTTAATTTTTTTTTTGATTTTTTTTTTTTTTTTCATATTGGATGGTTGGTGATTTTGTAGACGAGTGATCTATATAGAAAAATAATAAACCATTGTGTAATAATTTGCAGCGTTTTATTGTCGTATCCAAAGCCTTTGATTTGGTTCAGCACGACATGATTTTGGAAAACTGGTGCATTATGGCGCCAGAGGTAGGCCGTTGGAGTTAATTGCGTTCTATGTCACAAATCTCATGCAGTTTGTCGAATTTTTTCTTTTTTTTTTCATAAAATAATTTATTGCACCCAAGTTATACTTATTAGTAACATTCGTTTTATGTAAATGCATGATTAAATTACAAGAACTACTTGGATACTTCACTAAGTCTTTCGTCATTCGAAAGCTAGAGTGCCATTCGACGCACCCGAACTGTCTCGTTGACTTCCACAGGTCTTGGGGTTTAGACCTCTTGAGGCGTCTGAATAGGTCGTCAACGTCGAGCAACTGTGCTGCTTCTTCACTGACGTGCGATTGTGGCCTCTTGTGATGGGCTATGGCTTGCTTCTTGAAGTCTTCGTTTATGGTTGGAACGCGGAGTTCTGTATGCAGCACTGGTGAATGAGGAATAAGGAATATTTGAAGAAAAAGAAGCTCATTTGTGGTTGAACTAATAAATCGATCAGGAAATATGAGAAGGAACTTCAACTGGTACCTATTCAATTAATTCACAAGGCGAGTAAAAAAATTATTTTTTTGAAAATTTGACTGGCGAATTGGAATGTTTTCAGAGAAAAAAAAATTGTCTTTAAATTATGACAATGAAATATTTAAAAAGTCCATTCATGCAGCATAAGTTAATGAGCAAATTTTCATAGAACACTACATCTATGGTTTAACAAATCTAAATATTGTTTGAAAATTCGTCATTTTTTTAATTCTACGTATTTATTTTTATTAAAGTAAAAGTAAGTAAAGTAAACAACCATTTCAGGTTGGATTTTCGTCCGACTGTCATTCCTGGCGTCGCGGACGTCATCAGCTGTCTTCCTAAGGGAACACTAAGTCAGTTTACGGAGCAAACGGTTTTTACTGCAGAGCTCCGGGTCGTCTCAAAAATTTTTTAAAATTCAATACTATTCAAAATTGGTGAAAAAACAATATCTTTGTTTCAAGAGTTTTCGAGCTGGGGCACTCTTAAACATTTCAACCCTTAATTTTCACCCCTTAGAAGTGACTGATATCAACCAAAAGCTTCGCGGCACAACTAGACCTCAAATGGAGCCCATATACCAAATTTGAACCAAATCGGTCCAGTGTTGTTAAGAAAAGTGCCGCGTACGGCGGACGGACGGAAAATTTTGGTTTATTATTTTCAATAATGAACCTTTGGAATCGACCAAGAAAAAAAAATGTTAACACCCCCCTCAAAATTTGATGGTTTACGTTTCAAGGTACGTAGAATCCAAAAATCGAATAAAAATTTGGCCGTCCGTCCGCCGTCCGCCGTACGCGGCACTTTTGCCACTTAGCATTGACCGATTTTGATGAAATTTGGTATGTAGGCTCCATTTGGGGTCTAGTTGTGCCCCGAAGCTTTTGGTTGATGTAGGTCACTCTTAAGGGTTCCAAAATCAATTTTGAAATTTTGAAAACGCCCTAACTCAAAAAATTTTGATATAAAGGTATTGTTTTTCCTTCAATTTAAGATTCTATGGAATTTTTAGAATTTTTTGAGACCACGCGGAGCTCTGTAGGACAAACCGTTTGCTCCCTATGAAAATTTAAGGGTTTATATTGAAATATATATATATAAATCAAAACACGAGTGTGAATCGCAAAAGAGGCCTAATCTCCGTTCAAATTTTAGCTGACCAAAATGCGATCGATGGTTGGTGATTTTGTTTTTTTTTTTTTATTAAAAAAAAAATTTTTTTGATTTTTTTTTTTTTTTTTTGATTTTTTTTTTTCTTTTTATCTTCAAATTGGATGGTTGGTGATTTTGTAGACGAGTGATCTATATAAAAATAATAAACCGTTGTGTAATAATTTGCAGCGTTTTTTATTCAATTTTCGGATTCTACGTTCCTTGAAACGTAAAACATCAAATTCTGAGGGGGGTTAATTTTTTTTCATGCTCGATTCCAAGGCTTATTATTGAAAATAATAAACCAAAATGTACAATTTTTTAAATTGAGTCTAGCGTGGGTTAGCAGCTGTTAAAAAGTGGCAGACTGATGAAACCAGACCCACGATTGGATATCATAATCCATCATTCGCGGAAATTTCATCCACCCCTGAAATGGATGATTTTTGGGAGTTGATGAATTTTTCTCAAGGCCGCCATTTTTAAAAGCAACCGTTTTGGAATAGCTGAGTTTTCTCTCTTAGAAAGGACAAGATTTTCATATTTTGTGGCCAAATCATTCCCCTAAATGAAGAGCGATTTTCGGCCTCAGCAGGACTGTCCATTCTCCTGCACCGATCTCCATTTTGCAAAAAGCGTATCTTCTGAGGCCTGCTGTTTTCGTAACTCACAAAAATACCACTTCATTGTGTCAAATAGAGACCAGTCTAAATAATTATGAATGCGCCCCTTCTTTCACATATTATGAATGATGAGAAAACTTCCCGCTGATATCGCTGAGAACCTCCAGCGGTCGTCACCCTATTTCGTTTCGCAAACACTGGAAATTGAATTTCAGAAGTGGGAGCGAAAAAAAAACATCTTGACGACGTCCCGAAAAAAAAATTAAAAAGGGGAGAAACTGCGGAATATATTACGACGGGTTAAAGTTTTCATTATTAATGCTCAACGCGACGCTTGAGATTTGTATTTTTTCTGGAATTAACAAACTTTTCGAAAAAAAAAACTTTGAAGCCGCGAGGAAAAAAACGAGGTGAAGGAGGAGGAATGGACGAAACTTAAGAAAGAGCTCTGTAACTGATATTTAACACGAGATGTTATTTGGATATTGAGGAGTTTCTTCGTCAGGTTTAATATTCGTGGAGAGTCGTGGGGAAGAGTTGCGTTTGTTGGAGAAAATTAACGGAAAAGTAAGAGTATCTTGGAACTTGAGGAGGATGGGAATTTGTTTCGGTTGTATCCAGTATACAGGGTGTAACATTTTAAAACGGTCACAGGACAGGAATCGATTCTACAGCTCATTTCCAGCAAAAAATGTCTCTTGGTAATTTTTTTAAGAGGCTTCGTTTTCTTCGAGTTATTTCACTTTAAAGATTTTGCTTCCGAGTCTACCAAGGTAGCAGAAGCTTTGTTTTCCCTTTTCAAGGTTGAAAAACAATCTACTGCAAGTCTGTCCAAACACTGGCATATGCAGATGAAATAGATAAAATTGGAAGAAGTTTGCCAGCTGTCAGGGAAGCCTTCTTCGCCCTTGAGGGTGAGGCGAGAAAGATGGGACTCCAAATCAATGAGGCCAAAACCAAGTAGATGGCAGTTGGAAGAGGTAAAAGAGCTGGTAATGTATCTTAACATCTATTAATCTAGTCTATTAACATTGATGCCCCTGACAGATCAGAGATTCTCTCTGCGGTCAAAAGAGCAAAAAATGGCAAATATCCAGGACTGGACAATATACCAGCAGAAGTTTTAAAAACCGGAGATCAAACCACTGCTGATTTCCTCTACCCACTCTTTCAAGAGATTTGGACGGAGGAGAGAGTCCCCAAGGAGTGGAAGCAGGGAGTGGTGATAAAGTTACCAAAGAAGGGGGACCTTACGAAATGTAATAGTTGGAGAGGCATCACGCTTCTATCGTGTCCTTCCAAGGTTCTTTGTCGGATTATCCTCAATAGAATAGCAGACTACGTAGAGACAAAGCTAAGAAAGGAACAGGCTGGCTTCTGGAAAAACCGGAGCTGCATCGACCTTATAAGTACACTCCGCATTGTTGTAGAGCAAAGCTTGGAATTCCAAAGCCCTGTGTATGCTGCATTTGTTGATTTTGAGAAGGCATTCGATTCAATTAGCCAGGACTTCTCGTGGACAACTTTGAAAGAGTATGGAGTGCCACCAAAACTTGTCAACATCATCAAGGACCTTTACGATGGATATGAATGCAGAATCTTGCACAACAACAGTCTCACTGCCCCTATAAAAGTGAATATGGGAGTGAAGCAGGGCTGCCTGCTCTCACCGACCCTATTTACGCTTGTGCTTGATAGAATCATGCGGAAAGCTATAGGTAGACGGAAAAGAGGGATCCAGTGGGGACTGTGTGAAAGGTTGGAAGATCTTGACTTCGCAGATGATGTGTGCCTGCTTGCCCAGAGGTTCCGTGATATGGATAGTAAACTCGAGGGCCTCACTGAAGCTGGAATAAATGGTCCGAAAACGAAGGAAATACGTATTAATACCAGCAGAGAGCACTCCCTGACTGTCGAAGATAACCCCGTAGAACAAGTTTACAGTTTCACCTACCTGGGGAGTATTGTTTCAACCCGCGGTGGAACTGATGAGGATGTCAGAGCCCGCATCGGAAAAGCGAACAGCGCCTTTGTTCAGTTGTATCCACTCTGGAGAAACCGAACAGTCTCTGAAAGAGTGAAGCTTCGCATCTTCAACACAAATGTTAAATCCGTATTGCTATACGGTAGTGAGACTTGGAAGATGACCAAGAAGCTGGGATCGCAGCTCCAGGTGTTTGTCAATCGGTGTTTGAGAAGAATCGTTAGGGTATTCTGGCCGGCCACGATCTCAAACGACGACCTTTGGAGAAGAACAAACCAAAAGCACATCGAACTCCAAATCAAAGAGCGAAAGTGGAGGTGGATTGGCCACACCTTACGAAAGCAAGATGGATCGCTCGAAAAAGTAGCTCTGACATGGAATCCTCAAGGTGCGCGGAGGGCGGGACGTCCCAGGAAGACGTGGCGAAGAACAATCGAGGAGGATATTGAAAAAGTAGGAAAAACTTGGAACGAAGTCGTCGGGATGAGTCAGGATGGAGTGAGGTGGCGGAATTTCGTACAGGCCCTATGCTCCTCCAGGAGCTGAAGGAACGAAGAAGAAGAAGAATGTATGTACAGGTGACTACACATTTGAATCCGTGGAGGCCGTCACTTATCTCGGGTCTGCAGTAACGTGGAATAATGATATAGGCCGAGAAATCAGAACCCGAATAATGAATGCCAACAAATGCTATTTTGGCCTAATCAAGCATTTCAGGAAACGTAAAGTGTCACGATCCACAAAGATTGTCCTGTACAAGACACTTGTGGGACCAGTCCTGACGTATGCCGCTGAAACCTGGACCCTATCTGTAGCTAATAAAAATGCATTGGCGATATTCGAAAGGAAAGTGCTACACAGAATATTCGGTCCTGTTCGTGAACGTGGTACTCCTGGCGTGCACGGTTCAATCGAGAACTTTATAGCCCGTTTGAGGACCAGAGTATAATCGATTTTATAAGGTACTGCCGATTAAGGTAGGCAGGTCATCTAATACGGATGCCAGAGGCAGAGTTGCCCAGGAGAGTCCTCATGAGTGAACCGGGGGGGAGACGCCAGCGAGAAAGACCACGTGTTGATGGGGTGGACGAGGACTGCAGGAATTTTGGAGTTCGAAACTGGCGCACTTTTGCGCGAAATAGAGAGGAATGGGAAAGTTTCTTGAGGCAGGCCAAGATCCGCACTGGATTGTAGCGCCACAGGGTAGGTAAGGTTGAAAAAAAAGTTCTCCAAAATCAAAATTTCCACTCGCGTTTTACGTTTCAGACCTTCCTGAACAATTTTGGTTCCGTGTCTGTCTGTCTGTGTCTGTCATGAAATCCTTGCCACAGCCATATCTCCTACAATTCTTACCCGATTTCTATGTAATTTTCAGGTATTGTGTGGGTTGACGTGTAGATGGTTCCCTATGAAAATCATGGCCCCGAGATCGATAGTAGCCTCTGCGCATGCGCAATCTTAAATTCCTTGTCATAGCCATAGCTTCTTCATTTTTCATCCGAATTTGATGACATTTTTCATGCGTGTAGATGGTCCCCTATGAAGCAAGGTACTTAGAGATTGATGTTTTGAGATTAGCCTCATCGGATCATGCATACAATCCGCGCCTTTAATTTAAATACATGTATACTTTCGATTCGAGGAAGCTATGTGTGACACCCACTTGGCATACGTTTTCGTTGTAGAATTGTAAAAACTGTTTTCTCTGTGCCAATAAATATCTATCTAATCCAAATTTGAGTCAGTACATACCTATTTATTGTCCACCTCCCCTGATTCATTTACAACGTCCCCTGAGTCAGTTCCTTTTCCGGTATTGGCGGTAGTAGTGGAGGTGTTCTTATCGTCGAGTACAATAGAAGACTCAGTGGAGGAATTGGGTTGATTCACTTCGTCTGTATACTCGTAAATCCAAACCTACAAACCTACAGCCGCTGGTTTAGATTGGACCATTGTTTTTTCTTTTTTCGAGTAGGTCAACGAGGACGGGGGTCCGAATTAATGAAGATGGAATGGCTGTTTCAGTCCCGGAGGTGGAGGGGGAAATGGCCGAGTTGATGGGACCCAAGGGCTATTCCAGACTACATCCTATCACGAGAGTAAAGATGGATAGGCAGATAGCTGCCCTCCAACAGTGACCAACTTTCCTGTTAGTTCAACGAGGAGTATTCTAAATCCAAATATCAGAAAATACAATGCAGTATGATAAATAAGTACGGTGAATAAATGCAGAAAGTACTGTGGAGTGGGAGAAGCCCATAATTAATTATTACTTAATTAATTGGGGAAAGGGTAGAGTTCAGGAACAACTCAAAAATTTGAGATTGACGAAATTTTTATATTTTGACAATCAAAACAGGTGGGAAAATATGCCATTGAAAAAGGGACAATATTAATAATATAAATTTAATCGAGGAAAAAGACCATCGGAAAGAGGAGGAGAAAATAATATGAATTGAGCAAGAGGTAACTCACCAGAAGGGGGATCCGGGAAGGAAGTGATTGTCTCAGGTAAAATGCGCCAATCGAGCCCCCTCTTCTCCCCAAAGGGGTAACTGCGGTGGGGAACCTCCGCGGAACAAAGTACCCCTCGGATATCAACAGATATCCGAGGTGAACTCCGATCCCTACAGTCATGTATTTGGTTTTTTTGACTATCATCTTTTTCCCAAAACTTTAATTGTCCCGCATTTTGGCCAGTTGACCCGTGTATTTCAAAAACATTTATGGAAACTTCAATTGTCTCAAGTTTCGGCCATTTGGTCAACTAATTTACAAAAATATTCTCCGGAACTTCAATTGTACCTCATTTTGACCACTTGGCCCGCTGATTTCAAAAATTATTTTATTGGTTTGTACGGGTGTACATACCAGTACTGAGTCTTCAATCGTCTCATATTTTGGTAATTTGACCCACTATTTTTTTTTTTAATTATCAAACCTTGTCCCTAATTTTGACCATTCTACCCGGTATTAAACAAAAAGATCAAGCTCATGGTGGTACCTAGATGGTTAGATTATAAATGCTTGTACTGAAGGTACATCACAGAGAGCATAGCTTATATAGTCACAAGTGAAAGTGAGCTTGAATCCCATTTGTCGAGAAAGTGAAAGTCATACCCAATCAGATAAGTGAAAGGAGAATCCTATTGGCTCAGAGAAGTGAAGGGACCTGGGAGGATCATCAAATGCCAATCAAGGCAGACAAAGTGAAAGGGAGCTCAAACATTGGTGAGGGTAACATTGTGAAGGGGGGACCAAGCTATTGTAGGAAGGAACCCATCAACGGTGAAACATGTTGAGGGACCGCCTCATTCAGACATTTACCAGACCTATCACTCTTAAGAATCTCGAACTTTTCAAGCACATCCAACATCCCTCCCTTCGGGCAAAAATGAGGAAATTCTATGTACCGTCCGTTTGTTAGATCAAAACTTAAGTTATGATTGGAGTTATGTTGGATGTGCTTGAAAAGTTCGAGATTCTTAAGAGTGTTAGGTCTGGTAAATATCTGAATGAGGTGGTCCCTCAACATGTTCCACTTTGTCTGCCTTGATTGGCATTTGATGATCCTCCCAGGTCCCTTCACTTCTCTGATCCAATAGGATTCTCCTTTCACTTATCTGATTGGGTATTACTTTCACTTTCTCGACCAATGGGATTCAAGCTCACTTTCACTTGTGACTAAATAAGCTATGCTCTCTGTGATGTACCTACAGTTATTGTTTGTTACTGATGATGACCTAACCGTCGAAATCGATTTAACTTGTAACTCATTATTTTCGTGGAAATAGACAACGTTCTACTCAACTCCGTTTTTATTAAAATGGGTTTCCACATTCTCATCGCGAGTGATTTTATTCGTATCAACAGAGTGTCTTAAATTTTGGCGATTCGACCCTTTAATTAGTTTAAAAAAAATTCACCAAAAATCTTCAATTGTACCAAAATAGTGCCTAATTTCAACCCCCTAATGGTTTTCCCTATTGGTTTTTGACCCCCTAATTTCAACAACTTTTTCAGCAACTTTCCCCCCAAAATGTCCCAAATTTCGGTCATTTGACCGAATATATATTTCAAAGACATTCTCCAGAACATCAACAGACTGTCTTAAATTTTTGCAATTCTACCCTTTAATTAGTTTAAAAAAAACCATTCACCAAAAATCTTCAATTGTACCAAATTTTGCCCATTCGACTCGAGTTCAAAAACTTTTTCAGCAACATCAATTTATGTCCCAAATTTTGGACATTTGCCCCGTTAATTTCAAAAACTTGTTCAGTAACTTCAATTTATATCCCTAATTTTGGTCATTTGGATCCACCTGTTTCGACAACTTCAATTTTTTGTACCAATTATTTTTTTCCAATTATTTTTTTATTGTTTCGAACCTTCAATTTTTTGTACCAATTATTTTTTTGAAATAGATAAAAAAAAGTTGGTAGGTAAAAAAAAAAAAAAAACGCTGCAAATCATTACCCAATGGTTTATTATTTTCTGTATAGATCACCCTTCTGTATAGATTCCTCCCTACCAACCATAGGTACCTACTACCTAATTGGGCAAATTGCAAATTTCTACCCTTTATTTCCATTTGGTTGGTGGTTGGAGTTTGTGACGATCCTACTTTTACAGAAGGGACAAACCGATTTGGTTTGTTCCCGATTTGTTGGAGCTACGCCTAGGGGGATATTTGATTCATAGATATATGAATCGATATCCTCTTCAGGCCGGCTGATTAATCTAATCACTGATTTGAAGGGGTAGGGTCGTCACACCACCCTCCTCTGACTAATTATGAACAATAAGGTGAATTTCAATCTGAAATTCAACCTATATTGTTACATGGTAGCAGAGCGTGGTTTGGTGGAAATGCACTGAATTTTCTTCATCATTTTCCCTCCACTTTTTCTTGGGTATTCCAGAAGGAATTACTCAAAGAGATATCCAGAAGGAATCTCTATATTAAATTTCATTCCCTTATTAGACTTCGCCAATCCGGCAATTAAATTCAGTCTCTTGTTAGGCTTTGCCATTCTGGCTTTTTACTAATTTCAATTACGTTTATCTTTTATATAAGCCTTTTCTGCATTTGCCTTTTCAATCATTTCACTTGAATGTTTCGTCGTTCGTATTCTATATTTAGTTTGCTTTCTCCTCAGTTCCATTGATTTTTTCTTTTATGTATAAATGGCCCATTCGTGGCATTCTTCTTCTTCTTCTTTTGCAATAGTACCATTACGATGGAGGAATTCCCTTGAAGCTTCCAGACGTCCTTTCCTGGGCTTCATGCTATTTTCAGTCCATTTGACTTGTTTTCAAACATACTTCTGTTTGAAACCCAGATGTATGTTTTAGGGAGGGGAGTGTGACGATCCTACTTTTACAGAAGGAACAAACCGATTTGGTTTGTTCCCGATTTGTTGGAGCTACGCCTAGGGGGATATTTGATTCATAGAGATATGAATCGATATCCTCTTCAGGCCGGCTGATTAATCTAATCACTGGTAGGGTCGTCACCCTCCTCCGACTCAAAAATGGGCAATTAGGTGTATTTCTCATTTGTTGTACAGATGGAAATTCAACCTATATTGTTACAAGTTGAAATTTTCAAAAATGCCCCAGTAGGTAGTAGGTTGGTAGGGAGGGATCTATAAAGAAGGGTGTTTCATACAGAAACACGAAGGGTGTTTCAGAAGGGTGTTTCTTCGGTGTTTTATACAGAAAATAATAAACCTTTGGGCAATGATTTGCAGCGTTTTTGTACCAAATTTTGACCATTTGTCCAACATAACCAGAGCCGAATTTTTGCCATTTTACCTGCTAACTTAAAAAAAAAAAAAGTTGACCGGATCTTCAATTGTCACGTATTTTGGCTATTTGTCCCTCAATTATTGCACAATCTGCAGTGTACCTATCATATAAGTTAAATAATGAGTATAAGTTTAAATTTTATGGAAATAAATTAGTTAAAAATTTGGTGATTTTTCAAGGAATTTAGATTATTTGGTATTGTCAAAAACTCCCTTTCCTTTCACCACCCACAGCCGGTGCCTAATGAATTGCTGAAACTCGTATTTCACGGAAACACGAGTCTCCCGTGTGATTCCTCCACTTTTTATCTCTTCCGCAGATTTTGACGCCTCTCCTTCCCATTTCCCGAGCAACTGAGGACCTGCTGGTATCTCGTCCGCCAAACTGAGTTCCACGGGAAGTGGGGAGCTGCAGCTCCAACTTGCAAGGCGGACAGTTGGGAATCGTAACTTCTAGACATTTTGGTCGGCTGCCAACCTCAACTCGCGGGTTGTTGAACGTTCAGAGCGACTACCGACCGAATTCCGTGTGTTTCGTCTATCTTTCAACTGACGTCACTTCGATGTTTTATTTAAAAAATCGTTATTTCGTTTCGATGTGGACGAGTTCTCGACTTGAAGTACTTGAGGTTAGACACGTTGCGAGCGGCGCCAATTTTGATGAAGATCCCCAGTGATGGGAACATTTTTTTCAAGTCGATGATAGATAGATAGATATAGATAGATATAATACGATTTATTTGATTTCTTTACAGAGATATGGATAAATTAATATAAAATCTTATTTCAGTGATGGCCTAGGCCGTCCACTGGGTTGGCGCTGGAAATTCCTGTAAATACATACATTTTTTCTTGCTTTTGTGTTCTTTCAAATTAACTTATTATTTCTCACATTAATGATTAACTTTTGTAAATATATAAATGAATAAATGAACAGTTGTCAATTAGGGGAACTTGGCAACTGCCCTCCCGGCAAACTGGCCTCCTACCTCTTTAGCTCAGTTTAAAACCCCGGTTTGAAACTGCCCTCCTAGGCCATCTCGAGCAACTGCCCTCCCGGTAAACTGCCCTCCTGTTTTAGGCCCACTTTCACCAAACATTCGAAACGAGTTTAAACCAAACGAGGCGAGAGATAATCGACGTTTAGTAAAAATCGTCTTTCACCAGAGCGATTTACGAGTTTAAACTCCATCTTGGGGGGTTCGAGTTTAAACGGTCGAAAATCGGCCGAATAAACTAGGAAACCTCGTTTAACTACCAATTCAATATGGCCGCGCATTGATTTGTGATTATTTTCGAAATGAAATTGCGAATTATCTTTGATTTCGAATTATTTTTGACTCGTCTGACGATGACGACGACGTCCGAGTCGAATCCTGGATCGGATTCCACATTCCGAGATGATATACGTTACTGAATTTCCGCCTTTCCAAGCCCCGAGTCGTCCAAGTGCTCGACTAGATTGACACTCGCCTCGAGTTCCCGTCATAAGTACAAATAAGTTCAACACGTTAATTTAAAATGAATAATGGTTTTTTCAATAACAGAATAGTGCAACCTACATTCCTTGGTTGTTACTGTGAGCTGCCGCTCAGTAGCTCATTATTCCCCCTGTCAGGCCACAGAGGCCAGTAAGCCCTGATCCCCCTTGAGAGCAAACCCCCAGGCCACAGAGGCCTGTAAGACCTGAAAACCCCCGGACAGGAACCCAGGCCGCAGAGGCCAGTAAGCCCTGAAGGAGAACAGGAGAGAAAACCCCAAAAGGCCACACATCAATGGGGCGTGGCCCCTTCAAAGTGCCCTCCCACCACCTTGGGCACAAAACACAATCACACAAATAGTCAAGCAAATGGAGGGAGAGCAAGCAATCTGACCAACCAACATTTGGCGAGGTAAAGTTGGACAACCTGGGAGGGAGGAGAAAGAAAGGCCATTGTCAATCTTGGAGAGCTTTAGTCCCTGATGCGAAGCCTAGCCAGCAAGTCTTGAAGTGTACCCCCTTTCGTCTTTGAAGCTCTCTCCCCCGTACCGTAACGCCTCAACGTGGCGTACCGTATCTCCTCCTGCCTCCCCCAGTCAAGTATTCTGAGATAGGTTGTAACCTGTGAGTGGTGCCATCCGATACTGTGATTGTCAGTCCTGATCCCCCTGGAACCGTGTCGCGTCTGGTGTATCGCGCGCGCTGTATCTCCAGTCCTGTCCCGGCTTCTCCCTCTGAACTCTCTCTCTCGCCTCTCATCGTGCCAAGGACTCGCTACGGTAACCCTTCACATGAGTGTAACTGTGTAAAATCTATCTCAATTGGCCAATTAGGTAGAAGGTGGAACAAGTGAAACTCAGTATAGTCAGTAACATTTATCTCATAAGAGGATCTCGAACTGGAACAATAAGAGTAACTGTAATATCAAGTCTAAGTCATATTTTTGTAAAGAGTAACGTATCAGAAGTTAAACATAGTGTCATACCACAATCTTGTTCTTACTAGTCAAGCCCATCAGGCAGTATCGGGTCGTCGGCCCTGTATCTCATTCGAGTCAATCTTATTAAAACCACGTTTTCTTATACAATCTTTTCTTTCAAACTCACCCTGGTTCTGGTTCTGACTTGTAACGGGTATCGGAGTTAGGTAGCTAAATTCATTTCAAAAAGGAACACAGTAACTTCAGTAAAATCATTCTTTATTCAGCAAACCGATACACCATAAATAACAAACAAATACAGGTAAATCAAACAGTATCGTCAAGGTGTGTCGCAGAGCCTCATCTCCCAAGCCGCCTCGGACGGAGCTACCAACGACCCACCAAAGTTAAGTATATCTCAATTCTTAGCCTAAGTGTGTTGCTCATCTACCTTTCAGCGACCCGTTACACCCCCAATTTCAATAGGAACATCTTAGCTTTCCCCTTCCCGATCGACTGGTACTCTGATCCAAAGGCTTACATTACTATTCGGACGAATTATACAAATTGACCATTATACAAAAAGACCAGTTCTACGAAAATAAATTTCTATTGAGGTGAAATCGGGGGCCCTCATCTTCGAGTTTACATCCATCGGTAATCATTCAAATTATCGAAGTATTCCTACCGTTCAGAACAAGGCGGCGGCCACTGTTTCACTAGGATACATCAAGGAAGGTACTTGAGTCTGGCTCAAAGACTTGAGACGGCTCAAAGTGATGATGTGTAATAACTCAATAGGTAAGGGATGAAAATATTCAGCAAAATAAAACGAAGGGAACCGGAAAACTCGAAACAAACCACAGGAATCAGCAAATAAACAAAACAAGGAATTCGAAAAACTGACACTGATAAAGATGCACATGGCAGTAATCTGCTGATAGCAAGCGGCGGGAGTGGTTGTTGTTCAACGTTTCTATTGCCCCAAATGCGTCATAATGTCCAACTTTCATTCGATCTGCTTGACATTTCAAGTCTAAACAAACTCGATTATCTTAAACGACGTTTAACGATGATTTGGGTTGGTGAAAGACGCTCGCCATCTTGCTGGGTTTATTCCTTCAGATTAACTATTAACGCGTTTAGCTAAGCAAGTTTAGAACAACTTTTGGTGAAAGCTGGCCTTAGGTGGTCAGTTTCGAACCCCGGTTTCAAACTGCCCTCCTAGACTACCTCGAGCAACTGCCCTCCCGGTAAACTGCCCTCCTGCTCGGAACAGATCTCCTCTACCTGTGCGACTTCTCATTTCTGGGACATGAGTCTCTCAAAAGTGTAATGAGCTGCCAATGATACTAGATCTTCAGTCGACGATCATCAGTATATATTAGGAATAAAATAATTAGAATATCAATTTCACGGAGAAATCGAGTTTTTACGCGAAAATCGGAGTTTTTTCCTATAGGTAAAAAAAAGTTACGAGGGACTGTCACTGGACAGATACCCTCTTTCATGTTCCACTTTACTAAGTACAAAAAATTATTTCTTAAAATTACCACAACATGGGTATTTTGTAATATACAAAAAATTGAATAAAAATTAAAAAAAAAATGATCCCAACCCCGGATCCCTTATTACGTTGCGCTAATTTAAAATATTTAAAACCCACATAGGTTAGTTAATTCCTTAAGTAATTGTACCGTAAATGTAGGCAAGCAATGCCCGTGTAATCTACATTAGCTTGTTGTAATGCCAACATTATGTTTCGTGTTCTGCAGGTATAATATCTAGTCGGGCTTGTAAGGGCTGTAAGGGCTTATCTCTATAATGTGTTATATTTCTTATCAGAGGTAATTCATTTTTAACTTTTTAGTTCATTTTATTAACAAACAATAAAAGCTTGTTTTAAAAAAGGTTTTTTTTTTCTTTAATTTTTTTTACGATCCTATCAGCCATATAGATTATAAATTCAAGACAAAGTACAGTCCACTCAAACCCGCCGCTTCATCTTGTTTCTAAATATCGAAATATCGACACGGACACCGATGTCCACCCCTATCCGGACTGTCCCCCTCAAAAAAGGCACGCGGGGCGGACACCTCCTCCTCCACCTAACCCGCCGGAGCGGCAGTAGGGGAGACCTCCCGCGCCTCCTCCACCTCCGAAGAGCCGCCGACGAATCAGTCGTTTCCGCGCCGCTCGGCGACCGAGTTGGTTCCGCGTCTTCCCGTCTCTCGAACTTCATCTCCCGCGAGGTTTTTTTTCCGTTCCGGCGGCGGCCCACGAGTGACGCGCGATCTCCCCGACGACGTCCTCCTCTGCGATGAGTTGACGTCATCCGCCGCGCCGACGATGTCTATGAAGGTCAGTTATCCCTCACATCGAGTTTTCATTGATTCTTTCAATTGTGGACGTCTCCGCATCTTCCTCTCTACGACAACCGCCATAAAATTTCTATCAATTTTCAAACAGCTTTAATTTAAATTTTTTACAAACAGTGTCTCAAAATTTGTTAAATTCGTTTCGTGACAAGGATAAAACATCTTTCTTTTTGGGATCTGTTTACTTTTCTGTGAGGATCTGAAATTTCGTATTTTTGTGCACACATGCGCAGTACCGACTTTCTTATTTCAAATGGGAACCCCCATTTTTGGTTTATTATTTCAATAATGTACCTTTGGAATCGACCAAGAAAAACAAATTTTGACCTCCCCTCAAAATTTGTTGATTTCAGTGTTGGGCAGTAGTTAACTACTTGTCGTAGTTAACTACATTTTTAACTACTAACTACTAGTAGTACATCGTGCAACTAACAACCAGTAGTTAGTAGTTAGAGAAGTGACTACTTTTTTGCAATTACTAATTAGTAGTTAGAAAGGAGAAAGTACTAACTAACAATTGGAAAAAGTAGTTAAACATTATTAACTACTAACTACAATGTAGTTATAGTGATGTAATTAACTAAGCTAGTTAACTACTCGGTTGTTGAGTACTACTAGTACTACTCAATTGTTACCGATTTCATGATTTTCCGTGTTTTATTTACCTATTTATTTATTTATCATTATTATTTTATTACTATTATTTCTTTTAATAATGTCAAGTAGGTGTAGGTACTGCTAAACTTTGGGAGTCGTTTCTACAACTCATTCCGCCAAACTTTGGGAATGTTATTGTAGTTCCAAATACCAACTTTTACCTAAAAAACTTTTAAAAATCAGTTGTAATTTTTTTCACTTTTGAATTCTAATGACACCTCATTTCAAAGGGTTTTCAACGCTGAATACGTTGGTCAAATTAGAATTGAGTTGAGGTATCTTTATTCGTTTCAAAATAATAATTTGGAACGA
The DNA here is from genome assembly GCA_009739505.2 of Apolygus lucorum. Lineage (NCBI taxonomy): Eukaryota > Metazoa > Arthropoda > Insecta > Hemiptera > Miridae > Apolygus > Apolygus lucorum. Next base: position 4,386,393 of record CM019182.2, read on the forward strand.
TCTCAATAGCTTATTTTCTTAGAAAATTCGCTAATAATGAAAAGTAATAAAAATAATTTTCAAGTTGCTAAGTTAATTTTCAACCACAACTACCCCCACAAAGTATTCTCGTTGTGTCATTATAATTATAAGATCCAGGATTTGATTCAGAATGCTCTGAAACGGATTAGTATTTTAATGTGGTCAACATTTTTGGCATGCTCGGATTCTGTAACTACATTCGGGAGAATGTAGTTAGTAGTTATAAAAACTTAGTAACTACTAACTATATTGTAGTTAGTGATTGCAAAAAATTGTAACTAATTTTTCCAACTACTAGTTAGTAGTTAAACTTTTCTAACTACTAACTAGCAATTAGAAAAAGTTGTTAAACATTATTAACTACTAACTACAAATGTAATTAGTAGTTGTAACTACATCTTAACTACAGTAGTTGTAGTTAGTAGTTAGTACCTAGTTGTGATTACAGTTTGCCCAACACTGGTTGATTTACGTTTCAAGGTACGTAGAATCCAAAAATCTAATAAAAATTTGGCCGTCCGTCCGCCGTACGCGGCACTTTCCCCACTAGCACTGACCGATATTGATGAAGTTTGTTATGTAGGCTCCATTTGAAATTTCAGAATTTTCAGAATTTTTAGAGACCGCGCGGAGCTCTGCAGGACGAACCTTTCGCCCCCTACGAAAATTTAAGTGTTGGACGTACGAAAAATCAGAAACACGAGTGTGAATCGCAAAAGAGGCCTAATCTCCGTTCAAATGTTACCTGACCGAAATGCGATCGATGTTTTTCTTCATGTTGGTTGGTGGTAACAATGGCAAAGCCGTGTTCTTTGCAGACGAGTGATCTATGTAGGAAAATAATGAACCTTTGTGTAACAATTTGCAACGTTTTGGATTCTACCTACCTTGAATCATAAACCAACAAATTTTGAAGGGGTGTTGAAAAAAAAATTTCTTGGTCGATTCCAAAGGTTCATTATTGAAAATAATAAACCGAAACATAAGAAGCTCATACGAAACTGTCGGAATCGTGTCAGAAATTGGTTTTGTTTCAGAAAACATCTGATTCTTCCCATAAATTGCCAGAAACTGGTCGAAAAAAGCATATCAGTAACCGTCTGAATCTTCCCTGAAATCATCAGAATCTTTCCAGAAATCATCTTATTTGTATCAGTAACCGTCCAAACCTTCCCAGAAAGTGTCAAAATGTCAAAAATCGAGTTTGTTCCAGAAAACCTCGTTATCTTTCCATTAATCGTCAGAATCGCTTCAGGAATCACATTTGCTTCAGAAATCGTCGAAATCTCTCCATAACTTCGTCAAAATCGTTTAAAATTTAAATTAAAATTTAATGGTCAAAATTTAGTCAGAAATCAGTTTTTTTTTTGTTTTTTTTTAGAGAGCATCGAAATTTTTCCAGAAACTGTCAGAATCTTTCTAGAATTGTCAAAATGAGGTCAAAAATCAGTTTAGTTTAAAAAAAAGTGAGGCTTAAAAAGAATCGTCAGAATCGCGTCAGGAATCACATTTGCTTCAGAAATCGTCGAAATCTCTCCATAACTTCGTCAAAATCGTTTAAAATTTAAATTAAAATTTAATGGTCAAAATTTAGTCAGAAATCAGTTTTTTTTTGTTTTTTTTTAGAGAGCATCGAAATTTTTCCAGAAACTGTCAGAATCTTTCTAGAATTGTCAAAATGAGGTCAAAAATCAGTTTAGTTTTAAAAAAAAAGTGAGGCTTAAAAAGAATCGTCAGAATCGCGTCAGGAATCACATTTGCTTCAGAAATCGTCGAAATCTCTCCATAACTTCGTCAAAATCGTTTAAAATTTAAATTAAAATTTAATGGTCAAAATTTAGTCAGAAATCAGTTTTTTTTTTTTGTTTTTTTTAGAGAGCATCGAAATTTTTCCAGAAACTGTCAGAATCTTTCTAGAATTGTCAAAATGAGGTCAAAAATCAGTTTAGTTTTTAAAAAAAAGTGAGGCTTAAAAAGAATCGTCAGAATCGTGTCAGGAATCACATTTGCCTCAGAACGTCGGAAGCTTATCAGAAATCGTCAGAATGTTCGTATGCATAGTATCCACATTCGTACAATATATAATATCCACATTCTAAAACTAATTTTCAACAGAAAATGTCTCTTGGCAATTTTATTTTTGAGGCTTCTTCTCCGAGTTATTTCAATTTTAAAGTTTTCTTTCGTTCTTTTGACCTCATGTCATTAAATTGGTAATAACTCATCTAATTTGCTGTGATATTTACAATTTGAGGATACCGTTGGAAAGAGCACTAAATTTCCTATCACCCTAATACCAAATATAGTCTTTTCAGCTGAATTCTACATGAATAAAGTTAAAAAAAGAACTTAGTAACTTTTTGAAAATTTTTCGTTTATCAAGCCCGTAATGTCCAGTTCTTTCGAGACAGTGAACTATTGTCGGTAAGCCTAAAAACTGCGCCAGGATCTCAGCTTTCCAACTGTGTAATCAAAAAATATTTTACAATCGAATTTAAGGGAGAAATTTCTGTTAGAACGAGGAAAAAGTTATTTTGGTTTATTATTTTCAATAATGAACCTTTGGAATCGACCAAGAAAAATTTAACCCCCCTCAAAATTTGTTGGTTTACTTTTCAAGGTACGTAGAATCCAAAAACGCTGCAAATCATTGCTCAAAGGTTTATTATTATCTGTATAGATCACCCTTCTGTATAGATCACTGGTTCTCCATCAATAGCACCTACCACCATCTGTATTCTCCCTTGACCTTCCCTCTCACATTTCAGCTTCCTGCTTCAATAGGATTGAAAATGGCTTCGGAGCTCACTCAGCTGATCAGTGATCAGAGGAGTGAAGAAGATCTCCTCGAATACTGGAGACGCCTGGAAGAGCACTTCCATTCAATAGGATTGAAAATGGCTTCGGAGCTCACTCAGCTGATCAGTGATCTGAAGAGTGAAGAAGATCTCCTCGAATGCTGGAGACGCCTGGAAGAGCACTTCCATTCAATAGGATTGAAAATGGCTTTGGAGCTCACTCAGCTGATCAGTGATCTGAGGAGTGAAGATCTTCTCGAATGCTGGAGACGCCTGGAAGAGCACTTCCATTCAATAGGATCGAAAATGGCTTCCGAGCTCACTCAGCTGATCAGTGATCTGAAGAGTGAAGAAGCCTTTGAGCAACGATTTGCAGCGTTTTTATCCACCAACATTTTTTTTACCTACCAACTTTTTTTTACCTACCAGCTAGGTACTACCTACCACACCATACTGGCTTCACACCTTCACAATCAAGTTTATTAGAAAGAACTGAACGCTTCACACTCGATTGGAAAAATAGAAAGCTTCATATGGAAATTTGATTACTGGTTACGCAGAAGGCAAAACTGTATACAAATCGAAGAAATGAACAGCGATCGCATTTTAGTCCGATAAAATTTGAATGGAGATTAGACCTCTTTTGCGATTCACACTCATGATTCTGTTTTATCGAAGGAAAACCTGCAAGTACTCGTAGGGACCGAACGGTTTGTCCTACAGAGCTCCGGGTGGTCTCAAAAATTTTTAAAAATTCAATACTATTTAAAATTGGTGAAAAAACGATACCTTTATTTCGAGAGTTTTCGAGCTAGGGCACTCTTGAAAATTTCAACCCTTAATTTTCACCCCTTAGAAGTGACCTACATCAACCAAAAGCTTCGCGGCACAACTAGACCCCAAATGGAGCCCATATACCAAATTTGAACCAAATCGGTCCAGTGTTGCTAAGAAACGTGCCGCGTACGGCGTACGGAAATTTTTTTATTCGATTTTCGTATTCTACGTACCTTGAAACGTAAAACATCAAATTTTGAGGGGGGGTTGAAAATTTTTTTTTCTTGCTCGATTCCAAAGGCTTATTATTGAAAATAATAAACCAAAATCGAATGACAATTTGGCCGTCCGTCCGCCGTACGCGGCACTTTCCTCGGCAGTGACCGGTTTTGATGAAATTTCGTATGTAGGCTCCATTTGGGGTCTAGTTGTGCCCAGAAGCTTTTGGTTGATGTAGGTCACTTTTAAGGGGTGAACATAAAGGGTTAAAATTTTAAAAACGCCCTAACTCGAAAAATTTTGATTTAAAGGTATTGCTTTTCCATCAATTTTAGATAGTATTGAATTTTTAGAGACCACACGGAGCTCTGTAGGACAAACCGTTCGCTCCCTACGAGAATTTAAGGGTTGGACTTATGATAAATCAGAAACACGAGAGTGAATCGTAAAAGAGGCCTAATCTCCGTTCTGAAATGCGATCCATGTTTTTCTTCAAGTTCTTTGCAGACGAGTGATCTATACAGAAAAATAATAAACCATTGTGTAATAATTTGCAGCGTTTTTTCAACGAAATCGACGATTTGACGGGGAGACTCCGGTGTCTTCTCCGCCACGCCTCCTCCAAAGCACTGAGTCTCCCCGTCAAACCGTCGATTTCGTTGAAAAAAATAACTTTTTCCTCGTTCAAACAGAAATTTCTCCCTTAAATTCGATTGTAAAATGGTTTTGATTACACAGTTGGAAAGCTGAGAACCTGGCGCAGGTTTTAGGCTTTCCAGCAATAGTTCATTATCTCGAAAGAACTGGACATTACGGGCTTGATAAACGAAAAATTTTCAAAAAGTTACTAAGTTCTTTTTTTAACTTTATTCATGTAGAATTCAGCTGAAAAGACTATATTTGGTATCAGGAAGATAGGAAATTTAGTGCTCTTTCCAACGGTATCCTCAAATTGTAATTATCACAGCAAATTAGAGGAGTTATTACCAGTTTAATGACACAAGGTCGAAATTACAACAAAAAAAACTTTAAATTTGAAATAACTCGGAAAACATGCCTCTAAAAAAATTGCCAAGAGACTTTTAGTTGCAAATTAGTTGTAGAATCGACCCCCCCCCCCCCTCCCCCTTATTTTCCTTTGAAGGAATGGGACCTGTTTTGTAGACACCCTGTACAGGGTGTCCCATAAGTTATCCACCAAACTTCAGGAGTAGTTTCTGAAACTAATTTGCAACAAAAACGCTGCAAATTATTACACAATGGTTTATTATTTTTCTATATAGATCACTCGTCTGCAAAGCCACCAACCATCCAACGCGAAGAAAAAGATCGATCGCATTTCGGTCAACTAAAATTTGAACGGAGATTAGGCCTCTTTTGCGATTCACACTCGTGTTTCTGATTTATCGTACGTCCAAACTTTGAATTCTCGTAGTGAGCGAACGGTTTGTCCTACAGAGCTCCGCGTGATCTCAAAAAATTCTATAGAATTTTGAATTGAAGGAAAAACAATACCTTTATGTCAAAATGTTTTGAGTTAGGGCGTTTTAAAAATTTCAAAATTCATTTTTGAACCCTTACAAGTTCATCAACCAAAATCTTCAGGGCACTACTAGATCCCAAATTGAGCCGACATACCAAATTTCATCAAAATCGGTCAATGCTAAGTGGCAAAGTGCCGCGTACGGCGGACGGACGGCCAAATTTTTATTCGATTTTTGGATTTTACGTACCTTGAAACGTAAACCAACAAATTTTGAGGGGGGGTTAAAAAAGTTTTTTTCTTGGTCGATTCCAAAGGTTCATTATTGAAAATAATAAACCAAAATTGGGTGACCATTGGAAAGCTGATGAAATGGAGCAGTATTTAAGCTCTTGAGCCCCTCTGGCAAATACCTTGTTTCAATGAGGAAAAATCATCAACATTTTCACCAAAAACAGAAATTGACTATTTTTCAACTTTGAGGTAAAAATACTACTCTAGCATTTTGTTTTTCTCGACTGCTCAATGGCTCATGCATTGAGAAATTTTACGCTCTTTCTAACGATATCCTTATTTTTAATTTTTGAGTCTAATTTTGCGGGCAGAACTCGGGCGTCATGGGAAAAAAAATTTTTCCGATCCAGTCGGGTCTTTATGGATCTAATAACAATATTTTAGCCTTTTTGCGAAAAAAAATGGTTCACGCGCCATAAAATGGCATGGTACAGCATGTGTACCAAGGACCACCAGGTGCACTTTTCGGCCATGATGTTCCTTGGTACAACATTTGTACCAGTAAAAGGTAATCAGGGAATGATCATAATTTGAGTTTATTCTGGATGATCTTACTTTCAATCAACATAAAACAGATGCCAATTCGACAGCAAACAGCATTTCAATAGGACTTGTTGCGTTGGCATGCGACGCGTCCAATCTCCAGTGAGAAATCATGGGGCGCCCGCCCCGAAAAACTTCAATAACATCGTTGCGAGTACACGATTCCAGTGTTATGCTTTCATTATGGATACTTGAATAGCTATAGAAAAATTACGTTCCTCGAAGAGAAGACGAAATTCATCCGTGTGGACATCACCGCGTAATGTTTTGGTTTGAATAAAAAACAACAGCAAAAAAACTTCGTCGTTAGCGTTCCTTGGTACAACAGTAGTACCGCAAAACACCCACTTTTGCAATATCCCGACATATAGGCGGAGCTAAGAGATGCTACCATTTTTCCCATGATGCTGCATCCTATTGAGAAGGAATGGAACGAAAAACACGCCAGAATTCAAACTGCTTCTACCTTGGTACAACAGTTGTACCAAGGAAAGCTAAAGGGTTAAGGGAGTTACGACCGTTTGAGAATAGTGTAAGGTCGAAAACACGAAAAAAATCTTAAAAGTCAAAAAAGTTGGATTTTAAGGGGGATAAAAGAAATTTCTAAGAGACACTTTTTGTTGCAAATTAGTTGTAGAAACTACTCCCGAAGTTTGGTGGATAACATATGGGACACCCTGTATAAGAACCGTGCTAGAATGTTCCAAAACTTGGTCATTTGAAAGGAAATTTTTTTTTAAATATCGACAAGGTTCCGAGGTTTTGGCATTTTTGATTTAATTTGCTAAAATGTTAAATTTTTCAAATTTAACTCGATGTTGTCTATTGAGATCAAGCTTCGTGGCACCGTATAATTGGTTCTCTCTTAAAATAAGATTTGACCCCCCAAACGGTTATTTTGCTCTCGACAAATGGATATTTCTCTCAATTTGGGTTCTATTCATACAAGCGTGTCCCCTTGAACGTGCCCGCTGGTTATTCAGGTAGATCTCACTCGCAGTATATTTAGATGACCCGTGATTCTGACGTCCACCCGCCATTAATGTTTGCCCTTCGTGATTCTCCATCCTCGATTACCTCGTTATTTCCTCGACCCAGAATATCAACCACAACGAGGCGTCAACGTCTGCCCGGTCGCTCATTTCGAGGGTCCCCAACAAATTACGCCTCTGATTTTCCATAATTGTGGTCCGCAGGATTCATTTCAAATATGGAGACAACAACTTCACGCTGTATTCTCCTCTCCTGAGTCCCAGATTTTGGTTTATTATCTTCAATAATGAACCATTGGAATCGAGCAAGAAAAGTTTGTTTAACTCCCCCTCAAATGGGCTATTTTCTTCTTTCTATTCTTTTAAAGCAATTATGTAATCGTAAGCAGCGATCAGTTTGCAAACAGCTGATACAGACTCTGAGGGGTCTTGACACTAATCAAGAACAGGGACATGTAAGGTGTCAACTGTCATGCTAACAAGCAAACCTGACCAGACCTATCACCATATCACCTACAACCAGACCTATCACTCTTAAGAATCTCGAACTTTTCAAGCACATCCAAAACATTCCTCCCTTCGGACAAAAATGAGGAAATTCTATACTGTCCTTTTGTCAGATCAAAACTTAAGTTATGATTGGATTCTCTTAGGTGATTCGCAAAAGCAGAACTCATTTATTCTTTTCCTAAATTTCCTACCAGTTTGACCACAATACTCAAGCCCACAAGAACATTTCAGCTCATAAACTCCACTTTTATCTTTAACGCTAATTTTATCTTCAACAGAACCCAACGAAGCTTCAAGATTATTTTTATTTTTAAAAATCGTCGAAATCGATTTAAGTTGTAACTCATTATTTTCGTGGAAATAGTCAACGTTCTACTCAACTCCGTTTTCATAGAAGAATAATAAACCGTTATTATGAAGAATAATAAACCGTTATTATGAAGAATAATAAACATTATTTAATAATATTTGGCAACGTTTTCGAGAGGAACCACTTCCATTAAAATGTAAAATATCGATGACGAAATTGAAGTTCTATCGATATCGATATCGATTGTGTTCCACAAGCTCAGTTGTTTGGGCTCACGTTGCCTTGGCGGACACGTGTTCTGACCTCCTCGTCTCCATCGATTTACTGCCTACTTGTTGAATCTTATTTAGTTCCTGTTATTAGAGGACTGACAGTTGACTATGCGCCAATGTCCCCGTGACATTAAAAAAAAAAATTGTTGTAGACCGGTACAGTTACACCTCTTGTTGCGATTTGGCAGCCAACTCATCAAATCATTAAACAAAAAGAGTGGAATCACAATTCGGAACAACTTCTATTCGTATAATTTCAAGTAGAGTTTCAAATTCAGTAGGTAACTAACAAATCATCATACGACTCACAACAATCATAACAATATATTGGAGTAAACTCCAACATACTCCAACCCCCACAGTATTCTTCATGAATATTTTCTTCTTTCTTTTTCGGTACCTCCACTCACCTATCCGTCTGTAGTTGAAATGGTAAATATTCTCTGCCAAGCAGATAAGCTTTCTCGTTGGAAGGATTGTCCTATCTTTTTCTTTAATGGATTGAATACAGTGCGATTTGGTCTCCATTTTCAGTTTTGCACGATCAATATTCTGTTTCTTCCTGAATTTCGATCGGTTATTTAGGAGGTAGCTCACCGTTTGATAGGACTGGCTAACTGCTCTTCGCCATCGGCGTGAGAAGTTCCCCTTCGTATGCTTTTCCTCTTTGTTTCTGACTTTCTTGCATCTCGTTTGGTTTTGTCACTTTCGTTCATTCCTTCCTGTATTTCTGTTTTTTCAAGATTTATCGTTGATATCCAGCCAAATACTTCTTCGTCACTTTGGGAATATCCCTCATCGAATTTAGTTGCGAGTTTTTCAGTCGTCCCTCCAGCTTTCAGTTGTTCCTTCTTCTTTTTTTCTTTCTGCTTTTTATCATCTTTCCTTTTTCAGATCTGTGTCGGTATTTTCTCATTTCCTTCTTCCTTCCTAAGACTTCCTTCTTCTTCCATTTTCATTCGATCTTCCTCTTTCTTTTTCATCTTCAGAACCCCTCGCATAGCTGCGATGTCTTTCTGTTTGAATTTTCTGTTCTCCCCTATTTCTTCTCCACCCGATGATACATCATCGATGCTCCTTACCTTTTCATTCTCTTCATTATTCGTATCAGCCTTCTTCTTCTGACTATTTTCTCTTCAGGTAACTTTCGTCCGACCTTCTCGCTGTCCTCTCCCCAGAATTTCCCTGATCGATGACTTGAGTAAAAAATACTGTTTGGCGAAGAGGCTGAAACGCATCCCAAGGCTAAATATTTCCTTTCCCGTTCTAATCTCTTCATTTCAAATTTTTGTCGGAATTCCATTTCTTTTTTCCTTTCCTCTATCTCCATTTGTTCCTTGTGGTATTTCTCCTCAATCTTATCAAGTTCTTCATCCAACATTTTCATTCTATTAATTCTTTCTCTATTTCGTTCTCTTCTCTTTTCCATTCTTCGTTTCTCTTCAATTCTAGTTCGTTCGCTCATTTCTTCTTTTTCTCTTTCTTTCCACTGATTCGTCGTTCGAAGGACCACTTGTTGCGATTTGGCAGCCAAACTCATCAAATCATTAAACAAAAAGAGTGGAATCACAATTCGGAACAACTTCTATTCGTATAATTTCAAGTAGAGTTTCAAATTTAGTAGGTGAAATGGCCTTAGATTATTGAACTGAATATATGCACGCAGTTTTTTTCGTAATTGCAGAATAGAAAAGATATATTTTTATGTGTTGTAACTATGAACATGAATCATCAGGAATATTGTTTTGTTATAATAGTGGAGAGTCATTACAGTCTCCCCCACTATATTATGTAGTCGTTGAATTTAGATGGTACCTAGTCGTCGAATTCGTTGTGAACGTCTCAAAGGTTGTGTTGTTGAATTTTGATGATTAGACGGTTGCTCGGGGATGTTAGGTTGTTCTCCGTTATGTTGATGTTGTTCGAATATTTCTGGTGATGTGGAACTTGGAATGGAATCTGGAACGATTTCTTGTGTGGTTGGTGGAGTTGTTTCCTGTTGACTTCTCGGTATTCTTGAAGCTCTTGGAACCTCGTACACAACAGTCGGTCCCAGAGTCACTGTTTTCCGAGATGGTACTAGTGAAGAACGCAACTGATTTAGATGTCGTTTCATTATTCTTTCTGAATCATCTACAGAAACCAAATAATGCCGCTGTCCCAGTTTCTTTTTAACGTTTCCAAATTTCCATACTTGTTTGTTATCTATGTAGAATCGTATTTGCACTCTCTCCCCCTCTTTAAATTTTCTTTCTGTACCTTCTTCTGCTTTCAATGGTTGAGGTCGATATGGGAATATGGCATTCATCCGGATTCTCAAATTCCGGTGTAAATAAAGTTCAGCCGGAGACTGTCCACATGCAAGTGGGGTTGCACGATATTTCAGCATGATGTTCTGAATTTTTTCTGGCATGGGGCTGTTATCAGTCGATGCTGCTGTCAGTCGGTGTTTCAAGGTTTGGACTGAACGTTCTGCTAGACCGTTTGTTGCGGGATGTCCTGGGGCGATGAATTTTTGAAAAATTCCCCTGTTCTTGCAATAATCGTGGAACATGTCACTCTGGAATATCGTCGCATTGTCCGATACTAGCACTTGAGGATAACCGTGAACAGCGAAAATTTGTTCCAACAAAACGATTGTATTCGCGCTAGTAGGTGCTTCTCTAAGAATTTGTACCTCAGCCCATTTGGATCGGGCATCAATACACATCAGAAAATTGAAGCCTTGGAATGGTCCGGCGTAATCGATGTGTACCCTCTCCCAGTTCTCTTGAGGCGTTTCCCAAGGATGTACAGGAGCTTTAGGAGGATTTGTTCGAGAAATAGCGCAATTTTCACAACTTTTTACGAGGTTTTCTATATCTTTATCAATTTTTGGCCAGTATACGTAACGACGGGCTAACTGTTTCATTTTGGTAGTACCTAGGTGTGTTTCGTGTAATTCTTCTAGGATTTTTGATCTGAGCCCGGTTGGAATGACTATTCTATCTCCTCTGAACAGAATTCCATCAGCCAGAGTGAATTCGGAATCGTTTGAATTTGTTGAAAGTTCGTTTAAAATCTTTGACAACTCTGGATCTTTCCCCGTTTCTTTCTTTATTATTTCTGCTGTAATCTCCTGACTTGAAATTTGGAAAATTACCTGAGAACATAACTGGTTTACTTCATCACCGATGGTCTGATCGATCGAGGGACGAGCTTGTTGAATTGGTGCTCTTGATTGACAGTCGACATTTTTGTTCTCGATTCCCTTCTTGCATTGAAGTTTGTAATTGAACCCAGACAGGTACGATGCATATCGTAATAGGCGTGCTGACGTCATTTGTGGTAGTGCTCTATTATGCCTGAAAATTCGAGAAATCGGTTCATTATCGGTTACAAGTAGGAAATGAGTTCCGTACAGATAATAGTAGAAATGTGAAACTCCGAAAATTATGGCAAGTGCCTCTCGATCCAATTGGCTATAGTGTTGTTCAGATTCTGATAGTGAACGTGATGCATACGCTATTGGTCTTTCAGTTCCCTGGATCACGTGACTGAGAACTGCTGCTAACCCAGTAGGGCTTGCATCTGTCGTAAGAATCAACGGTATTTCAGGATTGAATGGTACAAGTACCCTATCACTACAGAGTTCAGCTTTGATCCGGAGAAATGCTGCTTCACATTTTGATGACCACATCCATTTTACTCCTTTCTTCAGAAGCTCTCGTAATGGATAAGTCATAGTTGCTGCATCTGGAATAAATCGGGTATAATATGAGACAAGTCCTAAAAAGCGTTTAACTTCTTCCACGTTTAAAGGACGTTGCATCTGTTGAATAGCTTGAATCTTCTTTGGGCTTTTGCTGATCTTGTTGAACTCTATCAGTCTTCCCAAATACTCTATCTTTTCTTGGAAGAATGAACATTTTCGCCTGTTGACGTGGAGGTTGAAATCTGAAAGTCTTTGTAGACATGCTTGGAGGTTATTCATGCATTCTTCCTTGGTGGTGCCGTGACATATAATGTCATCAAAATATGCCTCCGTTTTTGGCAATCCTTTCAATATTTGAGAAAGAATTCGGTTGAACTCGGAAGGTGCGGTTTTGATTCCGAAACTTAGGCGGTTGACTTTGTAGGTTCCCCGGTGAGTTGACATGGTCTGGATCATGCTGGCTTCATTATCGACAACAAGGTGAAGATATGCTTTGTAAAGGTCAAGTTTACAGAAAAAAGCTGAATTACGTAAACTATCAATAACATCCTCTACCTTTCTAATAGGATGATTTGCTTGAACTATTCGATCATTGACCCCAATTTTGTAGTCTACGCAGAGGCGAACGCTACCATCTGGTTTTGGGATAACCACCAGAGGTGATCCCCAATCACTGGATGTTACAGGTGTGATAATATTGTCTTTCTCGAGTGCATCCAATTCTTTATTCACCCTGTCAAGTAATGCATATGGGACATTCCTCTCTCGATTGAATATTGGTTTGGCTCCTTCCCGAAGCTGTAATGAAATTTTGAATCCTGGAACACATCCTACTTTCTCTTCGAAAATAGGGGCGAATTTTTGCAGGATTTAATCGATTGATTTGAGAGGTTGAATTTGAGCGATATGTGTTTGGTTCATATCAGCGTCAATTTTACTTAATTCAATTCCCAAACCTCTAATCCATTGGCGTCCCAAAAGTGCATCATGTCCTGTAGGAACTACGTGAAGTTCTCCTCTTATCAGCTTTCCTTTGTAGGAAATATCCACCGTTATCTTCCCCTCAGGTTTTATAATATTTCCTGAGTATGATCGAAATGCTAATTTAGAAGGTAGTAATGGTACACCCAGATTTAAACATTCAAATTTATCTTTTGGAATTAGAGAGAATTTTGCTCCACTATCCACTTCGAAGCGCTGAGGTTTTCCATTAAGATTGACTGAAATCATGTATTTGTCTGAATCATGTCCTAATACGAATAAGTCGACAACATCGCACGACTGAATAACTGTATCGACTTTGTTGATACTATAGTCATTAGAGTCATTATCAGAATATGTTTCTAGAAAATTAGTTGAATTAGCTTTCTTTTTGCTCGACATCAAAGTCGTTATACAAACTCTTGAAATATGACCTAATTTTGAACACTTATCACATTTCAATTTTGATTTGTTAGTTCGACAGTCTGTAACAGTGTGATTGTCCTTACCACATCTGAGACATAAATTTTCGATTCCTAACGCCTTGAAATCTACTTGACGCTGACGTGAACGAGATTTTCGAAAATGCGGCTGAAACTGGCTTGAAGAACGGCTGTGAGATCGCTGGCGTGAACGAGAACGTCTGAAATCTGAAACTTTGTTAATTTCCGAAGAATTGAAATTTGCATGACTTGATCCTGTTCGTTGAGCTAACTCTTTACTTTCTATTTTTGATGCTTCAAGAGCAAGAGCTTGTGTCAGGATATCATCAAACTTAGTTTTAGCTGATTGTAAAATTTGTTCTCTCAGCCAATCGTCTTTTAGACCTCTGATAAATTGTGCTCTTAAGAATACGTCGGCAATTGAAACGGAAGACTCACATTGGCATTCAACTGAGAATTCGCAGTCAGATAGGTCTCGTCTAAGCGCAGCTACAAAATCTGATATTGATTGATTGTCTTTTTGATAAATGCTGAGAAAATAATGCTGTGAAACTACAACACTCTTTTTGGAATCAACATTTTTTTGAACTCATCGACTAAATTCCGATATTCTAGCGATTTTAATGGTTTCTCGGGACCTAGGAATGCTGCTAGGCTATTGTAGTGGTCACTTCCAACTGATACACATAGGAGTTGAGCAATTTTCTTTGTATCTGTCAGTCCTTTCATATTGTAGTAGTTTTCGAAACGTTCTAGATAGCTGGTGAACTTCTCTCGTTTGGCATCAAAATTTTCGAATGGAGCTACGTTATACATACTATTTTGGTTAGGCAGATGGTCTCTAGATCCTGTCATTCGTGAGGTTGAAGCTATTGCCTGTGCTTGCACTTGGAATTGAACTGAAACTTGGTTTAAAAGTTCTCTCTGTTGTTCTTTGAACATTGCAATGAGAGCAGTGAATTGAGTTTCATCCATTGTGTCTACTGGTTGAAAAGTAATGTAGACCTTACTTGATTGATGTTTAGATCGATTTTTCCGATCGTCGCCAACTGAAATGGCCTTAGATTATTGAACTGAATATATGCACGCAGTTTTTTTCGTAATTGCAGAATAGAAAAGGTATATTTTTATGTGTTGTAACTATGAACATGAATCATCAGGAATATTGTTTTGTTATAATAGTGGAGAGTCATTACAGTAGGTAACCAACAAATCATCATCATACGACTCACAACAATCATAACAATATATTGGAGTAAACTCCAACACCTCTCATCTCCTTCTCATTGGTAACTCTTGATTCATAGCCGATTACTGATCAGCCCTTCATGTTCTGGTTCTGTGCAGCTGGTACGACAGTGGCGACTTGGTGAACGCTCTAGAACTGATGACTGATGTGGAATTGGTGAATGCTGTGTTGTGTGGTGAAGGCTGGAAAATCTTCGATGAATCATGTAGAATTGATGGAGTGATTGGTGAATTCTCTAGAATTTGTTCGGCTCAACGTCTCAGTATTTGAATGCTCCAGAACTGAAAAAAGTCCATCCATGCAGCATGAATTAATGAGCGAATTTTCAAAGAAATCTTTCAGTTGAAGGTATGGTTGTGAAAAGGAACAATGGTGTTGCAATTTTTTTAGAAAGTTTTCTACACGATTCTTGGTTTTTTCGATTTTTAGTATAGCATACCAACATACTGTATGCACCGGGTATGCTTTGAAGATGTTAGGAGTCCATATTCACGTTCTACTCGTCTCCAAAAACTAATAGAGTACCCACACGGCTATATTTGATATAAAGGAATACCTTTATATCAAAATTGTTTGAGTTTTGACCGATTTTGAGGAAATTTGGTATGTAGGCTCCATTTGGGGTCTAGTTGTGCCCCGAAGATTTTGGTTGATGTAGGTCACTTCTAAGGGTTCCAAAATCAATTCTGAAATTTTGAAAACGCCCTAACTCAAAAAATTTCGATATAAAGGTATTGTTTTTCCTTCAATTTAAGATTCTATAGAATTTTTAGAATTTTTTGAGACCACGCGGAGCTCTGTAGGACAAACCGTTCGCTTCCTACGAAAATTTAAGTGTTTATTTTGAAATATATATTTATATATAAATCAAAACACGAGTGTGAATCGCAAAAGAGGCCTAATCTCCGTTCAAATTATAGCTGACCGAAATGCGATCGATGTTTTTCTTCATGTTGGATGGTTGGTGGCTTTGCAGACGAGTGATCTATATAGAAAAATAAAAAATAATAAACCATTATGTAATAATTTGCAGCGTTTTTGGTTTATTATTTTCAATAATGAACCTTTGGAATCGACCAAGAAGAAAAAATTTTAACACCCCCCTCAAAATTTGATGGTTTACGTTTCAAGGTACGTAGAATCCAAAAATCGAATAAAAATTTGGCCGTCCGTCCGCCGTCCGCCGTACGCGGCACTTTTGCCACTTAGCATTGACCGATTTTGATGAAATTTGGTATGTAGGCTCCATCTGGGGTCTAGTTGTGCCCCGAAGCTTTTGGTTGAGGTAGGTCACTTCTAAGGGTTCCAAAATCAATTTTGAAATTTTGAAAACGCCCTAACTCAAAAAATTTAGATATAAAGGTATTGTTTTTCCTTCAATTTAAGATTCTATAGAATTTTTAGAATTTTTTGAGACCACGCGGAGCTCTGTAGGACAAACCGTTCGCTTCCTACGAAAATTTAAGTGTTTATTTTGAAATATATATTTATATATAAATCAAAACACGAGTGTGAATCGCAAAAGAGGCCTAATCTCCGTTCAAATTAGAGCTGATCAAGATGTAATCGATAGTTGGTGATTTTGATTTTTTTTTTAATTTTTTTTTGATTTTTTTTTTTTTTTTCATATTGGATGGTTGGTGATTTTGTAGACGAGTGATCTATATAGAAAAATAATAAACCATTGTGTAATAATTTGCAGCGTTTTATTGTCGTTTCCAAAGCCTTTGATTTGGTTCAGCACGACATGATTTTGGAAAACTGGTGCATTATGGCGCCAGAGGTAGGCCCCTAACTCAAAAAATTTCGATATAAAGGTATTGTTTTTCCTTCAATTTAAGATTCTATAGAATTTTTAGAATTTTTTGAGACCACGCGGAGCTCAGTAGGACAAACCGTTCGCTTCCTACGAGATCTTAGGGGTTTGGAGGTACGATAAATCAGAAACACGAGTGTGAATCGCAAAAGAGGCCTAATCTCCGTTCAAATTTTAGTTGACCGAAATGCGATCGATATTTTTCTTCATGTTGGATGGTTGGTGGCTTTGCAGACGAGTGATCAATATAGAAAAATAATGAACCCTTGTGTACTAATTTGCAGCGTTTTTTGCATTTTATCCAGTTCCGAGCCGAAATATTGGCGGCAAACCTCAGATTCGGATTCAGCATCCCAAAAAACATAAAAAATCGCAGAAATGAAAATCCCCAAAAGTTCCCTGTGAAAAACACATCTTGACTGGGCTATTGCCTGGAAGTCGACGTGAGATACTTCTCTACTAAGAGCTCTCCTTCAGCGATGATGGTATTCCCCGTAGATTTAGGATGAACTTCAAGAAATGACGAGTGGAGAAGCATACGATGAGCATCGCGAGGCGAAATGATGTTTGTTGCCGAAAGTGGATCGCGAAAGGTTAAATTATTGTGAGATGACGTTCGTCCAACCTTTCCGCAGGGAAAGGGCATTCGAGAGGTCGAATTTCGGTTTTCGCCCAACCAGGGAGGGAAAATATTCGTTATTGTCGAAAGCTGGCGGATTTTATGAGACTCGTGTTTTTCACCGTTCCCGTCCAATTTGGAATATTTGATTATGCATAATGAGTAGGATATCAAACTCGATAGAGAATTCAGTCCGCTACAGTGAATGCATCTTGATAATTTTTTATTTTGTTTCGAAAAACCTTTAACCCATTTCAAGCCAAGGGTAGAAATAACTGAATAATGAGGAGAGACGGAATGCCAGCCGAAATAAAGCATAAAGCACCAATCGAGGGCAAAAATACTTGATATTTTATGAATTTTACTTTTTGATGAGATTTGAGAGGCCTCAGTTTTCCAAATCGATATGATTTATCCTTCTTCTTTGGTGGCGTTACAGCCCGGGGTGGGCCCTAGCCTGTTCAACAATATTTCTCCATTCCTCTCGTCTCTTGGCCAACATTCTCCAACATCTATGCCCCGTGCGCGCTACATCCTCCTCGACTTCGTCAGTCCATCGAAGCCTCGGTCTTCCTCGAGCCCTTCTACCCCCTGGATGTCCATCGAATATTCTTTTGACGGGATTACCATCGTCCATTCGAACGACGTGTCCTGCCCATCTGAGGCGACCTAGCTTGACAAACTTCACGACATCTATATCATTGTATAGGTCGTACAGCTCGTCATTTCTTCTTCTTCTCCAGACCCCACTCTCGCAAACTGCTCCAAAAATCTTTCTGAGGACTCTTCTTTCGAAAGTTCTGAGAAGAGTCTCTCCTTGTCTCCCCATAGTCCATGCCTCTGAGCCGTAAGTCAATACTGTGCGGACCATGGTCCTATACAGCAAACATTTTACTTGGGGAGTGAGGAGCTTTGAGCGGAGGTGTTTTATCAGGCCCCAATAGCAGCGGTTTGCAGCTGCCAGCCTAGCCTTGATTTCGAGAGTGGGGTCCCCATCAGCGGATAAGAGGGATCCCAAGTAGACAAAGCTGTCTACGACTTCGAAGCGAAAATCTCCGATAGTTACATGGGAACCCGATCTACAGACGGTATTTGTGGGCGTCGTCGTCGTGATGAGGTACTTTGTCTTTTCCTCGTTGATGCACAGCCCCATATCGCCCGCACTCTTGACCAATGAGGCAAACGCTCTCTTCATATCACCTTCTGTGCGGGCTATTATGTCTATGTTATCAGCATAGGCTAGGATTTGTACTGACTTGAAGAAGATTGTTCCCCTAGTTTGTATTCCAGCATCTCTAACAACTTTTTCAAGTGCCAGATTGAAGAGCAGGCACGAAAGTGCGTCTCCTTGCCTTAAACCAGATAGAGTTGACAAACTAGGAGTTTGAGAGTTATGGACCCTGATAGTGCATGCTGAGTGACTTAGGGTCAATTGCACCATTCTCACGAGCTTATTCGGAATCTCAGACGCCCTCATAGCACTGTACAGCCTCTCTCGCTTTATTGTGTCATACGCTGAGCGGAAATCTACAAACAGATGGTGGAGGGGGACCTTAAACTCGCGGCACTTCTCAATTATTTGGCGAATGCTAAAAATTTGGTCAGTCGTGGATCTTCCCGGTCTAAATCCACACTGATAATTGCCTACTATGTTTTCAGTGAGGGGTAGCAAGCGATCGAGCAAAACAATTGATAATACTTTATAAGCCACGCTTAAAAGGGTGATGCCACGGTAGTTAGAACATACTAGTGGATCACCCTTCTTGTGGATGAGGCATACTACTCCCAACTCCCACTCACTAGGCAACTCTTCCTTCTGCCATATTAGGAGAATCAAATCAAATAGCCGCACAGCAAGCTCCTCCCCGCCCATCTTTACAAGCTCTGCAGGGATATCATCAGCACCAGGGGACTTATTGTTCTTGAGGCGAGCAATCGCCGACTTGACCTCTCCAATCGTTGGGAGATTGACGTTTTCCTCATGAGGCCGAGTGTCAGGTACTCCTGTATCAGTCGCATCTGTCGGTTGACTAGCTAATAGTTCCCGAAAGTGCTCCTCCCATCGATCCAGCACGTCCTGGGAGTCAGTGAGAAGTAATCCCTCTTTACTCTTACACATAGAGGCTCTGGGCTTGAATTCTTTTCGAGATGCATTTACTTTGCGGTAAAACTGTGATAAAATATGATTTATCCAGTTCACTGTTTTTGGTAAAATGTAAAAGTCTATTTATGGACCGGAGTGTGTTTCAACACAAGACCCAGAACGCTCTCTCGTCCAGAATCGAATTTGAGACACCTTACTCATCCCCTCGGCCAAGAGGCCTCCTTTTCAAAAAATTTCCAAAATCGCTCCCGAACGTCACAGAACACTTTTTTCTGAAAAGTTTAAGAACAGCATGAACGAGAAAAAATTCTCCTACAAAGATTTTCCACTATTTTCAATATTTAAAAAAATCATAAATATGACGATGCGAAAACGCATCAGTGGGCGGAAATGGGTTAATTTGACGCGGGAAAGCTATAGTAGGTCCTTTTTCTGAGTGAGTGAGTTCAGCTGCTACGTTAGAACTCTACAACTATGACACAATCCGCGACTTTTGCCTTTAGGTACTTATTTTTCCAGATTGTGTAAACTCACTCATCAATTCGACTTTTGTTTTCAGGTACGTTGATCGATTGACACCCTCGCTTACTAACCAGACTCAAGTAAGACGCCAATATTTCTTATGGGGTACAAGACCAGTGTAAACCTCACCCAATGATTAAACTATTTGTTTTCATAATAAAATCAAGTTTCTTTCGTGTTTTTCCACCTTATGACACTAAAATTACCATAACTTCCTTAATTTACCGTAAAAATAAAGGCACCTGTTGTGTTTGCGTGTATTCGAGTGAGGGCGATGGTCCTCTCGATGCACTGATTTGTGAACTAGCCTGAACCCTACTCAAACGGGGCCTTGGCACTAGATCCGCGGCGCCTTGCAGCTGACTGTCCAGATAAGTGCTTGAATTATCTATCCGCAAACCCAGACCGACTGGCGGGAAGCGGAGCATTTACCTAATGAAGCCTAGTTGTTCTGAAGAGGTCCTTAAGGGGAGATAGAGGTTTGGCGCCTTTATGGGGCAAACCGTTTCCTCTGCAGAACTGGGCTGTAGGTAAGGTGAAGGCGAGAAGAAATGATGAGTCCGATTGACTAGGTACGAATGGATGTAGGAAGACCCCCGAGTGCGGCTTATAAACTCTAGCTATTATGGTGAGGGGAGAGTGGAAAAGAGGTGACGTCAAATGACGTGTTCTTTCCCTTCCTCACCTCACCTGTGTTGGTGATGACTCATGCCACTGGGGTTTTCCTACACCTTACTTTATTGGAGAAGTTACGAACATAGATTTATGACATTACAGCACCGTTGGAAAAGGCATCAAATTTTCCTACTTTCTTGAGATGTAAAATCACCTCGTAAAGTAATTTTTGTCAAATTTGTAACATTTTCTGTTATTTTTACTTCCGTTCTTCTTCTTCAGTTTTTACCGATCTTGCAACTTGAAAAAATATTGGATCTCGTAGTTCAACTTTCAATTGATCCAAATTACGTAAAATTTTCATCCAGAAAGCTTTTTCAAGTTACTTTTACTAAATAATCTTAGTAAGATAGGTTGAGAATAAAAAAATTTTGAAAAGTGAAATAACTCGAAAATGAAGCATCTAGAAAAAAAATTCTACAAGTCATTTTTTGTTGCAAATTACTTGTAGAATCGACCCCCGAATAGGGACGGCTCAATGCCACCGATATATCGGAGTATCGATACTTTTTAGGTATCGATACCGATATTTGTATCGGTATTTTTGATTAAAAAAAACTCAAAAAAAAACTTTAAAAAAGTAATGATCATTCATTTTTATTAAATTTTGAATTTTTTACTTTTATAACATTTTAAATGACTAGGTACTGACTTTTATTACTTTGTAAATTGTTGACGTTTATTTATATATTTATCATGTTAATATCTTTAATTCTTGATTAACCGGGTATTTATTTGGTTTGCGAAATCATCAGGGGGTTAGCCTAATTAGAAATATCGGTAGAATCGATACTTTGTGCCGATATTATCGGAGTATCGATATCTAATAATATCGGTATCGAAAATATCGTAACGAAAGGAGAATCCAAATAAATGGGGGGTTTTTTGACAATGAAAGTCCTTTTCTCGGTTTCCAATCGTTTTATTGCAGGAGAGCTTTCAACCACCCTCTGGTTGTCATTTTCAATCCTAAACAGAGTGGGAAAATGTAAAAATGGTGACAGATATTTGAAATTTTGGAGTATAATGATAAAAACTGGAAGAAGGTTTCTTATCCCTAAACAATGGTTATGGATGGAGAGGAGAATCAGCAGGTACTTACCATCAGCAAGAGGATAACTTTGATTTCCAAAATATTAAAATAATAAATAATGAGAAAAATTTTAGAAAATGCAAAATATTAGAAGCATTCCATATTAATCAAGATAGTAATTCAGTAAATTTCAAATCAGATGTTGGTAACACCGTTTGTATTTACCAGCAGCTTCTGGATGAGTCCTGAAGTGGGGAAGACAATGGCGACCCTGTAGGTGACAACAAACCACCATTTTGTTAGTCATCCTGCCTACTTGTGCTCTTCACAGAAAACTCATCCTCTTGCTGATGGTAAGTACCTGCTGATTCTCCTCTCCATTCGTAACCATTGTTTAGGGATAAGAAACCTTCTCCCAGTTTTCATCATTATACTCCACAATTTCAAATATCTGTCACCATTGTTAGATTTTCCCCCTCTGTTTAGGATTGAAAATGACAACCAGAGGGTTGTTGAAAGCTCTCCTGCAATAAAGCGATTTGAAACCGAAAAAAGGACTTTCATTTAAAAAAAAAACCCCCATTTATTTGGAAAAAGAAAAAGTCCACATCCACAAGATATTATGAAAGGAGTATCGTGCCGTCCCTACCCCCTACGTTTACGGTGTTCTATAGAATCCAAAAATTGTAACAAAATACACCTTGTTTATTTTATTAATCAATCTTTATTACAATAATGTCGTAATATTGACAAATCAAATATTTTTGAACCGTACTTGCCAAAAAATTGCACTTTTTGTGGAGGTAAAGTTAAATTAGATCAAAGTAAGCAGGTGTTTTTCTGTTACTGAGAGTTTTTAACTTTTTTGAAGATTCACCCGATTTTTGAGGAATTTATTACACATTTTTGGCGTCGTCCATGGAAGTATGTTTTGGTGAATATTCTGAGTGAGCCTTCGTCACGTGATCCTTCAGGTACCGCTTCTGTGTGGCTTTGTAGTCGCAGCGATCACAGGCGAAAGGCTTCTCGCCTGTGTGCCTCCGGATGTGGTTTCTGAGTGACGTCATGCGCCCTGATCTGTAGTCGCAGCGGTCACAGGCGTATGGCTTCTTCGCTGTGTGAGTCCTTTGGTGTTTATTCAGATCGCTTTGAAGGGCGGTGACGTAGCCGCAGGTTAGGCAGGAGAAATGCGGCTTGTCGGTGATGTGAGTGACTGTGTGAGTTCTCAGACCCACTCGCGTGGCGCATTTAAAGTCACAGGCGTCGCAGGCGAATGATGTCTCGTCTGTGTGAGTCGTCATGTGGACTTTGAGGTATCTTCGCTGCGTGCAGCCGTAATCGCACTGGTCGCAAGAGTACGGCTTCTCACCTGTGTGAGTTCGCATGTGAGCTTTCAGCGTCGCCTTCCGCACCGCCCTGTAATCGCAACGATCGCACGCGAATGGCTTCTGATCCAAGTGATTCTTCATGTGATTCCTCAAATACCGCCCCTGTGACGCCTTGTAGTCACAACTACTACACGTGTAAATGTACTTTTTCTCCGTCTGAACGTGAGTCTTCACGTGTTTCTTCAAATTACTCCGACTCCTAGTCCTGTACGCGCAAATATAACAGTTGTACGGCTTCTCGCCTGTGTGCACCATCTGGTGCTTCTTCAGATCAGCTCGAGTTCCAGCTCTGTGATCGCACCGATCGCACTTGTGCGGCTTCTCTCGCGCGTGCGTCATCTTGTGTTTCATCAGATCGCTCCGAGCCGCCGACCTGTGATCGCACTTGTCACACGCGAACGGCTTCTCTCCCGTATGCGTCCTTTTGTGAATCGTCAAAGATCGCAGCAGACCCGTCCTGTAATCGCACACGTCGCACGCGTGAGGCTTCGGTCCGTTGTGATTCTTCTTGTGAGCCTTCAAATACCGCACATGCGTCGTTTTGAAGTCGCAAATATCACACGCGAACGGACGAGACTCCGCGTGAATCAATTTATGGTCGTTCAGTTGCCTCATCTGAGCGGCTCTGTAGTCACAGCTGTCACAAGCGAACGGCTTTTCCCCCGTGTGCGTTATTCTGTGATCCATGAGCTGCCTCTTCTGCGACGCTCTGTAGTCACAACTGTCACAGGCGTACGGCTTCTCGCCTGTGTGAGTCCTCATGTGCCTCTTCAGATCCGCCTGCTGCCGAAATCTGTAGCCACAAACCTCACAGGGATGCCGCTTCTCAGTCTTACGAGTTTCCGTCCCTAATTTACTCTCACCTTCTCGTCCTGTCAAAATTTTGAAGATTTCAGGAGTTGAATTTTGAAGATTGTTGAGGCGGACTTCTTTGATTTCCCGCTTGATTTCGCCGTCTTCTAAGATCACCTCTTCTTTGATGTCATCTTCAATCTTGATCGCACCTTGATCGACAACCGCCTCTTTCTTGATCTCCGGATCTTCTCGTGTGACTTCGATCGCCGAAACTCTCCCGTCTCCCTCAGGCCCTGTTTCGTCCGCCATGATCACCAAAACAACAGCGAAACTGCCGTTAAAACTCAAAACGAACCTTCAGGTCTTCAACGTCGATCGTAGATCCACAAAAACATGTCCATTTCTCACTTTAAGAACACAAAACTCTTATTAAAAACCCGTAATAAACGATATTGATGAATCTGACGCCGTAAGAGCAACAGTTTGTATGATAAGACGATAACACCGACTCCGACAACATTCAGTTCTAAACAACCTTGTAAAACTCTCCCCCGCTTCTCACCATGCAGTAGTGATCCCTTCACTGGCCCAGTAAATAGAGGATCCAAAGTGGGGTCGAGCTTGCAAAAAATGGAACAAGAGGTATTTTTTCTAGGATCGTTTGTTATAGCGTGAGTATGGAGAAACCAAGTTTTCGTCCTCGAAAGCCCTTGGAAAAACTTTAGGTAGTCTAAAAACCACGAAATTTTCGGACTTTTTTCAGTTTTTCTCTTTTTACGTCTGAACGACGCAACTTAGCAGAATATTGAACGTGTACATGATGAAAGATCATTACATTTTGCGTCGAATGAACTGGTCAAACTTCAAATTGAGAATTTCACAACGGTCACCATTTACAGTCATAAAACGTCGATTTTTTCCCAAAATCTCTGAAAACCGTGAAATTCCCACTTTGAATGTGTTATATCATTGCAGCATCAATATTAATCAAAACCCCTCTCCTTAAAAACACAAACAATTCAAATTTGATCAATTTTGGTATATTTTATTAATTAAAAACCAAATTTTGGAAAATTCTATATTCTTGGAAAAATCTCATTTTTTGCAGTTTTTGGGGTGAGTCGTTGCCCCAAATTGCTTTTTTATGCAAGTATAAGTGAATAAAATCTCATTTCAATGCAATAGAACAGTTTCAAGAATGATGTAACTGAACATCGCAAATTCAACTATTTTCCTTCCTTTTTTTTCATAATTAACGACCGTTATTTGGGATCAGCAAATAGAAATCTATGAATTCGAATATCGGAGTAGCGGATAAATGATGAGTTAGAGAGCCCCTCCACTCTGCCAATTGCTAGGAAAGAATTCCATCTCGATTGTGAGTTCACTCGCCCTTCAGGTTTACTCTTCATTCGCCTCTAAAATTTGAAAGAAGCACCATCCTTTACTGGAAATAATTTTTTGTAGGAAAATGGGAAATTTGGCGCCCTTTTGGTTTATTACTTTCAATAATAAGCCTTTGGAATCGAGCAAGAAAAACAAAATTTTAACCCCCCCTCAAAATTTGATGTTTTACGTTTCAAGGTACGTAGAATACGAAAATCGAATAAAAAAACGCTGCAAATTATTACACAATGGTTTATTATTTTTCTATTTAGATCACTCGTCTACAAAATCACCAACCATCCAATATGAAGAAAAACATCGATCACATTTCGGTCAGCTCTAATTTGAACGGAGATTAGGCCTCTTTTGCGATTCACACTCGTGTTTTGATTTATATATATATATATTTCAATATAAACCCTTAAATTTTCGTAGGGAGCGAACGGTTTGTCCTACAGAGCTCGGCGTGGTCTCAAAAAATTCTAAAAATTCTATAGAATCTTAAATTGAAGGAAAAACAATACCTTTATATCAGAATTTTTTGAGTTAGGGCGTTTTCAAAATTTCAAAATTGATTTTGGAACCCTTAGAAGTGACCTACATCAACCAAAAGCTTCGGGGCACTACTAGACCCCAAATGGAGCCTACATACCAAATTTCATCAAAATCGGTCAATGCTAAGTGGCAAAAGTGCCTCGTACGGCGTACGGACGGCCAAATTTTTATTCGATTTTTGGATTCTACGTACCTTGAAACGTAAACCATCAAATTTTGAGGGGGTGTTAAAAAATTTTTTTTCTTGGTCGATTCCAAAGGTTCATTATTGAAAATAATAAACCAAAATCAAGTCAAAAAGCCAACTTTACAAATTTTTCTAAACTTGACCTTCTTCGACCAAAGTTTTCACTCTAAATCCCTGCCCATTTCGATGGGCTCTCTTCGGAGAAAACATGCTCAAATAGTCAGCTTTCCAACGGTCTATCAATTTTTATTTTCAACATTCAAATTGGAAGAGTAAATGAAGTTTAAATGTCAAAAAACGTGTGTTTTACAAGCAAATCCAGTGTTTCAAGCGGATTATGGTCCCCCGCGATCTCAAAATGGCTTGAAGATTTTGGTATCATTTTCCATGTAATTTTTTACGCTGAATCCAATGGCGATACTTCCGAATGGTTCCGACTGCTAGAAAGTGGATTTTTTGAAGAAAACCTTCGTTTCTTGTATATAAACTACGCATTATTCGTAAATGTGGTAGTGAGCATGAAGTAATACCTTTGAACTCAACAAAAACTTCAATCAGCTAGAAATTCGGTGTTTTTATTGAGTTCAAAGGTGTTACTTTACGATCACGACTATATCTACGAATAATGCGTATTTTATGTACGAAAAACGAAAGTTTTCTTCGAAAAATCCACTTTCTATCAGTCGGAATCATTCGGAAGTATCACTATTGGATTCAGCGTAAAAAATTACATAGGAAATGATACCAAAATCGTCAAGCCATCTTGAGGTCGAGGGGGACCATAAACCGCTTAAAACACTGGATTTTCTTGTAAAACACACGTTTTCTGGCATTCAAACTTCATTTACTCTTCCAATTTGAATGTTGAAAATAAAAATTGATAGACCGTTAGAAAGCTGACTATTTGAGCATGTTTTCTTCGAAGAGCGCCCATCGAAATGGGCAGGGATTTAGAGTGAAAACTTTGGTCGAAGAAAGTCAAGTTTCAAAAAATTCGTAAAGTTGGCTTTTTGACTTGATTTTTTAAAACTATTTTACTGCTGAAATATTTTGATTTTGCACTAGATAGCTTAGGAATTTAACGCTCTTTCTAACGGTGTAATCAGATTTGAATTTTCAGGAGAAATAAGGGAGTTATGACCATATCAGTCCCTTAAGGTCGAAAACGCGAAGAAAAACTTTAAAGTGAAAAAAAGGAATTTTGAGTGGGTTAATAGAAAATTGCTAAGAGACATTTTTTGTTGGAAATAACTTGTAGAATCGAACTCTGAAGTTATGCCCATCTTAAGTGTAGACACCCTGTATCGAAAAATAATGATTCTTTGTGTAATAATTTGCGGCATTTTAAGTAATTTTTGCCGCTTAATCGATTGCAGTGGGTCTCCGATCAATCAGACCTTTTCTTGTAAAAAGATGAAAATTTGCAATATATTGTTAGCTGAAAATTTCGTTTTATGTCCATATTATTTGATCTGAGTTTGGTCCCCTCCCACAACTATAAGGCATGCAGTTCTGACATTCAAGAGCAAGTTGTCGACTGCAGAACTCGATATTTTTTGCTTCATTAAAAACGCGTAATACCGGTTTCCAATTAGCCTTCATAAATGATTTCCTCGGTTCACCCGCGATGTTTGTGTAGTCTAAATAAGCCCCGAGCACTAGAGGATGTGACATCGTATTTCCGAATGATGAACTCATCTTGGCGGCTTGACCCACCTACTTCACCAGCTCCACCTCATTTCAAGGAAATTCAATTTACAAGGCGATAGCGAAGGATCGAGAATTACTAAACTGAACTGGTGAGAGGTATCGAACAGCTACCTATCGATTTATCGACATTTTTATCGATATCAAATCCATCGTCATCATCTGATCATCAAATTTTGAGGGTTCTCCTAGGTTCTTTGATCATCTTTACAATCGTGTTACGAATACGAGGAAGCTAGAAGACACACCTACGACAGACTTATTTGTTATGACGGGTGTCCCACCACACAAAGACGACCAAAAACTTAAAACTTTAATTTCTGTGGTTTTTTTTGTTTTGGTTTATTATTTTCAATAATGAACCTTTGGAATCGACCAAGAAAAAAAAATTCAACACCCCCTCAAAATTTGATGGTTTACGTTTCAAGGTACGTAGAATCCAAAAATCGAATAAAAATTTGGCCGTCCGTCCGCCGTACGCCGTACGCGGCACTTTTGCCACTTAGCATTGACCGATTTTGATGAAATTTGGTATGTAGGCTCCATTTGGGGTCTAGTTGTGCCCCGAAGCTTTTGGTTGATGTAGGTCACTTCTAAGGGTTCCAAAATCAATTTTGAAATTTTGAAAACGCCCTAACTCAAAAAATTTTGATATAAAGGTATTGTTTTTCCTTCAATTTAAGATTCTATAGAATTTTTAGAATTTTTTGAGACCACGTCGAGCTCTGTAGGACAAACCGTTCGCTCCCTACGAAAATTTAAGGGTTTATATTGAAATATATATATATATAAATCAAAACACGAGTGTGAATCGCAGAAGAGGCCTAATCTCCGTTCAAATTAGAGCTGACCGAAATGCGATCAATGGTTGGTGATTTTTTTTTTTTTTCCATATTGGATGGTTGGTGATTTTGTAGACGAGTGATCTATATAGAAAAATAATAAACCATTGTGTAATAATTTGCAGCGTTTTTTTCTTTGAATCAGCATGTTTTTTTTTTGTTTTTTTTTTAAAGGATTTCAAATATAGCCACTGTGGGCTAGGGATGGGTATCGTTATAAAAAAAAATCGATTTTCAGCCGATTTTTAAATAACAAAATCAACAACAAATCGATTTTATGAAAAATTGATTTTAAAATCGGCGTCATGTTTACTTTTTTTTTTAAAGAAACACGATTAAAAAATCATACTCGTAATATGAGAAGCTGTGATCCTTGGCTCAGAATATAATTAGTATAAACTCTCCTAAGTGAGTTCCTTATTATGTCTGTTAATGCTGAATACCAATACCTAAGTTAGAGCTCAGTAATCACAGTTTTGTTTCATTGATAAACATCATGAGCATCAAGTTACATCAAGTATCATAGTTATTTATGTTGTTGTTGTTGCACTCTGAATGATGTTGGCAACAAATTAGCAAAACGAAAAGGCTTGTTCCATTCCAGTTCAGTGATGGGTAGTCGTCGAATAGTTCGTCGAACGGTCGACACTAGAGGCGTCAGCCTCCCTTCTTGTCTCGCCTATTTCAGACTCACTGACTGAATTTACTGAATTTAATACATTTAACTGAGTTTATATGACTCTTAAATTGAAGGTGAAGTGGTTGACGGTAAGAGATTTGGAAACATAACGGAAAGTTGGTTTCTGGTCCACGCAAAACCAGGTCATTGCATATGTGCATTGTAGCATTTCCAAGTAGAATTTAAGATTTTCCATACCAAATTCGAGAGTTTCCATGTCAAATTCAAGATTTTCCAAATCAAATTCGTGTTTTTTCTAACTAAGGAATGTAAATTTTGCATAAACTAGGCCTTGACCTCGATAGAAGAGAAAGGCAGAACAATACATCGATAGTTTTCAACCTTCAGGCATTTGGAAGAGAAGCGCGCAAAGAAGAAATGCGCATGACGAAGGGATTCTTGGATTCTTTCGCTACAGAACTTTAAATTAGGACATGTAGGTATTTATGCATAATTTCTTTTGCTTTTTAGGACGTCCCACAGTAAGACTTGGGCGTCCTTATGCGATCGATCTGGGGTGAAGTTGGACAACACTCAACAGAAAAAAAAAAAATAACCACTCAGTAATCCGTTTTAGACCATTCTGAATCCAAATCCGCGAAAAAAACCATAGGTGTATGTCTGTGTGTGTGTGTGTATGTGTGTGTGTGTATGTGTGTGTGTAACAAAATCTTGTGTACTCTGCCCAGGCCTTAGTTCTCAACCGATTTTCCTGGTTCTTTTTTTGTTCGTCGCGGAAAACTATCTAGTAGTGCACTACGTCGCCGGAATTTCGAATTTTTCCTTTTAAGGGGAGGAAAGGGGGGTTAATGCTCGAAAAACGTGCGTTTTTGGGCATAATCTTGTGTACTCTGCCCAGGCCTTAGTTCTCAAACGATTTTCGTGGTTCTTTTTTCGTTTGACGCGGAATACTATCTAGTTGTGCACTACGGCGCCGGAATTTCGGATTTTGCTTTTTAAGAGGGGGAAAGGGGGGGTAAATGATTGAAAAACGTGCGTTTGCGTGCATAATCTTGTAAACTCTGCCCAGGCCTCAATTTCCAACCGATTTGCGTGTTTCTTTTTTTTGTTTGACTCAAATAACTTCCGAGTTGTACATGATTTTACCAGAGTACCAAGGGGAGGGGGTGAGTGGGGGGATAATATTCACAAAATATTCGATTTTTCAATATTTCGGTTCCTTTACTGCTTACTAATGGTACCCAAGCTTTGAAATTGAGGAAAAATTCTCATTATACCTCCGGATTTTCATGAATTATTCTCTGTACCACCATGGAACTAATAGTGGTGCCACCATGGTGCCAGGACATGGTGTCATGATGCCATAAACCGCTTATTTCGTGTTTTTTTTTTTTTTTTTTTTTTTTTGTGTTTCACCTTGAATACGGATGTGAACTTCGACGGTCTGCCAACCAAAACTAACAGATGAAAGTTCAATGTTACGACGTATTTCCGAATTGGTGCCAGACCGGCACCATTGGTGGAGGGGGGGGGAGGGGTAAACTCGAATTCGCATGTTGGGTATCGTAGATCATGGATTTTAAAATGCTCTTCAGATTCGAGCCTCTCATGATGCTAGAAATGTTATGGTGGATAATGGGGGGGGGGTAGTATTTTTTGCCTAAAGTAATAAATAAATTACATCGAGTGAAACAGTTTTATCACTTAACAACTGATTAAACTGATCTAATGCTTATCCAATGGGACGTCCCCTGGAATGCATGCATTACTAAACAATATGTTTTTCTTTCTTCTCTTTTCTTATAAGGTATTTCTTAGGTGGGTTCTTTCTTAGGTGTTTCTTAGGGTGTTTCTTGGATTTCTTTGTTTTCTAAGGGGGGTCTTAAATAACAAATTATAGTAAAAACGCTTCAGATTATTACACAATGGTTTATTATTTTTCTATATAGATCACTCGTCTACAAAATCACCAACCATCCAATATAAAGAAGGAAAAAAAATAAATAAATAAATAAAAAAAATCAGAAAAAATAAATCAAAATCACCAACCATCGATCGCATTTTGGTCAGCTCTAATTTGAACGGATATTAGGCCTCTTTTGCGATTCACACTCGTGTTTTGATTTATACATATATATAATATATATATATGTATAATATAATATATTGATATATATTATATATATTATATATTTCAATATACACCCTTAAATTTTCGTAGGGAGCGAACGGTTTGTCCTACAGAGCTCCGCGTGGTCTCAAAAAATTCTAAAAATTCTATAGAATCTTAAATTGAAGGAAAAACAATACCTTCATATCAAAATTTTTTGAGTTAGGGCGTTTTCAAAATTTCAAAATTGATTTTGGAACCCTTAGAAGTGACCTACATCAACCGAAAGCTTCGGGGCACAACTAGACCCCAAATGGAGCCTACATACCGAATTTCATCAAAATCGGTCAATGCTAAGTGGGGAAAGTGCCGCGTACGGCGGACGGACGGCCAAATTTTCATTCGATTTTTGGATTCTACGTACCTTGAAACGTAAACCATCAAATTTTGAGGGGGTGTTAAAAATTTTTTTTTTCTTGGTCGATTCCAAAGGTTCATTATTGAAAATAATAAACCAAAATGGATGAAGATAGGTATTATGGGTACTGGCACTCTGAGTAAGAAAAATCAGTGAATTTTAGACTCGTAATATAAAACGCTCATTTAAATACCTGCAAATTTCAAGGACCTCAATTGATCGCAACCCTAGATCAACTTTCACTCACTCGGCTCTCACGCGAAGTCGGGGTTCGCGTACGTGTGACTTCCTCAGCCCGAAGATTTTACCTAATCCTCCAAGCCTAGTAGGGAATTTACCGAGAAGTAAAACAGGGACTTAACCCGGGTGTTGTTTGATGATCCCGATTAAGTCTTTAAAGTCCTGACTCGACTCCCTTAATCAGTAGGTAGTCTACGGAGGGGTTCGTGACCACTCAGGAAGGTCCTCGACACGAATAGATGAGGGCGAATTTCACGGGGAACACCAGGAAATTAGTTGTTGATTGTATTTTTTTTTGGCTCTCGTAAGTAAACCAGTTCCCCGCTACTCTAACGGGTTGTGTGTTGTATGGGTCAGTTTCAGAAGTTGTATCGGAGGAACGCTGATCACACCTACGTAGTAAACATACCTCGGCTCCGCGGAAGTTTATATAGAAACACGGGTCCCGTCAATTGATTGGGGTCTGTGAAGTTTTTATACTTCCGATATTCGATACCATCTATCGATACTTTACCATTGACATTGCTTACTTCAATAGAGATCATCTTCTTCCTGTATCACTACTCTGAAGGTATGCAATTATTTTACCATTAAGTTTGAAGTATCGAATAATAACAGGTATCAAATACGTTTTTCGATATCAGTACCAAGTTCACAATACTGTTTTGATACCTTTTATTTGATAAACGGAAGTATGTATCAAAACTTCACTAGAAATGATGGAATTGTAATACAAAAAAGTTTGAAGTATCGAATACCTAATACTCTGGTATCGAATACTTTCTTTCGATGTTTTATCGATTTTTCGATTCTGTTTCAATACCATTTATTGAATAAACGGAAATATCGAAACGTTGGGGTTTAACTCATCGAGGAGAGTTGGGGTCTAGCCCATATAGAAGAGCTGGGATCCAGCACTCTAGCAGGTCATCAAGAAAGAGTTCGGGTCTAGCCCACGAGGACTATTGGGATAGCCTGTAGAAAAAAGTTGAAATCTAGCCCACAAAGAGAAGTTGGGTTCTAGTTCGCCGAGGGAGATGAAATCAAGCCCTTATAGAAAAGTCCGGGTCTAACACACCAAGGATAGAAATTTCAACGATTGGAAATCAATCATCTCCATCAAGTACAATTTGGTTTACTTCAATTTTGGACATGGTCTAAAAAAGTGTTTTGGCTAAAACGTACCGTTTTCGAGATAAATGCATAAAACTGAAAAAAATCCCAAAATTGTCGAGGTTTTTGTAGTTTTTTGAAATTAGCTCACCTCTGGCGAGGGAATAAACCTGAAATTCGCATTAAAATTCAGTGACCCAAAATACACAGAGAACCGTTGAGAAAATGATTCCAAATATCTACACTGCATTCTCCATTGACCCGCCCTCTCAAATTTCAGGTTCCTGCGTTCAACAGGAGAGGAAATGGCCTTGGAGCTCACTCAGCTGATCAGTGATCATCAACTTTGATGATGTATAGAAGTATGTATCGATTGATCCTGCCTCTCAAGTTTCAGCTTCCTGCGTTCAACAGCATCAGAAAAAAAAATTTGCATTATTATGTGTCGAAAATTTTAGAATGACCCCCAGAACTAAGACATATCCATGTCAAAAACTTCTATACTATACTTTTCCTTTGGAAACCGTAGATTTACAAGATTGATTTTTAGATTTAGACTCAAGAAACCAGCGTTTACTTGGCTGATTACTTGTTTTCTAATTAGTCAGTTGTGTCTGTGTAGATGAGATATTTGAATTTTTCTTTGTTCAAATTGATAAAAATGTGATTTTGATAAACAGCAAATTTGATAATTTGAATTTAATATTTAGGTAGATAATTGACTCTTGGTGGCAGCACGGGCTAAGTCTACAGGCACCAATATATTGACTACAATTTATAAATTTATGTTCATTTACCATATTTATTTTTATTTCAATAAATTTCATTTCATTTACTGGACTAGGATTTGGAAAAAATTGTATAGGATGAGAAGTGTCGGAAATAAGTTGGAGAATCGCTCCTTCGATTCAGGGAAATTGGATCGCAATTTGGACAATAATTTAGTATATTTGGACCACAAATTCTCTTTAGCAAGGAACCTCAGCATCAAGTTCCACTAACTATCTGGTTAACTGTAGTTAACTCAACTATTGTGATACTGTCGTCATAATGGGACTGAAGAGGCTTGTATTTCCAGCGGAAGTTCTGGCAACGGTTGGTCACTTCGAGCGGTATCCTTACAACTATGCGTGCTATACTTTACCTATAGCTCGATGAACGTGAAAAAAGCCTTTTTAGGTGTTTTAGGACCTTCTTACTTGTAGACAGATATTTTATTTTCATATTGTAGGTACATTTATGTACATAGTATATGTCGAACAAGTTTTATACGGTGTTGATTCTCAACTATCTAATAATAACATTTAGGAGCAACAACAATAATTAAAATTAGGCAAAAAAGTCAACAATAAAAAGCTCGAAGTATGCGAAAATCGATGAGGAAAACAGGAACTTATGTGACATAGGAACTCATGTGAACTAGGAACTAATGTGATTGGAAATCTCAGGAACAAGGTGTGTGTGGAGCGCTACCGCACCAGCCGGCCCGGACCCACCCACCTTGGCGGCTCCCGGGGCCACCAATCCATTACTGGTAGCCCTACGAACTGCGTGTTCTACCGCAGAGGCAAACCTCACACCTCAATAAAAGCGCCAAGGGGGCCGCCCTCAGGCCGGCCAAGAGCCCCGGTCCAACGCTCGAATACACGCAACTCAATAATCACACACACACACACACACAGGATTACAGGATTATAGGATTATTATTATTTATTCGTTCACTTTGTACATACATTTTATATAGGTCAACTCAACCCAAGACCATACAAGGTCGCCCGGGTCGGGGGTGCAATATGTACATAATTATTCTCTATTAACTTTAGTGTTCTTGATGGTCCCATGGATCTCGATTTAGCAGCAATACAAATAAATAACAACTCCAACGACTGAATATACAATAATATTCAGTGACATGCGATAATAATAGTATACAATAATAATAGACATGTGAAAGTTTTCCTTTCAACTCTAAGAACATCATTAATATCATTAGGTTGGCATAAGTATAATTATTACAATAGATTATTTTCAACATACAATATAGTATAGTAAATGCCCCCAACAATTCATTATTTAATAACTATACATTATTTTTGTTAAGTATTCCTTTAACTGTATTATTTTGATATGTTTAGGTGGCATGCTATTCGATTAACTATTGAGTAACTTATTAGTTCCATTAGTTTTTAATTATTGCTTCCGAGTCTACCAAGGTAGCGGAAGCTTTGTTTTCACTTTTCAAGGACGAAAAAAAAAGTTCTCCAAAATCAAAATTTTCACTCGCGTTTTGCGTTTTAGACTTTTCTGAAGAATTTTGGTTCCGTGTCTGTGTGTCGGTCATGAATTCCTTGTAACGCGCATAACTATACGAAGTTATTGTCCGATTTCGATGAAATTTTTAGGGATTGTGCGGGTTGGTGTGTAGACGGTCCCCTATGAAAATCATCATTCTCGGACTGATACAAGCGACTGCGCATGCGCAAATGTGAATTCTTTGTAACGGCCATAACTTCTACAATCTCCATCCGATTTCAATGAAATTTTCAGGGATGTTACAGATTAGTATCTAGATGGTCACCTATGAAAATCACCCACTTCGGATCGATAGTAGCTACTGCGCATGCGCAAACGTGAATTTCCTTCTAACGGCCATAACTTCCACATTTTCCACTCGATTTCGATGAAATTTTCAGGGATTGTGTGGATTAGGTTGTAGATGGTCCCCTATGAAAATCACCACCTTCGGACTGATAGTAGCCACTGCGCATGCGCAAACGTGAATTTCCTTGTAACGGCCATAACTTCTACATTTTCAATCCGATTTCAATGAAATTTTCAGGGATGTTACAGAGTAGTGTTTGGATGGTCCCCTATGAAAATCGTAGAGAATTGTTTTTCATAGAGGGATTCATTCATAGACGGATGGTCTCCTGTGAGAATCTCAAATCTTATACATGACAAGGCTTCAATAGCTCAGAGGACAGAGTCTTGATTTGTGCTCCAGGGATCGCGGGTTCGAATCCCAGCCGAGGCTAATATTTTTTTTGATCCAATCACATACATCTACTCACTTAATTTTTCATCCGAATTTGATGAAATTTTCTAGGATTGTCCAGATTAGCGTGTAGATGGTCCCCTATGAGGGTAGTGAAAGGTACTTAGAGATTGGTGTTTTGAGATTAACTAATATGCATCGGATCATCTATACAATCGGGTTATGGATACAAGGAAGCTATGTGCCACACCCACTTGTTTTTTATTATAATTGACAATCATGCGTCATTCAGCTCTCACCCCAACATTAAAACTAATTCTCGGTTTTGTTGAAAAATTTTTTTACATCTCTTTTTGGTGCTTTCGTAATTTTCGAAAGTGTGGTTATAGGACGTGGGGCCAATTCTATGTATCAATTCATTGTAAATACATGGTAGTAAGTAGGGTGATTGGTGACGACTGTGTCTATGCTTGTTGTTAACTACTTTCAGTTCTACGTAGTTGGATCTACGGGTTCTTACACACACACACAACAAACTATACACAATCACAGACCTTCCCAATATTACAGTCAAACAAAATCGCAGCCAGGCAAAGATATCGAAGACTGATGATAACTACAAACTAAACATGAAATAATAAATTTTTTCTTTAATTCTTACAACCATTCTGCTGGCCTAAAATCGCCGTGAATTGCACCCTGCATGTTTTGGTAATTTGAGAGGTAAACTCTTCGCCCCGAGGAAGTCACACGAATCGATACGGGAGTGAAAGCCGAGTTGCTCAGGGGTTACGGCCGTGCGAGGACATTAATTTGTAGGCTATTGTGAATTGTGCACATTCTTTCCTCGCTTCATTTCTTCCATCTCAAACACTCATTTCGCCCTCAGGCTCTCAAGTTTTCTAATCCGAATCTAATGCCGGTTCCGTGACC
Organism: Apolygus lucorum; assembly: GCA_009739505.2. Taxonomy (NCBI): domain Eukaryota; kingdom Metazoa; phylum Arthropoda; class Insecta; order Hemiptera; family Miridae; genus Apolygus; species Apolygus lucorum. The sequence goes on from CM019182.2 coordinate 4,423,057, forward strand.
GTATTATTTCGTCCGGAGGCGTCGGCACGGCCGTCACCGTGGAAACGGATGTCGTTGTGAGAGGTTTTGTGTCGGTGTTATGGGTTCTGTTCTTCCACTGGTTTCTGTTTGTGTCCCAGACATACACGTAAGGAACAAACACAACATCATTACTTGAGCTCCCCCTTCCCTCTTCGAAGCTACAAGCGTGAAAATGATGTAAAATTTACATCATTTGAGCCCCTGAAAAGCCAAGTGGCATAAGTCAAATTTCGGATGAAAAGGAGATAAGTGCGGAAACGTAATAAGAACATTCAGCTTCGTTTATTGGCCTAGTGGCATAAGTCTAGCGCTTCGAGAATAGCCCAAGAGAAGGCATCACAAGTTCGATGGGCAACATAAATTTAGGAGTTTTTCAGTAAGCTGGACCCAACAAATGCTTTATCTCAAAAACAGATTTCCATGACTTATGCCACTTGGCTTTTCAGGGGCTCATTTAATGATGCATGAAAAAGGATAATCTGCTATATCTCAACCTGAATATTTGCTCCACAGTTTCTAGGTCCTTCCCAGTGTACCTTTTGTGAAGCTCTGTTGAGGTGAAATAAATGGAAAATAACAAAAGTATTCTGAGGGGCAGTTCATCGCCCTCGCCCTCCCCTAATGAATAACATGAGATATCGCTGGACCAGAATAACGCGTCTACTATTTAGGGTTTTTTCTCCACGAAGCCGCGTCGGCCACAAAAAAATCGTGCTCTCAGCTCGTGTTCTGTCAGTTGACTCTCAGAAGAGGAGAACTGGACGTCTCTGGACCCCTAATAGGATAATAGTTCACCGTTTGAATGTAGAGCTTGTGGAGACAGCTTTATTGTAATTCATTACATAAAAATAATTTCTTCAGTTGATTTTTACTCAAATTGCTGACTTCGATTGTAAGTAACTTTAAATTTACAGTAGGGTTTGTGGTTCTTTACCGCTGAATCGAAGATATTCTATCATCCAGTTCTTGAGAGTCGGTAGGGTTGATTAATATTAGTCAATTTTCGCCAACGTTTCCGTGTATTTATACACCATCATCAGGGCTAGAGGGAGGGGGGAAGAAAAACCACGTGCACATAAATATGGGGACATTACAAAATAATATAGGTACACAGCAAGGAAGTGAATATTAAAATATTCTTACTTCAAAAAGGTAGTTGGTAATTAACAAAGCTATTCAGTGAACACAGAATGATTTGGAGAAAAAAAAACCAAGATACAGTGTAGGTTGATATAAGTACATAGAGAATGCGAAAAAAAAGTTACATACCTTAATATTGTTGTGAGGTTTTTTTCCAAAAAAACTTCGAAAACATTGAAGTAAGTAAAGAAGTATACTGAATTTACAAGTTATACTGTTACAATTGTCAAGAAACAAAACAAGAGCATGTTTAGTTCACAGTTGCTCAAAAAATCAGTTATCAACAGCTTTTATCATTTATGTTTGGTGGTTTGTTGTATTTTGTTGTCTGGGTTATTGATGGTGGCACAACGGGGATGGAATTACAGACTTTCAACTGTGAGATGGATGAGGTAGATTTTTGACTATGACGAAGAAGGAGAAGGAATGTTATGATTGAAGAACGAATTACTAGTGAATGAAGAAATTTGTATGACACTGGAGAGAAGAAGGAAACAGAAGTTTATTTAATTATGTTGGAATAAATTTTGCTTAATTTTTCTATGTCAGTTCTCTTATTACAGGAATTTTTTTCTCTTGAAATATGAATCATTTCCTTCACTTTTCTTTTTGCTTTATGAGGCTCAGTGTCAAGAATTTTAGTGTCATCAAAATCAAAAATATGGCCTTCATTTATAGAGTGGTTGGCCAACATACAATTGGTGTTGAATTGGTTTATATCTGATTTATGACCAGACAATCTATTTTTCAAATATTGTGTGGTTTCTCCTATGTATGTGGTGGGACAACCTTTAAATTTACACCTACCTATTAAGTTTGCATAAGATAAGAAACCACCAATTGTAACCTCAATGTCACCATTAACATTGTTTATTTCATTGTAGGCACCATGACTAGAGCCCAGCCCCTGGGTCGAAGCGTTGTGGATGGAAAGAAGAAATATAGAGATATTTTTCTAAAAACAAGTCATGTTTTGGTCACCAAAAACCTCCATGTTGTTGTGGAAAACCACATTAATATTTCAACTCCCCATATGGTTTTAAAAATACCATTTGAAGTTAATAAAAACTTGTCACTCGTTCACCAGAACTACAAGCGAATTTTCTTTATAGAAAATAATTTCAAAAAATATCACGAAAACACAGGTTGTTTCCACCAGGAAAAGTAGGAATCCCCGACAAATTTGGTACCCCTGGTGGGACATAAGAAAGAAGAAGTCACATTGGTAAGAAAGGGAGAAAATGGAAGGAATCAGAAGGAGAAGAGATATATTACGGCCAATGGTCACAGATGCCATTGAGAAATTCAATGAAGCAATGGAGATTGGAGATGGACCGAGCATTCACAGGACTTTCGGGATAATGCAGTCAAAAGCCGACAGAATGATAGCTCTGGATGAAGATATTACGGCAAGAATAACCGAAGGAACGACATCGATGACCAATGAAGAGATGAATGAAGAACTGAAAGACATAGAGATGGCACACAGCGGTGTCATAGACGTAAGAATACAGTATGATCTGTATATTCAAAGCACAGAACAGAAAGTAAGTGAGTTAGTGAACAATAAGGAAAGCACGGCAAAGCAAATAAGGAATTTGAAACTACCTAAAATAGAACTGAAAAAATTTGATGGCGATATCAAAAATTGGTTGGGATTTTGGTCTCAATTTTCCAAATTAGATGAAGACGAAAGCTTGTCTGCTGTTGACAAGTTTGCATATCTTCGCGATGCAATGGTTCCAGATTCCCCTGCTGCTGATTTAGTTAACAGTTATGTACCGTCAGAAATGAGTTATCCAAAAGTAGTGCTACATTTAAAAGCTAGATTTGCAAGAGATGGGTTATTGATAGAAACATATATGCGGGAGCTATTGTCACTTGTAATGCAAAACCAAAACGGGCAATGCTTAGCTATTAGACCTCTCTTTGACAAACTCGAGACGCAGCTGAGAGCACTAGAATCACTAGGACTATCATCGAATAAGTTTGCAGCCATGTTAAAGCCACTAGTAGAGTCAGCACTTCCTGAGGAAATTCTTAGAGCATGGGAAAGATCATGAGCGCACTTCAGAATTGAAGAGGATCATCCAAATCGGGAAGGGGAAGAATTGGAAGCGTTGTTAAGATTTTTGAGAGCAGAAGTAGAAGGTGAGCAGAGAATATTATTGGCAAAAACAGCTTTTGGAGAATCTAAAACAAGAGAGGCACCATACTCATCTTCGGCTCTTCATTCGAATTCTGGAGTGAAGAGAGAAAACAAACAAGAGAGTAGGGCACAATCATTTAGTAGATCAGGGGGTAGTACTGAACGCCCTAGTTCCCAAACAGAGAGAAGGAGAGTCACGGAGAAGGAATGGAGCTGTATTTGGTGTGAGCGCAACTCACATCAGTCGTCCGAATGCTGCAAGGCACGAACTTTGACCTTGAGTGAGAGGAAAGACTGGGTAAAAAATAAGGGAGTGTGCTACGTATGCCTCAAACCGGGGGGACATATTGCATCCAATTGTAGAGCATTTGTTCAATGTATGTTGTGTCCAGGACGTCACTACACCATCATGTGTTCAAAATTCGTTGGGACGTCAAATAAGAAGACCACCTCTGCACCAGCCATAACTGGTGAGCCACAGTTAGAGGGAAATGGTAAAAAGGAAGGTTCAACATCTTTGCTTTCACATGAAACAGGTCCTACGCTACTACAAACGCTTTTAGTAATCATAAGATCGCGAAAGAAAGATAGAATAGTTAGGGTGTTGCTAGATTCAGGCTCTCAACGGAGCTACATCAAGAAGGAATTGGCGAAAGAATTGAATCTGGAGACTGTGGGAGAAGAAAATTTAAGCCATAGTCTATTCGGGGGATCGGAAACAAAAGTTAGATCTCATAAAAAATATAGAATTTCGCTGCAAGGCCTTAACAGTACGACAGTGTTCAAATGCTCAGTTTTAGATGAAGATAAAATATGTAATCATGTACCCAGATTAGTTGATAAGGATATAATTGAACGCTTACGACAAGCAAAAATAACTTTGTCAGATGTTGGCCCAGATCCTCCATCTATTTGACGTACTACTTGGAGCGGATGTTATAGGGAGCTTGATGACAGGCTTAACTATGAATTTGAATGACAATCTAATGGCTACTGAAACAACCTTAGGATGGACAATAATGGGACCAACATATAAAAACGCAAGAACAGATCAAACTATCGGGTTGGCTAATCTCACTTTCGAGTTACAGGATCTCTGGCGTTTGGAAACGCTTGGAATAAATGAAATAAACGAACAGGATAAAGAAACTTCAAAAAGAGAACAGGCAACAAATCTACTCAAGGTACATGTCAATGAAGAAGGACGATATGAAGTGGCATTGCCGTGGAAGAATAATAAACCAGGTTTAATATGCAATAGAATAGCAGCTGAAAAGAGACTGATGTCAACTACTAGGAATTTAACACGAATGAGTAAGTTCCTAGATTATGGTAAAGTTTTCCTAGAATGGAAGGATTTGGACATTATAGAAAGAGTTCAGGAAACAGAAGACAACATACATGAAGGGTTTTACCTACCGCACAGAGCTGTTATTAAGGAATCTAGTCAGACTACAAAACTCCGTCCAGTTTTCGATGCGTCCGCTAGAGATTATAATGGTGTATCGTTAAATTCGCAGCTTGATAAGGGTCCTAACTTGATAGAGGATTTACTGAAACTATTACTTCAATTTCGTAGAGGGTTTATTGGTGTGACTGCTGACATAGCCAAGGCCTTTCTTCAAATCAGTATCATACCCGAACACAGAAAATTTCTCAAATTTTTGTGGTGGGAAAATGAAAATAGAACTAAAATGATCGCATATAGACAAAAGCGTGTGGTGTTTGGAGTCACATCAAGTCCTTTTCTTCTCAATGCGACCATTGAGCATCATATTGAGAATGCACCCGATGAATTTAAGGAAGTGGCTCAGAAATTGAAAGGAACGTTTTACATGGATAATGTTGTAACAAGTTTAGATAGTAAGGAAGAACTCGTGAAATTTATGGAGCAATCAAAAAAGTTAATGGAACTGGGGAAATTTGAGTTGAGGCAGTGGGCTAGTGGACCAATCTCAATAGAAACTACAACTAGTGAACCTATATCCATTCTGGGAGTTCACTGGGACCAAAATAACGATGAATTATTTGTGAACCGTAATCCGACTACCGCGCTAGAGGATGTAACTAGAAGAACATTGTTAGCCATGGTCCATGCTTATTTCGATCCTCTAGGTCTTATTTGTCCGTATACCTTGTGGCCTAGGAGGATGTTACAGGAAGCGTGGTCGATAAACGGTGAGTGGGATGATGATTTGGGACCGTCCTTAAAAAGGAGAGTAGTAGCTTGGATTCAAGGAGCGGAATTTATACCACAATGTAGGATCAAGAGAAGAATCACAGTTGGGAACTGGAAACAAGCGAAGGGGAGTCTTCACATTTTCTGTGATGCGAGCCAGTTTGCATATGCAGCTTGCATTTTCGTTAGAGAGGTTGTGGGAGATACTGTCAACATACAATTCCTTCAGGCTAAGACTAACTGTTGCACCAAGGAAGCAAAATTTGTCAATTCCACGGTCAGAGCTGATGGCAGCGCTCATAGGAGTCAGAATGTGTAGAAACGCTCAACAAGCGTTAGACATATCACACTTTCCGACTTATTTTTGGAGCGATTCGAGAGTTGCGTTGCATTGGATAAAGGGAGCCAGAGATTGGTCAGTATTTGTTAGAAACAGATGTATAGAAATTAATAAACTTTCAAAATCGGAGGAATGGTTCCACGTTCCAGGAGCCATAAATCCAGCTGATTTGCCATCGAGAGGATGCACAGCAAAAGTTTTGTTTGAGTCAAGATGGTGGGAAGGTCCAGAGTGGCTAGTTAGAGAAGAGAATTGGCCAAAGGAGAAGGTAGAACTGGGTGAGATAGAACAAGAAGAAGTAAATAAAGAAGTCTGTAAGAAAAAAGTTAATGTGTTAGTTGAAGTAATTGAGAACAAAGAACATGGGCTACCTGATTTTTCAAAATTCATCCGAATCGTTACGACTGTAGCTAGGATGATGAGATGGAGAACGCAGAAGAAAGGAGAGAGACGCGGATTATTCACGAATGAGGAGTTGAGAGAAGCTGAAAAACGTGTTTTCCGAACAGTTCAATGGGCTTTGTTAGAAGAGGAGGAAAATTTACTAAAGAGTTGGAAACGTTTTGAAGATGAACTATGGGGAGGAAGCACTGAAGATGCGCGAAGAAAAAACCGGAGTCCATCAAAACTAAGGGGAAGACGACGCTCCGCGAAAGGGTGGTTAAGAAGCCCGATCTATTCCAGCCATGAATTTTTTTGGGGGGGATTGTTGTGGAAAACCACATTAATATTTCAACTCCCCATATGGTTTTAAAAATACCATTTGAAGTTAATAAAAACTTGTCACTCGTTCACCAGAACTACAAGCGAATTTTCTTTATAGAAAATAATTTCAAAAATATCACGAAAACACAGGTTGTTTCCACCAGGAAAAGTAGGAATCCCCGACACATGTATTATTATGTACATATTATGTAGGATTGAGGGTTGATGTTAAATCGAAAAGAAACGAAATGAATCGATGCTCAAACTTTATTGAGAATTGAAAACTAAGTATTCAAGTCCTCAACAGAACTTTAAATTAGGACATGTAGGTATTTATGCATAATTTTTACAGAACTTTAAATTATTACATGTAGGTATTTATGCATAATTTCTACAGAACTTTAAATTTGGACAAATAGGTATTTATGCATAATTTCTTTTGCTTTTTTCTTTCTTCTTTTTTACCATCATATCTGCGTTTTACTTTCCTATAAAATATGTAAGTCTTGGCGGAGGTCACGACTTGCCAACCAATGATACAAACCTACTCTTGGACTTCTGAACATCTCTCAGATTGTGTTTATTTCTGAAAAAAATCCGCCAAATCACCCTCTTCACTCCACCATACCTGCTCTTGCAACATAATTTTGATGTGAAGTTCTTCTTTTTTCTTTCAAGAAATTTCTGTTCATAATTTATTTAAAATCTTGGTTTCAAACGTTCGTTGTCCAATTCACGTTCATAATGTTTTACCATTTTTTCGAGAAATTAAACGCATTGACCTGGAGAAGTGGTTACATAAGAGATTACACCCTGAATAAGTTGTTTAGGCAACTTTACAAAAATCTCGACCGTTATTCGAGAAACATAAATAACGAATGGTGATTTTCAAGAGGACGGGAGCGTAATTTTTGTTTTTTGAAAGGGAAGTGAAGGTCGAGAAAATGGAAAATCAGGATCAACAAATGAGATGAGGCAAACGTCGTTACGTGTTCATTGGTCTGGAATAAGGAGAAAATCCTCTCCAAAGGCGGACCTTCGCTGGAGCTTTGATATTTAAACTAAGGATAAATTGTAAAGAGGATTTTCCTCGTTCGTTCACTTGAGTGTTAAATGTGTCGAGCGAGCTCAGAGGGGAAAAGGCCTGCTTTTGTGTCGGGGAATTCAACGTATCCTCTATTCAGGGCTACGAATGCGTAATGTGATGCTGCGCAGAGGACGGAAGACAGATTGGAAAACACAAATTTCCACCTTCGACGGAGGGGTTTTCCGATATTCTAATTCCTACACTCGGGAAATCGAACGAAAGGTGTCTGTGTAAGTCCGGCCCTGAATTGCTTGTGGGAAATGGGAAAATTATTTAACCAGTAGACCTCAACCCTAAGAAGAGAGGTTATACGGTGCCTAAAATCGAGGAAATATTTAAGGCATAGTGATATCCAAAACCATCTGCCAAGTTTGGTGGGCGGTAAAGCTTAAGGCTATGGCGAACGGCCACTTAGTGTGATTCTAAAAAAAAAACATGGCTTGGTGGAGAGCTCAAAAGGGTTTTCCTCCGAAAGTTATTAACTTTTTTTCAATCTGAAATGTGCTCTGTCAACTATGAAGAATAATATGAACAAGAAGAGCAACAAATTCAAGACAGAGCAACATCAGACCTGTAATCAGTATGTTCTCTCTAGTTCTTCGGTGAACAAGTCTTGGAAGTTAGTATTCTACCTGTTTGCCTGTGGACCCAACCTTCCTCCCAGTCCTCAGCCAGGAGAGTCACCCCTTGCTACTTACAATTCAGTAATATTTCAATGAAAAACCAACAGCCGCTTCGGCTAAACAATGTTTTCAAGTGCTCTTGATTACAAAAGCTAAGTATAGAGTAGGTATACAGGCCAGGAGATGTTTTTGTCAACTATTTCATTACGAATAATTCATAAAATTTTCCCCTCGCCAAATCCTTAATGTACAGCTACGTCTCTTGGTTAAGATGAACTTTGAAATTTTAAAAACTGTCAACCTACAGCTGACATTTAAATGTGGAATACTCTTGGTAGCTTCATTCCCACTCAGACACTTGTCCTCCAAGGCCCTAGATCAATCACTTAGAATTGGTTGGTGTGAAAATTCGCATTATTGAGCAATACAGTTGATGAATTCACCGAATACAAACTATTATTTTAGCGATCATATTACTAGTTATTTTATGTGAATAAACAATAACAAAAATGTGAAGTCGTTCGCGATTATATTGACGATACCGTGGTTCCTCCTGCTGATTGGATTACGATGAAATTATTTCAAATTAGTTCAAAATCTTTTGGACCTTCTGCTGATACAGCTTACTTACCTTCAGTGAAGAAAATAGCTGAATATGATATAGAATGGGATGGACCTGATTTACCTCATACCAATTATTAATAAAAAGATAGAGAATTTTCTCATATGAACATTATTGCTTCATTTGTCTTCACCGCCGCGGCTCCTCCGAAGCACAGAGTCCTCCCGTCTAACCGTCGATTTCGATGGAAAAATGCTCGTTTTTCCACTTCAAACAGAAATTTCTGCCTTAAATTCGATTGTCAGTTTTTTTATTACACCGCTGGAAAGCAGAGATTTTGAAGCTTTTTTAGGGAATTATCACACTTCTGCGTCAAGAATGAATATGGTTACCAGGCGACTGAAAAAACAAGCGATGTCAAGATTTTGAGGAGTTTTGCTTTTCATACGTCGTTTGCACTCAACTCAACTTTAAAAAAAAAGTTATTGGGCACCAGAAAAATGAAAATTGAATGCTCTTTCTAACAGATTTTTTAGATTTGAGTTAACTCTTGAATTGAGGGAGTTATGGTAGATTTATTGAGCAAAAATAAATTTAAAAAAAAGGAAAAAAAATTCGAAGAGAAAAAAAGGCATTTTGAGTGGGGATAGCAAAAAATGCCCAGAGGCACTTTGTAGAACACGTGGGAGAAAGTTCGTAAACCACTCGTGTTACACCCTGTATATCATTCGAAAGCTGACATTCTGGGGCATTTTTTAGACTCACACGGTAGATTCAGAGACTTCTAATGAACGTTTAAGAAAAAATTTTTTTTTTTCAAAAGTTCATCAAATTTGCTTTAAAAGTGATTTTTCGCCAATTTAATGAGAACAACGAAAATTGGGTTGACACTAAAAAGTAATAATTTTAACGTTATTTCCAATAGTAAAATCATCTTCGAAGTTAGTGCTTTAAATGAGGAAGTTAAGAACATTTTACTTAGATAAGGTCGAAAGCACAAAAAATATATGTAGCCACCCCCCAGATAGTCTAGACCTATCCCAAGTAGGGATCGTCATGCCCCTGGAAGAAGAGTGGTGAGGACCCTGGGTTCTTCATCGAAAACTCATTATTTCGGGGTTGAGATTCATCATGAAATAATTCACGATTGTAATGATTTTCCTCATACCTTTTTGTCGAACTTGACGGAAGAAATAGCTGCATTTGTCTGTTGTGAAGCTCTTGAGATCGAATCCCACTTCCTGATGATGGAGATGGGATAACTCTTATTCCATTCTCCGGTATTTCCTCTTCTTTCAGTTGATTGTCAGGATCATAAATCACTCGCGTATAAAGAAACAACTGTATTCTACAATAACTTGGTTCAAAACGTATTATAAATCAATTACATTACGATTACGATATAGCTCTAGACCGCCGAAACTCCCCTTGCAGTCAGTTCACTGGCTCGTCCAGGACAAGTCGTCCTGAACCCGACTGACGATTGAAGAAGTATCTAGGGAGAACCCAGGGTCCTCACCACTCTTCTTTCAGTGTGCTTGGCATGACGATCCCTACTTGGGATAGGTCTAGACTATCTGGGGGGCGGCTACATGTATAAGCGAAAAGGTCGGAATTTTAGTTCCAAGGATCCACCTTGAAGGTGCGGCGACACTGCGGCCTGACCAGACCCAGCCTGACAAGAGGGGTATGCGACACTGCCACCTGACCGGACACTCCAATCCAGGCCCCAAAAGCGAGACGAGCCATGTGATACGAATTACTACTCCTTAATCTTGAGTCTGAATCAGATTCCAAATTAGAATTTCATGTTTCAACAAGTTCGTTTGTGTCAAAACGAACTTGAAATTATTATACAAAGGATTTTGGTTAGTGTCGGTACTTCTAAGGGGTGGACAATGGGGGCTTTTAGAAGCGAAATAAACCTCCCAGACTTTGTAGGACAAATAGTTCGCTCCCCGGATGGTACTTATGACAAATCAGAAACACGAGTGTGAATCGCAAAAGAGGCCAAAAGTTAGTGGTTGTCTCCATAAACTAGTGATAGATCGCAATTTGGGGAATTTAGGACACTTCTGAATAGATACTACCTATTGAGTGAACAACACCGAGAGCACAACACTTAACTCCTCCCGCCACCGATTCCTCCTCAACTAAAAACACTCGAAGAGGCACTTTTTATTGCGAATTAGATGTGTTACGTGGGCGCCTTTCCTGTCTGTAAACCCTGATTAAATACTCCACCTCGGACGAAGTGGGAAGATCGAGTTCCAACTGTAAACGAAAGGGTTAAAAAGCCATTAAACCGAACCATTCTGCAGACTCCCACGGGGTTGATGGAGCAATGAACTGACGTTTGCAGTGAGAAAAATATTAATTGGGAAGATGAGTATCGTCGTCTATTAGGATACACTGGAAAGAAGGCTTCTTCTAATGAGCCAACGCAGCAGTTTCCTAAGAGAATTTACCTCGTCGGACTACCGCACCCATTTCACTAATAATTGAAGGGTTCTTCGCAAAAACGACCAATGCCAAAAAAGCTGATTTTTCAGGGGAACGAAAAAACTATCTTCTATTATTGCTATTAGCAATTTCTGCTTCCGAGTCTACCAAGCTAGGGGAAGCATCGAAGTTGAAAAAAAAAGTTCTCCAAAATGAACATTTTCAATCGCGTTTTACTTTTTATGCTTTCTCGAACAATGGGGGGTGTGACTGATTTAAAAAAAAAATTTAATCGAAAGTAGACCTCATCCTGAGAATTTTGACACCAGTCGTTCTCTTTTTGGTTTATTATTTTCAATAATGAACCTTTGGAATCGACCAAGAAAAAAAAAATTGCAACACCCCTCAAAATTTGATGGATACGTTTCAAGGTACGTAGAATCCAAAAATCGATTAAAAATTTGGCCGTCCGTCCGCCGTACGCGGCACTTTTGCCACTTAGCATTGACCGATTTTGATGAAATTTGGTATGTAGGCTCCATTTGGGGTCTAGTTGAGCCCCGAAGATTTTGGTTGACGTAGGTCACTTCTAAGGGTTCCAAAATCAATTTTGAAATTTGAAAACGCCCTAACTCAAAAAATTTCGGTATAAAGGTATTGTTTTTCCTTCAATTTAAGATTCTATAGAATTTTTAGAATTTTTTGAGACCACGCGGAGCTCTGTAGGACAAACCGTTCGCTCCCTACGAAAATTTAAGGGTTTATATTGAAATATATACAGGGTGTTTCACGAAAAGGTTACACCCCCATTCATTTTCGCAAAATACAGCGTAAAAAATTCCGACCAACGCAATTCTTCATGATTTTTTGTGAGGATCTCAGGAAAAATACTTTGGCGCAAAAAAGTTGCGCGCAATCGTGCGCAATTGACACTAACTTCATTTTTTCAAATGGAATCCCCACTTTTTTATTACAGATTCGGATTCTACGTCAAATTTCATGAGAAATTCATACCCACATCGATTTGTTTTATTGCGCGCAACCTGGCTTTTTGAACGCTCTAAGTGGCGCAACTCCACATTGCACAAAAATTAGATTTTGGAGAACCCATTGTGTGGCACATGTTTTTTCATCATTTTTTAATGCTAAATCACATGGTGACATCCGTTTTTCAATTTGACTGGAATTTTTCAAAATAGCGACCAAAAATTCGGTTGTTTTTACTGAAAAAATCGCTCTTTTTAAATCGTTATGAGTTTTTAGGCAATTTTATTCAGTTCAAGCATGATCGTGCTGTCAGTTTTTATTTTCAACTCCACCGTAGACGGCCCCAAGCCCGTGGTTCAAAAGGAGGTGAGAAAATAAAAAATAAACATGATTTCGACCTCAAAACTGATGTTTTCATTAAAGAAATGTTAATCTTTCCTCTTAAATCTTGGTTTTTCTCCAAACGGATGACACCCTGTGATTCAGCGTTAAAAAATTATGAAAAAACATGTGCCACACTAAGGGTTCTCCAAAACCTAATTTTTGCGCAATTGTGGAGTTGCGCTACTTAGAGCGTTCAAAAAGCCAGGTTGCGCGCAATAAAACAAATCGATATGGGTATGAATTTCTCATGAAATTTGACGTAAAATCCGAATTTGTAATAAAAAAGGGGGGGTTCCATTCGAAAAAATGAAGTTAGTGTCAATTGCGCACGATTGCGCGCAACTTTTTTGCGCAAAAGTATTTTTCCTGAGATCCTCACAAAAAATCATGAAGAATTGCGTTGGTCGGAATTTTTTACGTTGTATTTTGCGGAAATGAAGGGGGGTGTAACCTTTTCGTGAAACACCCTGTATATATATAAATCAAAACACGAGTGTGAATCGCAAAAGAGGCCTAATCTCCGTTCAAATTACAGCTGACCAAAATGCAATCAATGGTTGGTGATTTTGATTTTTTAAAATTTTAACACAGAATGTGTTTTTGCGATGACCTACCGAAAAAAAATCGTCACGAAAAAGCGACAGAAAAAACATCTGGTGATATGTTTATTGGTTGTCATGTTAATGTCAACTCCACATTTATTATTGTTGTTTTTTATTTAACGGATGACTAGCATCGCAAAAACACATTCTGTGTTCCTATGATTTCATACAGAGTATGGAAAAAGAAATAAACCGGGGGGTGCAGGGGGGCGGAGCCCCCCGCCGAGGCGCAAAGCGCCGAGTTTTTTTTTGATTTTTTTTTTTTTTTTCATACTGGATGGTTGGTGATTTTGTAGACGAGTGATCCAAATAGAAAAATAAAAGATAATAAACCATTGTGTAATAATTTGCAGCGTTTTTTATGAATCTTTTTCATGAGGTCTTTTTCTATGATTTTTCAAAGTTTCGAATGTTTATGACGTCACGCGCCCCTCCCGTCTGTGCGGGACCCCCAGCCTACTGTGACGTCATAAACATTCGAAACTTTGAAAAATCATAGAAAAAGGTCTTCTCACGCTAGAAGGTTGGGTGTCAAAATTCTCAAAATGAGGTCTAGTTTAGATTAAAATAACAATAAACAGTTTTGCCGACCCACTTTGGTTATGTGTCTGTCTGTGTGTGTGTCTGTCATGAATTCTTTTAACGGGCAAAACTATTCGAATTTATAGTCAGATTTCGATGAAATTTTCATGGATTGTGCAGGTTGGCCTGTAGATGGTGCCCTATAAACATCGTCACCCCTGGACTGATAGTAGCTGCGCATGGGCGAACGTGAAATTCTTTGTAGCAACCATAACTTCTACATGTTTCATCCGAATATGATGAAACTTTCCAAGATTGTTTAGATTTGCGTACAGATGGTCCCCTATAAGGGTAGTGCAAGGTACTTAGAAATTAGCTACTATAGGTCTGCCACAGAAACTTTGCATCCCTTTGGCGCATTCTTCTGGAGAACATAGAACTAACTATCTCTTATCATCAAGCAGATTCCCGCGCATACAATAATTTGTCAGGAATTTCTCCCCTCAAAAGTTACATGATTTCCCTCCTACTGCAGATTGAAGTTCGTGCATTTCCGAAATTGAAATTTCGTGGCATTTCACAAACATCAAATTTTTCACGGCTCCAATTTCCGTGTCAAGGTTTCACCATGGAAGGTTGACTCGATCGTTATAGTTCGCGGATCCGCCACCTAGGGGGCGCCACACGGATCCATAGTTTCTGTGGTAGACCTATATGGGTCATTTTCCCAGAAAGGGCGAATCGTTGTCCAGAGAAGATTCCAAATGCACATTTATGATTTGGGTGTCAAAAAAAAAAATTCTTCATAAACTATCAACTTTGATCTACTTCGGGCAGTCAATAAAATATGTACTTATTCACGCTAAAATATAGAAATGAAAGTTTAAACTGCTAAATGTCCAGTAATCTGCCATGTCCGGACCCCTAGGTAGTCAACTTTGCTTGAACACTATGACTCACCTATGAAAGCAACGGCCTGAATTTGAAGTGATTCTTTATTGCATATACCTGGACATGAAAAAAATAGATTTGCAGATTTTTTCAGAAGCAAATAAAGCGAGCAGGAGGATAAAATGTGCTTGTCCGGAGGTTTTTATCTTTAATCTGCCTTTTTGTGTTTTCGTATTTTGGCAGCTTTTTATCGTTTCCCGCGGTTTTACTACCACTGTAAGAGGTGAGGTTAGTCGTTAGGTTATCAAAGAAAGCGGCGGGAAACGTATTCCTTCTGTGTGGAAGCGTGCGCAAGTGGAGTCAGTTGCAAAATTGTGGTGTCACAGTCACTGTCTGTCTTTCATCTGCCCTCTGTGAAATGGTAAGAAATCGATATTATTTTTCTTTTTGGTCTCTAGTTCTTGTTTCTACCGAGCTGGTTCCAGCGATATGGTTACACTTCAGCAGAACAGCACCAGAACGCGGGAAAAGCTGAAAAACCTAAGTGCCACCCAGGAATTTTGTGTCTTTTTTTGTGTCTTTCATCTGCCGGTGATGGTGGCTTTTGGAGAGATGAAAGACTTTTTTCAAGTTGTTAACAATTTAATTTGAATTTTCCGTTGCAATTTAAAAACTTTACATTTTTCGACCTCAAAACTGTATTTAGCAACCATAAAAATCCCCTGGTACCAAGTTTTGGCTCGAAAAACCGATAAATTGAGATTACTTGGTTACTTTCGGAGGTTTCTAGGATGCTATCAGAAAAACCGTGTTCCACGTTGGTTAACCCTTTTCTACACCTGCGTCCCGCCCGCCCTGGTTCAATTTTTGGAATAACTCCCAGTTCTCGCTCCTCATGGAGATGGGGTTCCGAGTAGTCTCCTTTACGCGGAAACCACGCCAATTGGTTTCTTTCGATAGGTTTTCTTCTTTAATTTTTAATTAATTAATTAAGCGTCCTACTGTGTGTTCTTTCGTCGAAATTCAATCAGTATGGTGTGAGGTTAATCCCTGATTTTTGGCAGAACTTGAGTCGAACTTTAAGTTTTCTGAAATCTTGGGATACCGATTGTACCTTTCCAGGAAAATGACCCAAATGCATCGGATCACCTGGACAATCGGGTTATTGATACGAGGAAGCTATGTGCCACAACCACTTGCAAATGTTTTTTGTATTGAATAAATCGGCAATTTTTTCTAGCGTAAAATAAAATATTTTGATATTTTGGATTAGACCTCGAATTTCTATAAAAATGGCCAGGTTTTGCTAAACGGGCTGGACATTGAATGTAAAAGGTAGAAAAAACGGTCATAATTGATTTATCATTGTTGATCCTGGTGTGGTGGGGACTACTTTACGAGCCCATTATGAATAAAAGTGACCTCCCACCCTACTTGGAGAGTCTCAACCTACCCTTCCTATAGATGAAAGGAATCTAAACTTCTTTTCGATATCCCTTTCATTTGCATTCGGAAGGTAAGACAAGAAAAGAGTTGTCCACATTTGAATTTCTTGGTCGAGCCTGATACAAACATTCGAAAACATTAAATAACGGATCCTCATTGTTCACTTCGCCTTGAATGTGCTATGAATGTTCCTAATGCGCCGTCAGGCCTATCTTGTAGTCATTCGTTGCTATTTGAAGAGCGAAAGGGGTCTAAAAGAGGCTCTGATAACCGTGATGCGAGCACATAGACGAAATGATAGTGTTTCTTGGGGACGCCGCAGCACAGAAAACGTGACTAATCGCTTTGGGCCGCCGCCAGCAGTTCTATTGTACCCCGAAAACGTTTTGCATGCATTAAAAAGCAAACCGTTCAATCCGATTCGAACATTCAAAGTTCCCACTTTGATTAGACGGTCAATGGGAGGGCGTTTCCCAGGTTTGAAGATACACCTTCGAACTAAATGACCCCCTCACTTAGGACCTGGCAATTTTCAACGGAGCCCTGAATGCTCACTGGCAATTCGGAGGGAATAGCTTCATCTCTTGTGGCCCCTATTTGGAACTAGTTTCAAGATGCTATCTATAGCCTCTTAATCCCCTCCACTTCCCACGATACTGCAGACTCCCACAAGTTAGTTGGCACTATGAACCATCAAGCTTGCAGCGAGAAAACCATTATTTGAACCCTCATCACGCCCAACAACTAAAAACTAGTTTAGCTTTTTCTTCGTCGGGAGTTCTGACAAAATAAAGTTATTTCGATAGGTTGGAAAAATTCTGCAAATAGTTTATGTCCCCTCAAGCTTTGGAGAAGAACAAGATCAAAACTTTCAGTCTTTCATGACAACTGTATGTTATTTATTGTTATGTGCCCTGCCGTGTGAAGTAAGAACGACTCAACTCAAAATTTTCGAAATCCCAGAAATCAGCTTCGAAGTTTTTCTGGAAAACTCGTCATAAATTCACTCCAGATCACTCCCGTGACTCCATTTTTTTTCAAGACCTCATATGTTGTTCAACTCAATCGACTGGTACAATTATTCCTCTTTACACAAGTACCTTCAATCGATTCGTGTCATTTGAGTCAAATATCGACAACCATACGAGACGCTTCAACCCGATCTTGAAGCAAACAATGTGGAGGAAAAACAACTCATCGGCGAGTTGAGTCTTTTTTCCTCCACAAATAAATTGCAAATATAGCTAGTTTTAGTGTTTTAATCGAGGAGTTGAGATGTTTTTCCTAAAAATCATGGAGTTGAGACGTTTTTGCTTAAAATTAGGCAATTTTCAAATCACACCCCTAACGATTTCAACCCCTTCCGGGGTGAATTTCGAAATTTTGACTCGTTCATCGGAAAGGTGGGGGGGAAATTAGAGGGGATACGTAAAAACCCCATTTTCGACCATTTTCGAGTTGAGTCGTTCTTCCTTCACACGGCAGTGCCCAGGTGCTATTATTAACAATGTTTACGTTGGTTTCCTGTTGCGTATTCAAATTCATGTAGACCAAAAGGGCTGCAAATTATTACACATTGGTTTATTGTTTGACTGCGTAGATCACCCGTCTGCATAGAACACAGCCTTCCTTACTAAAAATAACATGACATCGCTATCTGAGAGCTGCGCGCTCCTTCATTACGAAATTTGGTTCTTGGTTGCTAAGGAAGCACAACTGAGTGACATGAACTCTATTCAAAGAAATGATCCGTTTCTAGGGACGGCACGATACTCCAAAGTATCGATACTCATTTCGATACGATATTTCTCAGGAAGTATCGATACCCGATATCCTTTTGATACCGATATTATAAAATATCGATACTTCGATAATATCGGCTCAAACTATCGATACCACCGATATTTCAAATTATCCCACCGATGATTTTTCAATCGAATTATAAACCCTATTAATTGAGTAAAGGCATTTTTTAAACGATAAATTAAAATGTAATAAAAGTCAATGGCAATTAAAAATGTAATAAAAGCCAATATTTTAAAACTTAATAAAAATGAATATTCATTCCATTTTATTTCAATTCCAATTCTTATTTGCAAGAAATCTCTATTCAATGAAATGATGTTTTTCTTCCACTAGAAATCAGTTACAATACGAATAATACTATTTATTATTCGAAAAAAGCTGTACGCACGTAACTGATATCGCCACACTATTAATATTTTGCATGCCTCCCTCTTCTTGTAAGTTCGGGAAAACGGGTTTAAATTTCTTCCAAACTCACATTGAATATTGATACTATTTTGAGGCTACCGTGGCGATATATCGTTTCAATTGATACTATTCCGAGCCTATTTTGAGTGTTATTCTGTGGCAGACAATATATGGTATTATTTTCTAGTTACTTGTTTGGTATTTTTTCACCAATTTACTTTGGCAAAATTTTCGATAATATCGTCAAGAAAGTATCGATACTTCCGATATTTTAGGCAAAAGTATCGATACCAATATATCGGTTTGAGTTTTGCATCAAAAGTATCGATACAAATATCGGTATCGATACCAAAAAAGTATCGATACTCCGATATATCGGTGGTATCGTGCCGTCCCTATCCGTTTCTAACCGGCTCACTCACTCTCGTGTTTATGATTTATTGTAAGTTCAACCCTTAAATCCTTATGGAGAATCCTTTTATTCGAACAACGTCCTTTACAATCCCCAAACAAATTAAATAATCATAGGTACAAGTATGGGTAACAGTTTTTGTCAAATATGAACCCGACAGTAAAAAAAAAAATTAAATTTTTGTTGTTAATATTGCAAAAAGAAAATGAATAAATCAATAAGTTGACCGTAGACCAGAGATTAGTCCTCTTTGGTGATTCACATTTGTGTTTCTGATTTATCATACCTATGTCAATGTATGTTCTCATGGAGAGCGAACGTTCCTACACTGCTCTGAGTGGTCTCATTCGATTCTAAAAATTCAATACTAATTTAAATTGATAAAAAAGGTACCTTCGTATTGAACAAATTTTATTCTTGTTCGATTCCAAAGGTTCATTATTTAAAATAATAAACCAAAACTGAGTTGCCACTCTTTGGTGTAGGGTAGGTAGAAGGATGTTCCACAGGTTCAAATGGGTGAGTTCCCGCCAATTCAAATTTATTCCATTTAAAATGAGCCAGTGCGACATCAATGAGTTGTTAAAACCTTTCGTGTCTTTTTCTTGTTCGTTTAGGATTCCTTGGTGACGATCCCTGACAATCCCCCACTTCCGGGAAAGTACCATGGAGGTATTTGATATTTTTTATTACTCCTTACCACTTCACCCCACCTACCCTATCCCGGATCAAATTGTTGGAGAGATCAAAAAACTGTCAAGGCCAAATTTCTCACACATTGGAAACACTGCTCCACAGCTATTTTTACTCCCGAATAGATTCAAGTGCAATTTAAACCTGAACGAGAACGGTAAATAGGACCGTCGCACCCTCTACAAATCAGTTCAGGGACTTTTCCCTAATTCGGAATAGCGAACGGTGAATTGGCGAATTGACTGGAGAGCCGCACCTGAGGCCTTGGCCTTTTTCATTGGAATGATCCATTCCTGTTCCGATGGAGTTGATTGGGAACAAACCCTCGGACCATTGATGCTGCAAGCAGGGTTACAAGATTTAAATAACAACGTAAGCCAAAAAAGTCCCAATTCTTGTAGCATGAGAGAATGAGCGAATTTTCAAAGAAATATTTTCAACGATTTTTACCCATTTGATAATGTTTTTTACTTTTTAACTAGATGTTTATTGGATTGTCATGATCCATCCATCTAATCCTCTATGCGAGTGGAATAAGTTTCCCACTTCCATGCTGAATAGACGCGGTATTCAAAGTTATTCTATCTCGATTTTTCGATGTACTAGTCAATATAGTTTCTCTTCCTATAAACAAGTGCGTGTCCCCTTCCTAAAATTTACCTAAAATTACAACAAGCACATTTTACGCTGGTTCCGAATATACCATAAGACTTATGGTTATTACTTAGTAATGACATATACAGGGTACAGGGTGTCCCATATGTTATCCACCAAACTTCGGGAGTAGTTTCTAAAACTAATTTGCAACAAAAAGTGTCTCTTAGCAATTTCTTTTAACCCCCTTAAAATCCGACTTTTTTTACTTTTAAGATTTTTTTCGTGTTTTCGACCTTACACCATTCAAACGGTCGTAACTCCCTCAAATTAGACTCAAAAATTAAAAATAAGGATATCTTTGGAAAGAGCGTAAAATTTCTCAATACGGTCTGACATGAGTCGTTGACCAGTCGATAAAAACAAAACGCTAGAGTAGTATTTTTACCTCAAACTTGAAAAATAGTCAATTTTTGTTTTTGGTGAAAATTTTGATGATTTTTCCTCATTGAAACAAGGTATTTGTCAGAGGGGCTCAAAAGCTTAAAAACTGCTTCATTTCATCAGCTTTCCAACGGTCACCCAATTTTTAGTTTTACTGTGGAATTTGAGGGAGAAAATGGTGTTTCAATGCTAAAAAACGTGTATTTTTTCAACGAAATCGACGGTTTGACGTGGGGACGTGGTGCTTGAAAGGAGGGGCGGCGGAGCAGACGTTGTATGTTTGAAACTCTCCTTGTTCCCTATATATATCATCGTCATGAGATAGAATTTTTGAGATTACTTAACCACTATTCATCAGATCGTCTACTCAGTCGGGTTATGGATATGAGAAAGCTATGTGCCGCACCCTATCAATATTTTTTCAAGATGAAGTCTCAAGTCTTAGTCTGACACTGAATTTTTGAGATTACTTAACCACTATTCATCAGATCGTCTACTCAGTCGGGTTATGAATATGAGAAAGCTATGTGCCGCACCCTATCAATATTGTGGTGATGGGCACCTAGACACCATGACTATAAGTAGTTTAGGAGACATGTTTATTAGTAGTTAATAAAAAGTTCACTTTGATTCTTGAAAGCGACCAACGTGCGTATTATTTTCGTTGTCTTAATTCTACGGTCATAATACTGGTGTCAGAAGTTAGCGAAAAATGGAAACACGGTCACGTTCACGAACAAATCGACATCCTGAAGAGGGGGAGGGAGGAGATGATAGCCAGGAACTGGGAGCTGGCGCAAGAGATGCAGAAAGGCAGCAAGGTGAGTTACTTGATGTCTGTAGAGCTGAGATGCAAAGTTTGTTACAATCTGAGCTTGCAGGGATACATGAGATGTTGAACGCATTGATGCTTAATGTTCCTGCTTCAGCGCCTGTTCAGCAATCTGACGAGGGGAGTCAGCGACCTCTTACAAAATTGAAGTTGAAACCACAACTGTTCGATGGAAAGGAAGAATGGGATTCGTATCGGGCCCAATTTGAGCTGATATCACGAAAGGAGGGGTGGAATAATGACGAGAAGGCAGCAATGCTGGGAGCGTCTCTCAAAGGCCCTGCACTCACATTATTGACTGAGTTGGGACCAGATATGACATACTATGATTTAGTCGATGCTCTTGAGGTGAGGTTTGGTAATCGAAATCAGACGACACAAAATCTTGCGTTACTACAGACTAGGGCTCAAGGGCGAAATGAAGACTTGAAGTCATTCCATCAGGCAATAAAAGACCTTGCGAGACGAGCATGGCCTGATGCAAGAGGAGGAGCGGCGGAGGATACTGCCATTTTCCATTTCGCTAGGGGTCTGAGGGACTGTCGTCTTTGTGAATTGGTTCTGGGGGCTAGTCCTAAGACAATGGCGAGGGCACTGGAGGAAGCAGTGCGATTGGAGGCTGTACTACAAGTGGCTAGGCCAGATAGGGCACGAAGAGGGGAAGTAATACAAGAAGAAATAGGCCCTAGGGAAGAAGAAATACAGGGACTTCAAGCTAACATGGGAGACCAACGGCACAGAGAAGGTTACAGGCACAAAATTGTTTGCTGGAGGTGTGATAAGCCAGGACACGTGGCTTATAGTTGCCCAGAGCGCCCAAGGAAGAGTTCGGGAAACGAGAGACGGTCGAACTGAAGGGCCTAGGCCAGACCGTGCAGTACCACCTGGCTCGTGTGAAGGTGGCGGCTACCCAGACCACCACTCATGATATTCCTCTGTACAGAAGTACTTCAACCCCTTCACTAGTGCTCCGTGGTAGTTTGAATGGAGTGGACTGCGATTTTATTGTGGACACAGGGGCAACACGGACCATAGTTAGCCTGGCTATCATGGAGAAATGTGGAACCAATGCTCGTGCCACTGCTTCTATGTTTATTCGGTCCATTTCTGGTGAACGGCTACCAGTTGAGGGTGAGACTTTGGTGACATTAGATGTTGGGGATGGAAGGAGTCGAGCTCAAGAGGTTCTCATAGCACAAATTCCTGAAGATTGTGTTCTTGGACTGGATTTCCTTATCGCCCAGCACTGTGTCATTGATCCGGCTAATGGGACAGTCAGAATTGGTAATCGAAAACTGAAGGCAGTGAATGTTTGGGATGCTATGTTAACAGAGGTTTCCGAGATTAGTGAGGAGTTCCATGAATTGAACACAAACTTAGCATCAAGGGAGAAGCAAGATGCTAGTAATGATAATGAATGTCCACCTCATCTTCGCGTATTGTGGCAAGAGACCATGGGGAGGCTCAAGGTGGAAGAGAGAAGAATAGTAGAAGAATTGCTCAGAGAGTTCAGTGATGTTTTTGCAAAGAATGGGGCTGACATTGGCCGTATCAAGGGATGCACACACATGATAGATGTAGGAGAGAGTTCCCCAATACGGCAAACACCTAGACGGATTCCACCTCATAGGTTGGAAGAAGTAGAAAAGCTAGTTGAGGAAATGGAAGCTAACGGTGTCATAGAGCCTTCACTCAGTCCTTGGGCTAGTCCTATAGTGTTAGTGAAGAAGAAGGACGGAAGCACAAGATTCTGCATTGATTACAGGAAGCTGAACTCCGTGACCAAAAGGGATTCTCATCCAATGCCCAGAATTGCAGAGCTAGTGGGTGCACTGGAAGGGAGCATCTGGTTTTCCACTTTGGATTTACAAAGTGGATATTGGCAGATTCCAATGGCTCCTTGTGACAAAGAGAAGACCGCATTTTGTACCCCAAGGGGGTTATGGCAGTTTAAAGTCATGCCATTTGGCCTGTGTAATGCCCCAAGTACGTTTCAGAGAGCTATGGGAGGGGTCCTAAGGAATGAGATTCGGTCAGGGAGAGTTAAGGTCTATCTCGACGATGTGTTGGTTGATAACCACTCCTTCTCAGATCACATCAACTGGCTGAAGAGAGTGTTCACAGTCCTAAGGGAGGCTGGAATCAAACTCAATCCAAAAAAGAGCAAACTGTTCCGGAGAGAGGTGGGATATCTAGGTGTAGTTGTTTCGAAAGATGGAATCACCACAGACCCAGGAACCACAAAACGTGTTTTGGATTGGCCACGTCCTTTGAATGTGAAAGAGCTGCAATCATTCTTATCGCTCTGCTCATATTATCGGGCATTTATTCCTCAATTTGCAAAGAGAGCAGCTCCATTATATGCATTGCAGAATAAAAATACTGATTTTGAGTGGAGGCCAGAATGTGATGAAGCATTTGCTGATATCAAGTCAGCATTGACCACACCACCAGTGTTGGGACACCCTGTACCAGGAGCACCCTTTGTACTGGATACTGATGCCAGTGATCGGGGAGTAGGGGCTGTCTTGTCGCAGATACACGGTGAGCGTGAGGTAGTCTTGGCTTATTACAGTAGATGCTTATCCAAAACAGAGAGGAATTATTGTGTCACTCGAAAAGAATTACTGAGCCTCGTGTGTGCATTGCGGCATTTTGATTCTTATGGGCTGAGTAGTGGGGAGCCATTTGTTGTGAGGACAGACCACGCATCACTCCAGTGGTTAAAAAACTTCAAGGAACCCGATGGCCAGCTAGCACGTTGGTTGGATGTCATCACTCCATATAATTACCAGATACAGCATAGGGCAGGACAGCAGCACCAAAATGCAGATGCATTGTCACGTCGACCATGTGTGGCCAATGACTGTAAATACTGCCTGCGTCAGGAAGAAAAAGCGAGAAGTATTGCTATCCGGCGGACACAAGTCATAGTGGAGAAAGACTGGGGAGACAAACAGAGGAAGGACGAGGAGATTGCACCTGTCATCACCTGGGTTGAATCAGGGACTAAGCCATCGTGGCAGGATGTGAGCAGTTATTCACCAGAAACCAAAGCAATGTGGGCCATGTTGGACACTCTCAAATTGGTCAAAGGGTTGCTGGTTCGCAATTGGGAGAATGCTAATGGGACAAAAGTTGTAGAGCAGGTCATCGTGCCAAAGGAACTTCGCCAGCAAATTTTGTTGAATGCTCACAATTTTGGTCATTTTGGACGAAAACGCACACTGAGTGAAATCAGGCTACGGTATTACTGGTCAGGCATGACCAAAGACGTCAGGATGATTTGTGCTGCTTGTCAAATCTGTGGTAGACGGGGAAAAGGGAGACCAAGTGCAAAAGCGCCAATGCAAACATATGTCACTGGTGCACCATTTGAGAGGATCTGTGTTGACGCACTGGGACCATTGCCAACAACTGAGAATGGTAATAAGTACATCATAGTGGCTATAGATACTTTCACCAAGTGGCCAGAGGCTTTCCCTGTTCCAGATATTCAAGCAACCACAGTGGCGAGAGGACTAGTTGATGAAGTATTTTCTAGATTTGGTGTTCCTCGAGAGCTTCATACAGATCAGGGGACGAACTTCGAAGCTGACTTGTTCAAAGAGGTGCTAGAAATGTTGGGAGTGTTCAAGACACGAACTAGCCCAATGCGACCCCAGAGTGACGGGCAAGTTGAACGCTTTAACCGCACTCTCAGAGAAATGTTGGCTAAAGTTGTTGGCGATAATCAGAAAAGCTGGGACCGCTGTTTGTCATCTCTACTGTTAGCCTACAGGGGTACCCCACATGCGGCAACTGGGTTTTCACCAGCAGCATTAGCACTAGGAAGAGAGCTCACCTTACCCATTCATCTGCTGATGGAGCCGGCGCCTGGATTTGAAACGCGGAATGAGTATACACTTGAGCTTCATAGCAGATTGCGGGAAATGCACGAGTTGGCAAGGAAGAAATTACGCTTAGCTGCGGAGGATTGCAAACGCCGATATGATGTTCATGCTAAGGAACCTCGCTACAAGCCTGGGGACAAAGTGTGGTACTACTGGCCTGAGAGGAAGGTAGGAAAGTGCCCCAAACTGCAAAGCCCATGGAGAGGACCCTGCCAAGTGGTGAAGAAGATCTCTGAAGTGGTCTTCAGAATTCGCTTGCCTAATGGGAGACGGAGAGTCATTCATGCGGACAAGCTCTCCCCATACACAGAGCTGAAGAGAGAAGAAGGGAATGGTGTGGTGATGGGCACCTAGACACCATGACTATAAGTAGTTTAGGAGACATGTTTATTAGTAGTTAATAAAAAGTTCACTTTGATTCTTGAAAGCGACCAACGTGCGTATTATTTTCGTTGTCTTAATTCTACGGTCATAATAATATTTTTTCAAGATGAAGTCTCAAGTCTTAGTCTGAAAGCCTTGGTTTGTGAACTTTTTTTAAACTGTGATTCACAGTAAAAATGGAAACCTTGAAAATTCGCTCGTTGATCACAATAGATACCGGCCGGTCACTGGTAGAATCAGGCAGATTGATTACCAGGATGGAGAAATGATCAAATATATTTGTTCCTTCTCTTTTTGGGTTTTGGGTGTCTTGAAGTAGGTCATCAAAAATCTCTAAAACGGGAATTTGTACTATCACGAAAATTGCGCCGTCGTTGAGGGTAGAGTAGGTGTCTAATCCATCTATCCCCACCTTTCGATAAGTTTACAAAGAAGAAATGAATTGGACGAGCAAGTTTGAAGAGGACGCTGTAAAAACCTGCTTCCTTCGCCCTATTCAAGGAGCTCTTATGAGGATTTCGTGAAG
Organism: Apolygus lucorum; assembly: GCA_009739505.2. NCBI lineage: Eukaryota > Metazoa > Arthropoda > Insecta > Hemiptera > Miridae > Apolygus > Apolygus lucorum. The sequence continues at coordinate 4,449,129 of CM019182.2, forward strand.
CTCATCGGTAACCCCCTTCGAGAAAAGTCCCTTTTCGAAGAGATTAACCGCCCACGACCTCTGTTTGTCCTTTCCAAGGCTGGCTTATAAACATTCTGACGTATTGATCCCTCCCGACTCAGCTCACCATTAATCTCGTCTCGGAACAACACCAGCAGCGCCTCATCCTGACATCGTTTATCTCAGCTGGCCGAAGATTTATTATAATAAGTGAGGAAACATCACGTCGCGTCATCCCCTCCAGGTAATTTTATGCTGGACGTACATTGATGAACAGCCACAAATATGTAGGTGGCCCAAGAACGGCGCAGTGGAGTGTTCAACACAAAGCTGTCCTCACTTAAATTTGTTTTATGGTAGCTGAAAATCATAAAAACGTCGAATTCCTTGTTCAAGGCATAGCGCTGCCAATTATTTACACGACGGTTTATTATTTCAGGTTAATAATCAAGTTTATTTTGACAGAAAGTTCCTATCAGCTAAACATCGTCGATGTGGGTGCCTTCGATTGATTTGATTCTTGGTTGTTTTGAAGGAGCACAAGAGTGAGTATCATAAAGTCCTATTGGGACCAAAGAAAAAAGATCGCATTTGACTGCTGAAATTTGGTTCACTTCCGTCAGCGAACGTTCATGTGCGATTCGCACTCGTGTTTCTGACTCATCATTCATCCTACAAAGACAACTTAACCAACCTTGCAAGAAAACTGTCAACTACCTTCAGAGGACCAGTGGCGGGGGGAAGGGGATTCGTCCTTGTGGCGATTCCCGATCATTCTCGATCATTGGTAATTGGGAAAACACATTACCTATCACCAGAGATTTTTCCACGAGATCAGAATAGATCACACACAAATCCTCTCACCTCACAAGCTAGTGACCCAGTCTGGCTGGTTTCGGTAAATTTCACAATAAACCCGCATATACCATATAACTATTTCTTGTGGTCAGGGGGTGCTTTCGTTGGTTTTCAATGTATATTAGTTTCTAATTATTTTCATCTTAAATTGATGAAGAAACGTCATGAACGTTCATTAATTAGTTAATTATTCATCCTCATTGGGTGAACGGTTGATCTCACAAAACTGTGGGTGGTGTCAAAAAATGCTTGCAAATTTTGAAAATTTCAAAATTATTAGAAAACAATGTGTGCAATTAGACAGTTTTCGAGCTGGGGCATTTTGGAAATTGCAACCTTATTGTTCATCCCTTACAAGTCGTCAACAACAACCAAATTTCCTCAAAATTGGTCCAATGGGGCAAAGAGCCTGGCAGACGGACAGAAAATGTTCATTTTGTTTCGGTTCAGCGAACCTAAACCATCAAATTTTGATTGAGGGATGTTATAATTTTTTTCTTGCTCTATTATTGAAAATAATAAACCAAAAATGGTCCGATTTTGATGGAATTTTCAGACACTACACGATGCTGTATTAATTTCATCCCTGTCGCACCCTAAAGTACCACAATCCCATTTGGAGGGTGATTAGAAGGTGTTCCAGAATATTTGCCGATGATTTTTATAGTAATCCAATGCAAGCTAGCAAAATGTTCTGGAAAATCGGTACAAATCGGAAAGGATTCTTAATCGTGTTGATGTTTCTAAATGTAGGAAACCAGCAACTTGAGAGTGAAGTCAATATAGGAACCCATACTGCTCCAAAAAATGTAATATTCGAACCAGCAATGGGCCTAGATGTGTAAGTACGTTATTCTATGTCATTATTATGCTTGAAAATTTAGAAAATTTCAAAATTATGAAAAAAACAATGTGTGTAAGTTGACAGTTCCCGAGCCAAGACGTTTTGGAAATGGGGTGCGCGCATGATTTTTTTTTAAAGATTTTTAATCGAAAATAGACTTTATTCTGAGAATTTTGACTCCAGCCGTTCTTTTTTTGGATCAGTAGATCTTTTTCTATGATTTCTCAATGTTTCGAATTATTCTGACGTCACGCGCCCCTCCCGCCTGGGGTCTAGTTTGGATTAAAAATAACAACAAACAGTTTTTCCGACCCATTCGCATACCCTATTGCAAGCTTACTGTTCAACCCTTACAAGTCATCAACAACAACCAAATTTCATCAAAATTGGTCCAATGGGGCAAAAAGCCCGGCAGACGGACAGAAAATGTTCATTTTGTTTTCGATTCGAAGTGCCTGAACCATCAAATTTTGGGAGATGTTATAATTGTTTTCTTGCTCTATTACTGAAAATAATAAACCAAAATTTTTTGATTTTTTGAACCAAAGATTTCGATGGAATTTTCAGACTTTACACGATCATTACTGTATTAATTTCATCCCTGTCGCACCCTAAAGTACCATAATCTCATTTGGAAGGTGCCTAGAAAGTGTTTCCAGAATATTTGCCGATGATTTTTATAGTAATCCAATCCAAGCAAATATTCTGGAAAATCGGCACAAATCGGAAAGAATTCTCAATCGTATTGATGTTTCTGAATGTAGGAAACCAGGAACTTGATAGTGAATTCAATATAGGAACCCATACTGCTCCAAAAAATTTAATTTCCGAACTAACTATGGGCCTGGAAGTATCCATGTTATTCTACGTGGGGAAGCTCTACTGCCCACTGCAACTTGCAAGCACTGCAAGCTGTACTGCTACTTGGGAGACGGCTTTAGCTATCAATTGTCTTCTTCAAGAGAAAACACGGTTATCAAGATGATTCAAAAGTTTGGGCTCCATGTCATCAAAATTTGAAAATTACCTGCTACGCTTCAAATTCGATTTTCTCGAAACTGTAGAATATGACGTAATTAATTCCACTTGAAGCCGAAGATACATTCCTGAAGTCGGGGCCAGCTACAAAATATTAAGAATGTCACTTCTGGCACCTAATACTCACGCGTCGTGTTATGGGTTAATTGGAGCTATCAGCAATAAAAGTATCATCATCATCATTAGCTTAATAGTTGAGTCACGATGAAATTAGTTTGTGTTCACATTGAAGCATAATTCGACGTAAAAACGTGAAAACATTGAATAACAACAAGACTCGATATTCTGGCGATTCGTCCTTCAGTTGCAGTCAAATTACAAAGAGCCGTCAATCATTTGCTTGCATAAATGTCTACATACACCTGTTAATGACCTCCGCTTTGTCTCCCCCTTAACCTTCTATAGATGATGAGCTTATTGTCTGAGTCTCTTAACGATCTCAGGTGCTGGGAGTACCGTTAAAATAGGGAAGAGCGATAAATTCAGCTCCGTTCGTCGTGAATGGAATAATATCTCTGTAATGGGAGTTCACCTACAGGTTCGGCCCATTCATCAGGGACTTCCCTGAAAGCGATCTTCACGATTACAAATTGGCACTCCATCACTTCTTGGCGAAGCCCCCGGGCGGGGATTGAATTTAACAACCGCGCAGCTGAACAGTATAATACGGATGAAAACCTTGACATTTGAGATCAGTTATGTACCTACGTTACGGAAGGAAACATGTATGCCAAGTAGGCTGGGGAGTGTACCTCCATCACATAGAAATACATAGACACATAAATATGTAGGATTTGCAATTTTTTGCTGACTAGTCGGTTACCAGTGCGTTGCACGGAGTTCGATGTGGGGTCCCTGGTCACTCGCTTTGTTCGCAGTTATTAGATTGTAAAATGATGATTGGAAGCATAATCAGAATTTCGAACCACAATGGTTTGAAACTATCCCTGGAGTTAACTCATCTCGATGTAGCAACTCCCCATCCAAATCGATTCAGCAACGTATAAAAGACATACAGACAAGCATTGTTTAAAATTGATTTTCGGAAAAATGTGAAGCTATTGGCAAGAGCTTGAAATTTTAAAAGTGGAAAATTTTGAAATTTGTTATCACTGCAATCCGTTTCGGAATGCTAAAACGATTCTTGAAGATTTTCATGAGGGGCAGTCTTGAGGCTAGCCCACATTAATCTTGAAACATTCATCAAAAGTAGACCATAAGGTAGGGCAGTTATTGACCACTGACTGACAGACTCGAACCCAAAGATGTTCATATATTTATGTTTCAAACTCAAAATGCGAGTGGAAATTTTGATTTTGGACAACTCGAATTTTTGTATGAATTGTTTGAGATTATTTCCGCTTGTTATAAGATTACAACAGTTATTATTGTTAACCCTGGAGTGCTATCCCAGATTGTTTGACGATCTCTGCTTCCCATTTGACGATGCGAATTAATTTTACCATACTTTTACTTTTACTTTTTTACCACCATTACTTTTCAAGGGAAAAAACGTCTGCCAAGTGGGTGTGGCACATAGCTTCCTCGTATCCATAACCCGATTGTATAGATCCAATGCATAGTAGTTAATGTCAAAACATCAATCTCTAAGTACCTTCGACTACCCTCATAGGGGACCATCTACACGCTAATCTGGACAATCTTGAGAAATTTCGTCGAAATCGGATGGAAAATGTAGAAGTTATGGTTGTTACAAGAAATTCACGATTGCGCATGCGCAGCAACTACTATTAGTCTGGGGGAGATGGTTTTCATTGGGGACCATCTACACGCCAATCTGAACAATCCTAGAAAATTTCATCAAATTTAGATGAAAATGTAAGTGTTACAAGTAATTTACGTTTGCGCATGAGCAGAGGCTACTGTCAATTTTAAAGCCTTGATTTTCATAGGGGACCATCTACACGCCAATCTGAACAATCCTAGAAATTTCATCAAATTTAGATGAAAAATGTAAGTGTTACAAGGAATTTACGTTTGCGCATGAGCAGAGGCTACTGTCAATTTTAAAGCCTTGATTTTCATTGGGGACCATCTGCAACCTAATTCGCATAATCCCTGAAAATTTCATCGAAATCGGATGGAAAAAGTGGAAGTTATGAACAAGGAATTCACGTTTGCGCTTGCGCAGTGGCCGTATCAGTCCGGGGGTAATTATTTTTATACTGGACCATCTACAACCTTATCCGGACGTATAGTTATGCCGGTTACAAGGATTTCATGACAGACACACAGACACGGAACCAAAATTATTCAGGAAGGTCTGAAACGTAAAACGTGAGGGGAAATTTTGATTTTGGAGAACTTTTTTTAAAACTTGATAAGTGAAAACAAAGCTTCCGCTACCTTGGTGGACTCGGAAGCAATAAAATGAACAGCCACTGTTGTCGATCTGAGCTTATGAACTAGTTCAGGATGAATAAAATATCCAATTTCATGACTTAATGATTGACTTAGATTGAAACTAGGACTATAAGAAACGAAAAAATGTTTCCAAAATTTCCACTCAGGCTTTCTTGAACAATTTTGGTTCTGTTCTGTCTGTCTGTCATGAAATCCTTGTAACAAGCCAAACTTAAATTATTGTCCGATTTCGATGAAATTTGCAAGGATTGTTGGCATGTACGCTGCAATAGGAAAGCGCCAATCCCTTGAAATTTACCAATGTGAAGTGTAAGGAAAGCGCCAGCTAACGTTATAGGAAAGCGCCAGTGAGATAACGACGGTCAAACTCCGGACTCACTCCGCACTTGTCAAAACAAGAAATTCGATAAGGTCAGTTAGTCGATAAACGTGAGAAAAGTAACTAAAAAAAGGCGCTTCAAATTGACTGCATCCAAAGTAAATACGAAGAATACAAGAACGGCAACATCACCATACTTGAATTTCTGAAAGTTGGTAGGATGTTATTACCGAACCCAATATAAAGAAGTAGACATTAAGTTTGTGACGACCGATGTACAATATTCTTCTAATTATTACATTTATTAAACTAGCATAACAGTGATATTTGCTTGGAGCTGTCCTTGAACTTCACCTGGCGTATTCCTATAACTTTTAAAAGCCAGAACTGGCGCTTTCCTACTATATATTTAGGCAATTGGCGCTTTCCTGGTTTTCCCGGCATGGCTATGATTCGCTATGAAAATCATCACCCCCTGACCGAAAATAGACTCTGCGCATGCGCAAACCATAATAACAAGAAAAATCCATATAACAGCTATAATTTCCACATTTTTCTTCCGAATTCGATGGCATTCTTAGGAATTGTGCTGGATAACACTTGTGTATGGTTTCCAGGTGGGTAGTGCAAGGTACTTAGAGATTAATCTTTTAAAATTAGCTAAAATGCATCGTATCTTCAGTAAAATTGGGTTATTGATACGAGGAAGCTATGTAAAAAAAACCCTTTTGGCAGACGTTTTTATACTGCAATGCTACTCATTAGTCGCTCTGACGAATACTTTCTTCGCTTACAACGCTACTCGTTCGTCTCATCGACGAAGTGATTTGAGGAAAATCACGAAAAGCTGCGAATCGCCGGCTGTTCCTTCCATTGTCACATAGACAACTAACAAGTAGAGGCATAGCCCCCATACGCCCATACGCCATTAATTTATCATCTATAGATAAATACAGATATTAAAATATCAAATAAAATATTTTGGATCAAAGTAAACCATCTTCCTATTTTATAATATCTCAATCATATGGGGGTATGATTAATTTATCATCTATAGATAAATATAGATATTAAAATATCAAATAAAATATTTTGGATCAAACTAAACTATCTTCCTATTTTATAATATCTCAATCATATGATTAATTTATCATCTATAGATAAATATAGATATTAAAATATCAAATAAAATATTTTGGATCAAACTAAACTATCTTCCTATTTTATAATATCTCAATCATATGATTAATTTATCATCTATAGGTAAATATAGATATTAAAATATCAAATAAAATATTTTGGATCAAACTAAACTATCTTCCTATTTTATAATATCTCAATCATAATATGATTAGATATATTATACCCCCATATTATGGGGGTATGATTAATTTATCATCTATAGATAAATATAGATATTAAAATATCAAATAAAATATTTTGGATCAAACTAAACTATCTTCCTATTTTATAATATCTCAATCATATGATTAATTTATCATCTATAGATAAATATAGATATTAAAATATCAAATAAAATATTTTGGATCAAACTAAACTATCTTCCTATTTTATAATATCTCAATCATATGATTAATTTATCATCTATAGATAAATATAGATATTAAAATATCAAATAAAATATTTTGGATCAAACTAAACTATCTTCCTATTTTATAATATCTCAATCATATGATTAATTTATCATCTATAGGTAAATATAGATATTAAAATATCAAATAAAATATTTTGGATCAAACTAAACTATCTTCCTATTTTATAATATCTCAATCATAATATGATTAGATATATTATACCCCATATTATGGGGGTATGATTAATTTATCATCTATAGATAAATATAGATATTAAAATATCAAATAAAATATTTTGGATCAAACTAAACTATCTTCCTATTTTATAATATCTCAATCATATGATTAATTTATCATCTATAGATAAATATAGATATTAAATATCAAATAAAATATTTTGGATCAAACTAAACTATCTTCCTATTTTATAATATCTCAATCATAATATGATTAGATATATTATACCCCCATATTATGGGGGTATGATTAATTTATCATCAATAGATAAATATAGATATTAAAATATCAAATAAAATATTTTGGATCAAACTAAACTATCTTCCTATTTTGTAATATCTCAATCATATGGGGGTACGCCCATACGACTTTAGACCGTGCTATTGTAGCTCTGTACTGAAAATAGTACTACATGTTCGTCTCTCAAACGAAGGGTAGTATTCCAGGGTTGTACCTGATTGGAAAATCAGTCGTAATCAGCAAATTGAGTTTAGAAAGCGCTTTCGATGTAAGAACGCCATCATCAGTCTGTTAGTAGTCCTATTTACAACGTCTGAATGATGGGATCAAAATGGAAGGGGCCACGTAGATCAAGGTTGTTTGTCCTTCGAATGAAAGGGAGAGATTAAGATAAGCTTTATTAGCATTGTACCACTAAGTGGTAGTAAACAACTGGATGGAGCCCCGAGAGGTGGGTTACTGTGTGGTAGTCTATTCTATTGTAATTTACTCATTACCTTCAAGGTAATTTTTTTTCGTTCGGTTAGTTGACAATCTGTTTGAAATTATGAGTTCCTAGGTCTAAAGCCGTTCCTTTCTAATCCCTTCATCCCCTTTCACCCAGACATTATATACGATTTTGATACTTTCTCGACGGTCTGATGATGATCTCCTTACATCGAAAGCGCTCGCCTGCTGTGCTCGCTTGCTGGTTACGACGGATTCTCCAATAAAGTACATTAAGAATTTTGACATGCTGTAGGAAATAATGTTTTGCAATTATCGATAATGAGGAAGGTAAAAGTCACACCGAGCCCGGAATTAATCACATGCAACCTTTCCGTTCTTCCTGGGAGTGAATGCTTGAAGCTGAGCCAGCATTCGAACAACACCGAGAGAATAGACGCGGATTACAACGACAGATGAAAAGCTTCAAGAACCTTCCCGGCTTTGCCCTTTTCAGAAGGCATTTGAGCAGTCAACGGTGAATTTGGCCTATTCTTCCAGGAACCTCCCAGTAATGAAGGCCTGAGAGGAATTCCAAGGGAAGCTGGTAGATTCCAGGTCACTCCGTCTTTTCCTCCGGATGCTTATTTTTACCCCTTTTCTCACTCGGGGGAAATTACCGCGAGTTTGAAATAATAGCTGCGAAACCACTACGAATAATTAGAGACCGACACGCAGAGGGACGTCAACCTTTAGTCGCGGGTTTATATTAGTCCTTTCTCTGATGTTTCGCTTTGTCTTTTCCCAAGCCTCTGCTATGATCAAGCAACGCGTCATTAACAGCGTCAAGATGCAGCTGCACGCCTTCTGATGGAATGGAGAAATGAAACAGAACTCTCTTCACGGAACATCCTGAAAATCAAGGATAAAATTACGTTGAGGAATTGTGTTCAAACATGTTCTTTTTCCAATCTTCATCTTCTCTCCATTCACACCATTCACTAAGTACCTAGTGATGGGGAAGTGGAAATTGGTCGACAATTTCCTCAATTTTATACTTACGTAAAAATTGGGAATTTATTGATTTTTTGTCAGATTTCGAGTGAACTGAATGAATGAACTTCGAATTTACTTGTTGTAAATATGTCAGAAAAATCTTATTTGCCTAATTTTTTAGTGCTAGGTAAATTTTACCTCGACACCCAAAATTTGTGTGGAAAGCTTGGAATTTCTGTAATAATAAATAAATAATCTCAAAGGTTTTTTTTGTTCAAATACACCAATAATCACAATGTAGTTTTTTCTACATTTTTCAGTTTCAAAAAACGCTAATATCATTTCCTATTTAAGGAAAAGTAGGGACTAGCGTCTCCTCCAGGCAAACATAGCAAACACTGCTACGATCGGCGGAGGGTCTAGTTTTGCTACACCCCCACTACCACAACATCAATCAAAGCAAACAATCGAAGAACTGTTTCGTGACCTTGAAAGCAGAGAAACTTAGATGAGCAATGGATACTAATTAACCCCCGCATGCTAAAGCATGAAATATCCATCCACCCACATTATCTCACCACGATTCAGATAATTTTAAATTAGATGACCAAAATGGCAACGATATATCGATATAGGTATGTAATATATCGATATATTAGGCTTGATATATCGATATATTATATCGATATAGAGAACCGATATTATCGGTCAATATCGATATATTTACCGACATATCGCGACTTGTTTTCAACAGTAAAAATTAAATATTAAAATGGATAGATGAGACGGGACGCCTGTACCTGTGAAAACATCTAGTAATTTCATTCCAAATTTTGTAGGTACGTACGTGATGGGTTGATTTTAGATTACTGACTTCAGCTCAAACATGATGGTTTACACACTAGTGGCGCACAAGTCTCAATTATTAGACTTGAGCCAAAGTAATGGAGGCGAGTCCAGATCAAAACGACCTAATACTTATACGAGTTGAAGCAATTTATAAATTAATGAAACATTGCTATGTCGAGGGTAGGTATCTATGACTTTTTATATTATGTTGTCAGGATCCCTGAGAGTAGTTTATCCCCAAATTTGCAACCCCAAAAAACCCTTTGTTACTGACCTAGTGCTCTGACAACCATGACATTTTCGCATTTTACAGCTACGTATGATAATTTCGATAATTCATACCAGTAACTTTTTAAACTATTTAAATACTTACTTCAGCTGTTTTTCGAAGTAGATCTTCCGATATTTCTCACTCGATTTGCCATTCTTACATACCTTGTAACCATGACTTTTGAGAGGGTTAAATAACTTCAAAGAGTTTTTCCAAACTCCAAAAGTTTTTTAAATCTTCCGATATGTCGAGTATATCGATAAATTTCTTCCAAAATGATGTTTGTATAACGTTTGAACTCACGTATCTACTTCAACAAGCTTTTCCAAGTTAGATCTTCCGATATATCGAAATATCGATATATTTCATCCAATATATCGTAGGTATCGATATCTTATTGACGATATCGTTTGATCAAATATCGATATATTTCATTCGATATGCCACCCCTAGACCCAAATGCGATCACTATTCGTATCTTTGAGTTATACTCCGTTTTGATTCCTTAGCAACCAGTAATGAAATTTCAGGAATTCAAGGAATTCTTTATTTCTTCGAATGGAGTGTGAAGGTTCATTTTATCTAAATAGGTAAACTCGATTATGAAGCAAAAACATGGTTAGTAGGTGGTGACAATGGCAAAGCTATGTTCTTTGATGGTGTTTGATCTATAAAGAAAAAATTAACCTTCGTGTAATAATTTGCAGCGTTTTTCTTATTGTTTATTCCTCCAAGACTGGCAAGCTTTTGCCTGACGAATATTCTCATCAGACGCCCCCTGGGATTAGTATACCTGAACAATACTGAAAGAATCTTTCAGAATAGATATCTATATCTGATATAGATATAGATATAACATATAACATTGTTATATATCTATAACAATACTGAAAGAATCTATATCTGATATAGATATAGCTAGATATACCTAAACACTATAAAACAGCAATTTTGATGTACAATTATGTGTGAATTTCAAATTGTCGGATTATTGATCAAGGAATAGGGTTGTAAACTCCTGGTAGTGACTAGATGAAAAGTAAAATTTTAAACGAGAAATAAACATGAAGAGGTTAGAAGATGAGGTAGGAAGATGAGTAGGCCTACCAAGCAGTACACCAAAAATCGCTAAAATCGCAAGAAAACGGCTAGTTCTAATTTTTTCTATGTTAGGTTCACTCCCAGTAGTGTATGGGTATACACTTGGTAAGTTTGCAAGTTTGCACCTTCGAAAAACCTGTGCTCGCTGCGTGACAGTCGAAAACCTCAAAATTTTCGGACTTTTTTGGTTTTTGGCTTAAATATTCGTTAGGGTGCAATCTACAAAAACATTACTCAATCCTTTGTTAAAGTTGACAACATTTTCTAACGTTTGAGACCAACCGCAGCTCTGTATGTCTGATAGTTCCCGAGATACAGCTTCTCAAAAATTTTTTTTTGACTTTTTTCGAAAAACTTGAAATTTAACCATTAGGTCCACTTTAGACGCAAATATCGGAGAGAAATACCCATCTTACAGGGAAAGCCATACGGAGAGATGTAGCAAATCAATAAGCTTTAATTAAAGCGCGAAGCAAAGTCTGTACGCCTCATAGTTTCCTCACAATGCTACAAAGTCGGAAATATGGGAAAAGTGCATTTTTGGGGAATTTAGGGAAGAAAAAAAACCCATGTGTATTATCAAAGGTGAATGTAGGTATATTATTAGTGTAATAATGTATTTAATCTACCTGCTCGCGTTTAATTTGAAGTCGTACATGAGGTGTCACAGGCAGATTTTGTGATAAAAAATCACAAGTGCAAAAAGATTTGCAGCCAGGACGCCATTACTTGAGTATTTCGATTTATCTGTTGGTGATATTCTGTCTTCAGGCTGTGTCCCCAATTTTAATAAGATTTTTTTGGATATATGGCAGCACCATCGAAGTTAAACTTGAGTGGCTTCCATATTTGCTTAGAATACGAAAGTTAAGTAGCTATTTGACTGGCCTAGAATACGAAAGGAAGGGAATGAGTGTAGGGAAATACTGATCTCTGCTATAGGAGTGAGTGATCTGGAGTGAACCTCCACCCTTAGACGTATATAATTTGGGAATATACCTACCCATAGACTTGAAAAAGTATGTATATGAAGGGTCCAGGGAAAAAAACGACTAAGTCACTTTTTTTCGCAAATCGAGTTTCTTATATCGTTGAACTCAGAAAATGATGCTCTTCATTTTAGTAACCAGAAAAAGAGGAAAAACCGACATAGTCGGAAGTTATAAGGCTTGGAGTTTTTGGTGTACAGGGAAGGAACCGACGATGTCTTCGCGTACAGGGAAAGAACCCGACGATGTGTCACTGTTCCTTGACTGAACCCCCAACAGCGCAACAGGTGGTCCCCACCACCTTGCCTTTGTGATTCACAACATTTCTATCAGTTCCGTATTGTTTCCTTCAACGAGTGTGTTCTACAGTTTTTTCCAGTTCCTCGAAATAATTCTGTGTGTATATTTATAAATAAATATTAAAATTTAGGGACATACTAGTAAAAAGCTCAAGAGTGAAACCAGTCGTGAATGTGTGAAACAACTTTGTTAAAAGACTGGAGATCCTTATTGGAGAAACATTATGGAAAAGGTTTCCACAATCTCATCGCGAGTGATTTTGACATTTTCATGTCTTTCATATGGCACAAAAAACAAACGCATTGCATACTAGTCTGCCAACACATTGAAACATTTTCATGCATGCCCCCCCCCCCCCCCTCCCCTCCCGACACATGAAACTACTCGCCTCAGCTAATCAGGGAGCCTCGATTTCGCTCAGCTGATCTGGGAGCTCGATTTCGCCTCAGCTGATCTGGGAGCTCGATTTTCGACTCAGCTGATCTGGGAGCCTCGATTTTCGACTCAGCTGATCTGGAGGCTCGATTTTCGACTCAGTCTGATCTACTGGGTAGTCATTTTACGATTTTTCGACTCCTGAGCTGCGATCTGGAGCATCGAGTTTCGACGTCAGCATGATCTGGGAGAAAAAACTCATATTTTCGACTCAGTCTGATCTGCGGAGCATACATTAATCATGACTCACCTCAGCTGATCTGGTAAGTAATATCAAACTGTAAAGTACCTACCTACCTAACAACTTCACTTCTGATGGGCATAATCATCATTGGCGACGACTTGGGACAAATATCGTTGCATCAAATTTCGTGACGATTTTTTTTTATGTGCCATATGAAAGACATGAAAATGTCAAAATGGAAGCAGAACGCATTAGGGCAGAATGGACGTCGCGAATTCAACTGGCTCAATTTCATGAACTTTATGGTCACCTGTCGCTAAATGTTTCCTATATGAAGGAACCACTCACTCTCAGCCAAGTACGAACCATCTTCAGGTGTCGATGTGAGATGTAGGATCTAAACTACAAGCCATGGGTGCAGAACAGAGTTTTCCTGTGCTCAATGTGCAACCAGGGGGCCTTGGAATCAACTGAGCATTTTTTAGCGATCTGTCCCGTTTTGGCATTCAATAGGAGGAGGCATTTTGGGAGCTCCACTTTAGACAGGCCTGCCTTGGTGCGCATATTAAACGGAGGGAGCTGGGACGCATTGTGTAACTACGTGAGGGAGGCCTGGGCCTACAGAAGATTTTTAGTATCTGAATTCAACAATAGCTCTCATGACTGACCACCAGTACATCCAGCATCAACAATTCAAAAATTCGGCAGTGTTCCTCGTCTCTCAAAATCTTCAATTCAACTACAAATGGCTTTTTTATTTATTCTACAAAAACAGCGAGAACATCCACATATTTGCACGGCGTATGTAAAGTACATTTTTTATATTACTATGCCACTATAAATTGTACTCCCTATTCAAGTTGGGTATTATTTTGACATACACATGCATATTCTTTTTTTCTTTTTTTTAAAAGTACTATTATGAAACTCCGGCTGACGGAAAACCAAAGCCTTTAATACTTATCTCCCAAAAAAGAAATGTAAATTTATGTTTAATAAAAGTATTTCTCTCTCTCTCTATCTCTTATCTTGGCTTATCATTTGCCTCAAGAAGTAAAAAAGCACCTAGTTCAGTCATTATTATTCCCTATCATAGATTATGCTGCAATAGCTTATTGTGATATTTCTGGTGTGAGCACGCAGAAATTACAGCGTGCTCAGAACGCTTGTATGCGATTTATCTTTAACTTCTCTATTTACGAACATGTGACTCCTTATTATAGACAAGCGGAATGGTTGAAGATTGGCGAATGGAGGATATTTAGAATCGGAGTAATGTTATTTAAGATATTGAAATTTGGAAATCCTGAGTACTTGCGATCTAATTTTGTCACCGTGTCAAGCATTCATTCTTTTCCTACTCGGAATGCGATTCACTTGCTACAAGTGCCATTGCATGATACGGAGACTTATGGTCGATCTTTCCATCTACAAGCAATAAGGATGTACAATGATAATCCTGATCTCTTTGATGTTCAAAAATCTGTTGATTGGTTTAAGAAAGAATATAAAGCTAAGTTGATTTCATCTTATTCAATATAATGAATGACAAGTTTTACTTAGGGTGGAGTGGGGCAATTGCGACCCAAAATGTCAATAGTTCAACTTTGATCCTCTGTAACTTTCCTTTGAAAACGCTATTTTCACTTTTTTTCTTTACTGAGTAGCTTATTTTACGTAGATTACGATGCAATCTTCAAATTGTACAAAAGATTTACTTCTCATGGTCCAAACTGTGTTTTTTAAGATTCCGACCGACTCCCCGTTTAGTGGGGCAAATGCGGAAACGGCCTGCGAATCTCATAAAAACATTTAGTTGCATTAATGGGGTAAATGCAAACAAAGCCCATTTCAATACGAACAGAACGCTATATTTCATTTTTTTTCTCCTCCACTTTTTTATGACCAAAATGAACTTTCCTGCGCCAACTGGTTTGCACTTTATCTTTCAAATGACTCTTTCTTGAGTGAATAATTTTCCCTTGAGGCCTGATTTCGAAAGTGGGAGAGGAAAATGAAGAAATTCAACGTGTAGGAAACAAAATGTGTATTTTTAAAGGTTCATATCCAATTTTTATCCTAGAACAGAAAGGTAACTCAGTCTAATAGTTGTTATAGGGTGCTTATTTTGCACTTCCGCATTTACCCCATACTGCAACTTTGCTGGGGCAAACGCAACCCATGTTATCATTTCTACAAATGATCGTGATATAAACGATTTCATAATGAAAACTGTTAAACTGACTCTTGTAAAGAAGTTTCAAGATAGAACAGATGTTACTGCCCCACTGCACCTCATGGAAAACTTATTTCTTGGCAATAACCCGCCACTCGTCTGAAGAGCTAATCACTAGTGAGTAGAGGTGTGTCGGTACAGCTGTACCGGGACTGTGGAACCGAGTATCAGGTTGGAACGGTTCCACGCAGTGACAAAAACTCGACCCTTACCGGTCCAGTTCCACGGACTGATAAGATATCTTAAGATGGCTCTGGACCGGGAAGAGAATCTTTTCTATCGGTCCAGTTCCATCCTCACCAATCAGAATGATCTGATCAATCATCTCATCAATCTGATCATTCTGATTGGTGAGGATGGAACTGGACCGGTAAGGATGTAACCGGACCGATAAGATATCATCGAGAATGGTTCAATGGCCCTGTAGGTCGATTCTCTAACTCGTTATGGGATAATAGCGACAACGAAGTGTCGTTATGATAACAATAACGATTAATAGCGATGATCGCGATTCTGCAGACGCGAAATAGCGACAACTGTCGCTCAGTCGTCGGTATTTCGGCCGAAAAGTGTCGTTACCATCTCGACGGCTCGAAACCCCCCGGTATGGATTACGACAACCGTCTTTATGAAAAAGTAGCTTAAAACGCTCTTTAATTCCTAACCTATTCGAAGTCATATTTCAGTTTCCGAGTTGCTCTGTTCATTTCCGTATTGTGGGTTATTAGTTTTGTTAATCAAATCATTTTGAGAATAAAATTTATACATTCGTACATAATTTCTGGTGAATATTTAAAAATAATATCCGACCCTCATAATGAGCAGTTTATTCGCCGTTTTAATTTGTGTCACTTGATTTTTTTCTACAATTGTATTAAACAAAAATCGTAGTATTTATATTATTTCAAGCTGTTAATTCGTATAGAAATTCATGCACTTTATTGATCATAGTAAAGGGAGTATTTTCAATGGAATTGAGTTTTTGACAAACTATCAACAGCATTTTTTATAATATAAATGTTGATATTATAAACATTGAATGATGATAAAAATAATTATACTGTCATTTTCGGAAATTGGTAGGTAAGTACATAAAATTAAAATAGTTAGCTTATAAAATAGGTAGATTCTATTTGAATTTTTAACTATTTTATTAAATGTGTGCCTGCATAAAAACTTCCTAAAATGAAGAAAACCCCTAAAATTGATAATTTTTTGCTAAAATAATTGTGATGATAATGCTCTTTTTTATACCAACTTACCTGCTATTACCTGAGAAAATATTTACCACGAATTTACGATTGTTTATATCCGTAATCGACGTCGACGGTAGGAGAGAATATGACGTGGTAGATGAAAATCGTAACATAAAATTGAATCAAAGAAATATGAATGTGAAGGTAGATAAATAAATTACGTCATGAATCTTACGTTTTATTGAATACAATAATATGTTCATTCAGTCTTATAACATACATGAAACTTTACATGAGTAAAACAGCGATTCATAAATTTTGAAGTGATAGGGTAAGGGCACCAGTCATTGGCCACTTAACAACGTTTATCTTCATACCTGCTTCATTTTTGATGGTATTTGTTTCTTTCCTGGTTTTTTAGGAAGCTTAACATCCAAATATTACGATACAATAACAATTTCAAACAAATAAAAGATCTAGTAAATGTTTTTTTCAATTAGTTTCGTAAAATCCGTTTTCCCCCAGTCATTGGCCGGGAGTTCCTAATATTGGCCACCTTGTCCCCAGTCATTGGCCACCCTTTATTCGTCGTTTTCTGCTCCACTGTGACGGAAAACTTCACAATTTTTTTTCCGGCAGGCAGGTGAGAAAGCCCTAAAGATCCACAGATCGAGTTGGATCTCGTAAGATACCTTGAAGGGACCGCGTTTTCGAGGTTATGTGGAATCCCCCACTAAAAAAACACATCCTTTTCTCCCACGCTGAAAGCTCAGCCTTGAACCGTTTAACTCATTACTTCTGGCTGTGTCCTATACCGCTTCATTAGTACCAGATGGGGGGGGGGACGGACCAGGTGCTCCCTTCTGTCTCTGTCCCGTTCTAACCATGTCGTCCTTGTGAGGATACTCTCTGTGTACTCTCATACACTGCCACAAGACTCCAGCTCCTTTCACCTTCCAGCATCTTGCTGACAACAGTTTCTGGCGTTGAACTTTGGGGAGCTAACCACAGTTCTTCTAGCAGCTGATTTCTTTCAACCATCTATATGATACATTTGAAAAACCATCTTCTCTCTTCTGGTAGTGCAGGCATGTTGGGACAGTTAAACCTTTCCCATTTTATGCAGATAGGCATAAAACAGTCCATGTCCTGTGAAGAAACTGTGTAAGGAAAAAGTTCAGTCCTTCAGTACTAGCCGTGCAGACCACTGTTCTCTATCATTCTTCAGTCCATATCTCTAGCCAGTTTGCCAAAGTGCGCTCTCTTTTTCCTTGGCTATGCAGGACCAGTCTCCTACATCCCTTCTATCGAAGATTATTTTTCTCTTTGAAGACATCAGCTGAATTGGTATGACGCTGGTAAGGACATAGATTGCAGGTTTGGACATCGTTCGGTAAGCGCCAGGCGATTCGTATAGCTCATCTTGGCTGTGCAGCTATTAAATTTCTGTTGGGGATATGCCTCACTCAACGCATCCGTCCACACCTCATCTCTATAAAAGAGAATTGACTGCACCATTGTCATCATCAAGCGTCTTTTGCATGGTCTAGAGTCATTTACGTTCCTCATAAAGTGACAGAGCTGCTGATTTTTGTGCAGCCCTGTCTGCAGTTCTTCTTATATGTTCACAAGATGTGATTTTTGTGTCAAACATGACATCTAGATACCTTTCTGCTGGCTTAGTTGTTACTTCGGCGTTAGAAATCCTAATCGGAATGATGGTAGCTATGAGCTTATGCGTGATATGACTAACTCTGTCTTTGCTGTAGCTAGTGCCTGACTGTGTTCTTCCATCCACTCCATTGCTCGTGACATTGTCTGCTATCGTTCGGCATGGACTGAATCCATTGTCCTTGCTGCCACATCAGCATAATTCTACGAGAAAATAGTCCTCATGCATTTCCAATCGTAGGAAACCATCGTATGATGCATTCCACAGTTGAGGACCAAGTACGAGTACATATCCATGAGCAGCCCCTGATATGATATCTCTCGTTCTTACCCCTTGAGCAGTCTCCTATGTCTGTTCTCAAATGTCTTCACAAATTTTCATGACCTAAAAGGTGGGCTG
This sequence comes from Apolygus lucorum, assembly GCA_009739505.2. Lineage (NCBI taxonomy): Eukaryota > Metazoa > Arthropoda > Insecta > Hemiptera > Miridae > Apolygus > Apolygus lucorum. The sequence continues at coordinate 4,467,699 of CM019182.2, forward strand.
ACCAGAATGAAACGTGGAATTTATAGGTAATGAAACGAAGAACTGCATACAAACTCAACTGAGAACTGACAAGAACAGAACGAAAAACTATATAGAGTACGAAGGCACGTTTGGTTGAGGCTATGCATTGGAGAGTTAACTAAAATTCATTTACCATTCCAAGATCTAAGAAGAATGGAACCAATCAAACGTATTTTCTTACGTTTCCCTGGAATCATTTTAGTGCCAGAAATAATAGCTTCTTGACTAAAAATTATTCATAGTAGATCTGGATATTAATATAAGAGTGCTTATATAAATAAAATTTTTATTTATTATAAATAAAACCATTTATATAAGCATTCTTGGTACCTAGTTAAAACCATGTGGCCAATGATTGGGGTAGGAAAAATTTGCATCATTCCAGTCATTGGCCACCCGGCCAATAACTGGAGGAATCACCCTTGCTATCATCCAGTTATTAGCCGGCCTTATATTTTCCATAGTTTGTTAAAATTCAATGTCCTGGTGGCAGAAATTAACTAATAATTTACTAGTGACCATGCAAACACAAGAAAAACTACATCAAATTTGAAAATAACCACATCAAACCCTTAAGAATGAGTTGGGGTATGCTTATCGTTTTCATAAGAAACAGGTGTGATGATCATAATTCATGGACCTTGACCACTTAAAATGAGTTTGGGTGGTTTATATAGGGCTTCACTGTAACTTTCAAGATCCAACTGCCTTCTAGAATAGACACTTAAAATGAGGAAAACATTCAAAATGATCCAAGAGAGAATTGTGTGGTAAAAAACTAACTTGAAAAACTAGGTGGCCAATGACTGGGGGGTGGCCAATGATTGGTGCCTTTACCCTATTAGGTTTTTTTACCCTTGAGAGTGAAATACATCTATTTTGTTCTGAAAAGACGTCGAGAACTCCGAAATTTTCGTGAGTAGGGGTTAGGTACTTGTTTCCCGGAATCTGTAACAATAATGTATACCGCACACAATTAGGCAGTTAGCTATGGTCTTCTCACTCAAAGTAGTTGAAAGTACCAATAAGTATGGATGTGTGAGTATGAATAAACGATAAATAACAAGACGATTCTTACCTTGTAGTAAGATGGACAGGCAGTTGATTATTCGAAGCATCGTGGACGGACGAAATTCATACCAATGTGACTGATGAATCCGATTTATGAGAAGTAATTCTTTCCATTTATCATTATTCCATGATACAAAAGCACGAATCACGAGAAAAACTCCGTTTTTACGCGTCATTCCTTTGTATATTCATCACGGCAAAAAATATGAATCCGACATTTTGCAAACTGCAGTGATCTTCTACCCGTGATAACAGTTGGAAACTATTATCAATACATCTTCCCATTGGCTAAAAATCAAGCGTTGCTACCTTTCGCTCGCTCTAGACCGAAATATTGTTGGATCACATAGCGACGTCGTTATTTTGAAATGCAACGACCAAACTTCGCTATGCCCGATTAGAGAATTCCAATGTCGTTATCGACCTGTCGTTGCACGGGAGGGATACCGAATCCGACGCCATAACGTCAACCAAATAGCGAGTTACAGAATCGACCTGCTGGACCGGTAAGCATGGATCTTGTTCTCAGTTCTGTTCCATGTTGTACCTGGAAGCGCCCTTACTACTTCCATGGACTGAGAATGGTTCATGGAATGGCTCTTGACAGGTTAGCATGGAAGTTGTCTCCAGTTTTATTAATTTATTATTGTCATGTTAAGTTCTTAAACTGCAACGTCATAATTCTTTCCTTGAATTGTTTGGTAACTATTATTTATAATAAATTGCCTCTTTTGTAACACTTGTTCAAATTCCTTCCTTTTAGCGAATTGTCAAGGAAAATGATGCTATTGTATTGCAAGTTGAGATCATAAGCATGGAAGAAGGACGATAGGGATTTGACTGCCTGCTTCATCCATGCCATGTGAGTGGGATTTGATCGCCTGTATCGGTAATGGAACTGTACCGGTAATTTGGAACGGTTACTTCTTTGTCACCGTAACCGTTGGAACCGTTCCAGGGAAATACCTGGACCGACACACCCCTACTAGTGAGTCAGGATAACGTTAGGAATAAGCAGCTGACTAGCGAGAGCCCGCCTTTTCCGACAGGTACGGGTTACCAACATAACTGGGTACACATTGAGAAGGTCTCTGAGGCAAAGAGCTCAAATGGCAAAACCATTTCCGCATTTGCCCCATTTCCACATTTACCCCACTCCACCCTAATTTTTTTTCTCTCTCTCTCTCTATGCGCTAACTTAATATAATTATTACTTTTTGTCACAAGATGTACTAATTTCAAAAGGAATATTTCTATTGTATTTCACTCCTGAAACTATTATTCTAAACGATTTAATGCACAGCACCACTCTTTTATATTATTTTATTGTCTAACTGTGCCTAACTATATGATTTATTTTGTTTCTTATGCTTTGTGATATAATGTAAGAGAGGACCTGAAGGTCCTAATTGTATCACAATTTTCAATAAAACAGTCAAACAGTCTCTCTCCCATTTGTATACCGATTGTGTAATCGGAAAACTGGATCCGTGATCCACAACCACGTGGTAGACTTGAAAACATGTATATAGGTATCTAAATCCAAAAGCAATACGACGGTTCTTACTGCACAAACATGACAACGAACCAACGTACCCTTCAGTGCGCTGCAAAATGATCTTAGTCCCGGCAGAAGCTGATCGCGAACGATCGCTCCACCGACTTCTTCTTCTTCGGATTCCATCGAAGGCTGTGACAGGGCTTCCATGAACACGTGCTCCATTACTCTTTGGACGGTTGTGACAAGTCCAACATTCACAGAATTTATGACTCCACAAAACAAATCCTAATGCGGACAAAAAATTATGAAAATACAGTAGGTAGACCAACTTCGGTGGTGGGGAAAGTATCCAATCCTTATCATGGATTTGTTTACAAGACATCGCTACTAGGTAAAATTGAGAAATTCACTCTGCAAAATGGCAATGAAAATTGAAATCGAGTGCCTCACCTTTTGAAATCCTTCTTCTGGCAATTGTTTAGTTGTGTTTAGCCGAAACATGTATATGCATATTCCTGTCAAAGGAGTCTCCCAACCGTCGGTCAGAAACAATTTCTTCTTGATGGTCGAGGAGACTTGAAAATGCGTTTTGCCTCCTTGTATTGCCCTTAGTCCTCCCATAACTTTAGTCTGGGAAATAATTTTATTTAACTTCTTTGATACAAATTTTCTTTGGATAGTGAATGAAACAATTTTTATTAAATTTTGTCGAGAATAACAAATTACAGTGTAGTAATTAGTGATATGAAGTACATAATGGTGGTTTACGAATATATTGAAGGAATCTTACCAATTCTTGAGATGAGGCAGCTGGCTTTTCCTCAACATCTTGATAAAACCAAATAAGTTTGTTCCGCATGTGTGGAAGAAAAAGTTCATTGATCTCATCCAACTGAAATAGATTTGAACATTTACGTAATTCCAAGGTTTTGCACAGATTTATAACATATAAATGTACAACAGTCGATGTTTTTCTTTGACTGTTGGTATGTTTGTAGTTTTGTTTCGGATGACCAAACTCTTGATCCGAATTTGATGGTACCTGTATACTGGTTTCGTTTATTTTGCTTTTCATGAAATGTTCAATGGGTTTGCCTTGCATAGAACTTATTCACATCTTTGTCTCGCTTTTGAGGGTTTGGTGCCTTACAGCCATAATGACTCGTTCATTATCCTGACGACAGACTCCTTCAGGGATACAGCAGCACACATCGACTCACCACATCAAAGTCATTCCTTTTATCTCTATGTGTTTATCTCTCAATCAATTACTCTATTGTACAACTTAAACCTTTACCATGTTGCCTTCAAAAACGTTATCCATGATCTCCGATCGTGGGAGCCCTGTGGCGTCGATGAGAAGTTGAAAGGTGAACTCGAGGCGGGGGTCCATCTCCCCCCGCCTCGCCTTGCGCTCGCATTCTTCCCGACGTTTCTATAACACAAAACGTACCAAAAAAATTGAAAAAACATGTTGACAGAAATCATATTTTTATGAATCTCCGTGTGTTCTAAAAACACACCATTTTATTTGTTCAACGCAACTCAACTGAGATAAATTCGTATTAACCCTAGGACCTCACATAGAGGTACAGCTGTACCCCACTGTTCCTATTTTTGGGTGCACATCCGCGAAAAAATATTATCCTTGTGAGCGGGAAACGCACTGTCCCGAGTCCAGTTGGCTCTGAGAATTCGTGTGATTCGCGTCTTTTTTCGTGGTGGGGTACAAAATCACCCCAGTGTGTTTTTTTCAAACTGTTTGGGGTACAAATTTACCCCAGTGTGAATCCCTGGAAACGTTATAGGTAAATTTTGGATCCTCACTGTTCCGAGACACTATGCCACAACAATATGTTGGTGAGGGGGTGAAAGTGCCACGGAGGTTACATGACACCACAGCTGATGCAGAATTGGAGGGTGGTCTCCTTTGATTTGGGGATGGTCCCTTTTGAATTGGTAGAATGACACCTTATGAATTGGTAGGAGGTGGCGGAAGGGGGGTGGAGTTGCCACGGTGGTTACATCCTAACTAGAGGATGGTCCCCTATGAATTGGGAGATGGTCCCTTAGGACAAAGGGGGTGGAGTTGCCACTGTGGTTACAATGTAACCATGTGTGTCATGTCATGACACCACAGAGCACTGATACGGAATGGGAGGGTGGTTGGGGAAGGGGGTCAAGTTGTCATGGAGGTTACATGACACCACAGAGCACTGCTGCCGAGATGCCTAGTAACTGTACCAGAACCGCCCTTTTTACCCCACTATTCCCACGGGAAGAAGGGAACGCTCAGAAGTAGCAGAATAGGGGTTCAAGTGCATCACGGAAGTGGGATCTTTGGGGTGGTAGAATAAGGAAACTACTCATTGGATTTGGATGCCAATTTTTCCTCCAACTCAGAATATTGAAAAACTTGCATAATCAAAGGTAACAAAGGTCATTCCATATCGAACAAATTTTATTTCGAATTTTGAATGAGAAGCGATATTTAACAGTTTTGAAAATTGGTTTTCAACAGGAATGTCCAATAAAAAATATAACTATTACCTTTTTGAACCCCCAATAATTTTTATCATTGTTTAGATGTTTATAGAATTTTAAGCAACAGTAATTTCATTTAAAAATGGCAACAGACACAAGATTTTAATTTTTTGTAAGTTGGGGTACATTTGTACCCCTGTGTGAGCTCCATGTCACAAAAACGTATGTGTGACCTCCTAGGGTTAAGGGTGTCTCAGTCGGTAGCCGTTACTTCTTCGTTCCGGGTTAGTCTTAGCTTTTAAGAACCGTCCTCCCATACCTGGTCAGTTTTCATCAACAGTTTTTCCCATTTTCTCATGAAATAATCATCCAATTTTTATGTTACTTGTGGCATTTTTTTATATTTTTATAATTTCTACACGAATGGACTTGTTTAATTCCAAAAATAAAATTCCATAAGAAAAAAATAAGTAAAAATACCAAAAATTTAAATTTTAAAGGATTTTTAGAATTCATTAGTGCATTTATCTAGGGAATTGAAAAACTAAAAGTTTGCCGCTAAAATGATCAAAATCGACCAATCACAGAAAAGTGGAAAAAACTCTCACTGAGAATCAAAATAAATCGGCACCGCAGGGTTTCACATAAGCAGTCTCCGACAATTTGGTACTCCTGGTGGCAAAAATACAATGGATGACCTGAGAAGAAGGCACGAGTATTTTATATCATGAGCACAGCGATATGCCGAACGTACCAACAAAATATTTCGCTCACTACTGAAGAAGGAAAAGATTATATTCACAAATCAGTTCTTAAAATTTAAGAACTGATTTGTGAATATAATCTTTTCCTTCTTCATTCTTCTTCTTCTTCTTTCATTTAATGAAACTCACTGGTATACGAGGGTGAATTATAGAGGAGCTTCCGGAGTACTCTCAACGTAGATTCCACGCCTGTTTTTTCTTGGCACCTTTTCACATGGAGAATTTTTGGAAGGAATGTGTATAACGAAGTCATCGATTGAAAAGGCCCCCACATGTGCATAAATCGATCTTACCTACGTAGCGTTTTCTCTCTATACATGAAGAAAACTCGGAACAAGTGCAGTTTGCAAGTAATTTCCTCGAACTTCGGATCCACTGATGCCAACACGCGGGAACAGCTTTTGCTCTTTAAACTCATGAAGTCGAATCTGAGATTTGATTCAGGTCGGAGGATGGTACATTATTTTTCGATGTAGTCCGTCTAAGTTTGCCTGAGGTTCGTGACTGTCTTGCATAGGTTTTGCCTTTTCCGCCGTCTACCCCAATATGTTTCATCGGGCGGTTCAGTCAACTTTCAACTATGAATAAGAGCTGGGAAATCCCATAAATTTCAACGGTTGGACGATCGTGCATTTTTCCATTTGTTTCACACAGCTATTTGAATTGGGGGATCTAATGTGTACCTACTCAATTGCAAACTTTTTTGCCTTGACTAGAAAATAAGTACCTTTAACATTTTGTTATGAAGAGATGATGATTGAATTAAACTAATGGCGAATTACTATCATGTTTCGTCTAGTTTACTTATATAAAGATAAGGAGTACATTGTAGTTGAAAATGTTGATTTTTGTAATTTTTAAGAGAAATGTGGGCGTACATTACAGAAAAACAAGAATTCTTGACTTTTAAGATAAATCTGAACCACTATTAATTTACGAATAAACCCACTCGCAACGAGATTTTGGAAACCCATTTTAATAAAAAAACGGAGTTAAGAAGAACCTTGTCTATATCCACGTAAATAATGAGTTAGGTACAAGTTAAATCTATTTCGACCTTTAGGTCATCATCAGTAACAAACAATAACTGAAGGTTAAATCGGTTTTGACGGTTTGGTCATCATCAGTAACAAACAATAACTGAAGGTACATCACAAAGAGCTCACCTTATATAGTCACAGGTGAAAGGGACCTTGAATCCCATAGGCCAAGAAAGTGAAAGGCATAAGGTACAAGTGAAAGGAGAACATGAATCCTATCCCGACGGTTAGGTCATCATCAGTAACAAACAATAACTGAAGGTACATCACAAAGAGCACAGCTTATATAGTCACAGGTGAAAGGGAGCTTGAATCCCATAGGTCGAGAAAGTGAAAGGCATAAGATATAAGTGAAAGGAGAACATGAATCCTATCCCGACGGTTAGGTCATCATCAGTAACAAACAATAACTGAAGGTACATCACAAAGAGCACAGCTTATATAGTCACAGGTGAAAGGGACCTTGAATCCCATAGGCCAAGAAAGTGAAAGGCATAAGGTACAAGTGAAAGGAGAACATGAATCCTATCCTGACGGTTAGGTAATCATCAGTAACAAACAATAACTGAAGGTACATCACAAAGAGCACAGGTGAAAGGGAGCTTGAATCCCATAGGTCGAGAAAGTGAAAGGCATAAGATATAAGTGAAAGGAGAACATGAATCCTATTGGATCAGAGCCAAATTTATTATATCAGAATCATGTAACAAGAAATTCCCACCGGGTGTTATTATGATCTTGATGATGGGGGGAAACATTCTCGTGGTATTTAGTTTTGAGAAAATTAAAACATATACTCGTAGATTGGTTTCAGATTTAATATTAAAATTATTCCAGGCAGTTAAAAATTATTATTATGGTGTTATGAAAATCGTTGACTCATTCAGTCTCCGTTCCTTAAATTCATAATTATTGACAAATAATGAATAATAAATAATTGAAATGATTATTTCTGCTTTTCTGGGAAAATTCATAGTTCTTTCATTATACGCTGTCCGAAGTTACAAGGTCCATACCTTCATTTTTTGAAGTAGATGTTTTCAAATTATCTTGTAGTTTAATTACTGTAGTTTCATCAATTGTAATTAGTAACATATGGAAGGGTCAATTCTATATGAATGTCTATTTTAATGCTATGAATATAAGGAAGTACCTAATTTCTCATTTGAAAGTTTTGCTGACGAATATCCACTAGAAACAACAAGAAATTAGATAATCGAATTTATGAAAATTCTCGAGTAAACCTTATTTAGTGCCCTATACTACCAACTGTTACCTCGAGTGTGTCATAGAAGTCCAAATTCATGGCATTCGCTTTCTTCAGCTACCAACTACCTGCCTACTGTTAAGGTTGTTTCCTGTCTTCAGGCAAAGTTGATACTGAACTGATCATCCCTCGAAGGGACAATGCTAAAACGGTAACAATGCGTGCTGGTAGGCTTGGAAGGGGTACCTCTAACAGACATGTGAGGATATTTCGTGCTTCTTCGAGTTGGAAAACAAACTTTTTTTTCGATAATTCCAAATAAGAATTGCCTAAAGTTTGTTTTGTTGTTGTTTCGTGGTTCTATAAGAGCCTACAACTTTGGAAGCGAGAAAGAAGGTCACACTTTGAGTAAAAGCGTGAAGTTCAAGTTCGAAGAAAATGATCCAACATATCCTATAATTCATAAGAATATAAATTGGACGTTATAATTTTGCGTTTGGCAAAGATCAGAGGTTACCATTCATGCAGGGACTTTGCAATTATTAATAGGGCAACCTGTGACCAAAGAGTTGGGGAATGAGTTAGTGTTGGCCATGATAAATTATTCATTCTACCATCAGTTTTCCCCACTATAAAATCAAATTATTTTTTACCCTCTACAAATGAAAACGATCCTTCGGTTACGTCGTAGACTCAGGAACAGTATTGGTTTGTAAAACATTGGTACGTAGTATACATTCAGGTACTAGAACGGAAATCAGGGTCTCAAGATCTTGAGGATTGATACTGTAGTAAGCTACCTCCTTATAATTGATGAATACAACAATATTTTGTTCAAAAGTTGTTTTGTTGACCGATTTTGATGAAATTTGATATGAGGGCTCCATTTGGGGTCTAGTTAAAAGCTTTTGGTTGATGTAGGTCACTTCTAAGGTTTGAAATTTTGAAAACGCCCTAACTCGAAAAATTTTGGCCTATACTCATCTACCACCAACCAACATGGAGAAAAACATCGATCGCATTTCGGTCAGCTAAACTTTGAACGGAGATTAGGCCTCTTTTGCGATTCACTCCCGTGTTTCTGATTTATCGTAAGTCCAACCCTTCAGTTCTCGTAGGGAGCGAAAACACCTCGTGGTCTCTAAAAATTCATTACTATCTTAAATTGATGGAAAAACAATACCAATAAGTATATCAAAATTTTTTGAAGATTTTTTTTTTTGATTTTTTTGCAAACCTTATTGTGCATCCCTTAGAAGTGACCTACATAAACCAAAAGCTTTGGGGCACAACTAGACCCCAAATGGAGCCTACATACCAAATTTCATCAAAATTTGTACGCCTTTTTGGCCTAATACGGCTAAATTGTTTTAAGAATTTTGGATTCTACGTATCTTGAAACGTAACCCAACAAATTTTGAGGGGGTTACAAATTGTTTTTTCTTGGTCGATTCCAAGATTTTTTTTTTTTTTTTGTCAAGGCTAACTGGTCTCTGTTCAAATTATGGACAAACATTATCAATGGTTGAGTCTTCGGATAGGTGGATTTTGCTCTGTCCCATTCTGTTGAAGTACCAACCTATTCAACGGTATTGCGTGACAATGTAGCGTAAAATGTGCTCTATTTCACATCCTATGTGGTTTGCACCTCTCTGCCTTCCCAACAGCTTCTATGATATCAATCATCTATTCCGGAGAAGCCCCTCACGTAAAACCGATGTCTAAACGATTGAAGCGTACTTCCTATCTCGTGTCGAGGATTATCATCTACACCGAGTATGGTTATGTAGATATGTGTCTATATTACTGTGAATATATTTTTTTTAAATCAGTAACTAAGAATGAGAGTGGAAGAGTGATAAACGAGGTTGAAGAAAAAGAACTGTCAATTACCTAATACACAAAAGAAATAAAATTCCTTAGGCTGGTTTTTTGTTGCTGAAACGCCAATTTCCTGTATTTAATGGCATTTTTTCCTCGAATTTAGGAGCTATTTCGGAGTCAGTTTTGGTTGAGTAAGAGAATGATATCAAAAGGCGTACACTAAATCTGACTAATGTTTCATATTATGGTATTTATTGTTGATGTACATCCACCATCTACTGTCCCCCCAACTTGGCAGACTTTTTAAACAAAATTCTTCCATTTATAAAGGATCAAATAATCTAAAATATGTACTACAGACAGTTCTTTTCCATCTCTACAAACCTGAAGCAAGCTGATTGTACTTTCTTCCTCTTCTTCCGATTCTTCCTCGACCCCAAGTTTAGGTGCTGTAACGAACATCCTGAAGGCCCGCAAAGGACTGACAAAAACCTCGGTGCCGCCTTATCGGTTTGATGTGACGTTTGATAGACAACAACCGCCCCCTGCTGCCCCCTGTAGTCCTCTCTGGGCTTCGGAACACGCAAACACCTACCAAGTTGGCTCAGTCAATTCTGAGCACCTTGCTAGTGAAGTGAACAGTTTCTGTCATATAAAGTTCAGCTCATAACAGGAGGAAATGTATTCCGGTAAGTGATGTAATCGTTCTAATATGAACGATCGATTTACCGAAGTATAGATGTCGATACAATAGCCAAGTTGGGGCCTAAAATGTGAGCGATATCGGTCTCATCAATATTATAGGAATTTTTGAGCTTCTCCAAAACGGAGGAAAGTTTTCTATGTGACGCATTATGAACAGAATTTTTAAAAAACTCAATCCTCCACGAAAGTGAGAACTCCAATGGATAGAAGATAGATCTGTAGCTCCTGCAATAAGTCTGATCATCGTTATCCAATCAATTTTCTCCACATTCTGTAAGTAAGAATAAACAACTTTCAAAATTAAGTTTGAAGCTGATGAAAATATCAATTGTTGGGTTTAAATAGGCAAGGAATGTAGTGAAAACCTTCGTACCTCATCTTTTTTATTCTTGCGAATCGGCAAAAAATGTTAATAGAACAAGTCATTCAACGTACGAGGTTCGTGAAAAAACTGCTTCTAAAGCTGAAACTTCTGATGAAGATTTGATTCAAAATGAGCAATCAATCTTTTGAGAATGGCTACAATTTCCTTTTCTTTGTTTTAAGCTCGTATGTAAAAAGCTGAAAGAAAACCGTCGACCTTGTATCCGCACGAGTTAATCACAACACCGCAGGCAAAACCCAATTCTCTAACAAAATAAGGTTTAATAACTTGAAATATTACAGTTACTAATACATTGAGGAGCTCCTGAAATTGCGATGGACGAAAACCAAGCTCTAAGAAGTCATAAAAAAAGAGATGTTTGAACGAATCGACAGCTGCGCGTGCGAATTCGTAGAAGACCGTCGGGGTATAACCAACATAATCAATGAGTAGTAGCCCAGTAAATAGAGGATCCCAAGTGGGGTCGAGCTTGCAAAAAATGGAACAAGAGATATTTTTTCTAGGATCGTTTGGTAATGTGTGAGTATGGAGAAACCAAGTTTTTGACCTCAAAAGCCCTTGGGAACTTTTAGTGGGCTAAAAACCACGAAATTTTCGGACTTTTTTCAGTTTTTCTCTTTTTACGTCTGAACGACGCATCCTAGCGAAATATTTGCCATGTACATAATAAAAGAACATTAAATTCTGTGTCGAATGAACTGGCGAAACTTTAAATTGAGATTTGTCCAACGGTCAAAATTGACAGTCAAAAAACCTATTTTTCCAAAATCTCTAAAAACCGTGAAACCCCAACTTTGAATTTGTTTTATCATTGCAGCATCAATATTAATCGAACCCTCTCTCCCTAAAAGTTGTAGAGCATCTATCAAAGAGTTTAAAAATGGCAAACAATTTGAAATTTGTTCAATTTTGGAATATTTTAAAACTTAAAAACCAAATTTTGGGAAATTCAATATTTAAAAAAATTTCATTTTTGCAGTTTTTTGCAGTAGTTTGTTGCCCAGACTTGCTTTTTATGCAAGTATAAGTGAATAAAATGTAATTTCAATGCAATAGAATAGTTTCCAAAATGATGTCACTGATCACCGCAAATTCAACTATTTCTCCCCCCCCCCCCCATGATTAACGACCACCTTGGGCCAGCAAAGAAATCTGTGAATTAATTGAACCAACCTCACTGGTGAACCAGCTCCCCAGACACTCCTTCAGCTAGTATTCTGTGGGTGCAAGGAAGGCTGTAGTGGTGCGTGCCCTCGTAGGAAGTGCATCCACTTTGGATCCTCTATTTACTGGGTTACTAGTATTCTAATTGATTATGTTAGTTATACCCCGACGGTTTTCTACGAATTCGCAAGCGCAACTGTTGATTCGTTCAAACATGTCTTTTTTATGACTTCTTACAGCTTGGTTACCTCACCAACTATCCACAAAAACTAATTATCAAAAACACGACTGTGAGTAGCAAACTGAATTCCTCTCACAATAAAGCCAAAACGCACCGTTTTTTAAGGGAGGGGGGTCGCTTTTCAAACATCAGGTGATTTTTATTTCATTTAGTTGAATTTGTTGCTTTTTCCAGTACGGAATGAAATATTTGAATGTGAATTGATAGGAAGGTAGCTTGGGGTAAAATTATGAGGAAAATACCTAATGTTGATCCATGTACAGAAGTAACAGGACGGTATTTTTTTCAGCTCACAGAGAAAACAATTACCAATACAAAATATTAATCTACGCCAAAAAACTATTGTTTAATTTGTATAGTTTTTCTCATGTACCATGGACCCTATTGATCAGATCGGGATGAAATCTGTACGCATAAATCCCCATAATTATCTTTGAAATATCGTCCACATTTGAGCAAAACCAGACTATGGCGTGGTAGGTTACTTATGTCAAGGAGAAGGAATTTGTCACTGATATACAACCAAAATTGTAATAAAGAGCTGAGGTTGCAAAAATCGAGCGAACGTTTTGATTTTTGGAGCCCGCAAATTTGTAGACTTACTGCACGAATGAAAATAAAATATAAACGGAGTTGAGTAGAACGTTGTCTATTTCCACGAAAATAATGAGTTACAAGTTAAATCGATTTCGACGGTTAGGTCATCATCAGTAACAAACAATAACTGAAGGTACATCACAAAGAGCACAGCTTATATAGTCACAAGTGAAAGGGAGCTTGAATCCCATTGATCGAGAAAGTGAAAGTCATACCCAATCAGATAAGTGAAAGGAGAATCCTATTGGCTCAGAGAAGTAGTGGGTATGACTTTCACTTTCTCGACCAATGGGATTCAAGCTCCCTTTCACTTGTGACTATGTAAGCTATGCTCTTTGTGATGTACCTTCAGTTATTGTTTGTCGAAATCGATTTAACTTGTAACTCATTATTTTCGTGGAAATAGACAACGTTCTACTCAACTCCGTTTATTAAAATGGTTTTCCACAATCTCATCGCGAGTGATTTTATTCGCACGAATGAAAGTTGAGAAAAATAGATCCGAAAGAAACGACAACAATCACACTTTGGTCATCTAAAATTTGAACGAAGATTAAGGCTCTTTTGCGATTCACACTCGTGTTTCTGATTGATCGTTGGTCCAACCCTTAAGTTACATAGGGAGCGAACGGTTGGTCGTACAGAGCTCTGGGTGGTCTCATTCGATTCTAAAAATTCAATACTAATTAAATTGATGTAAAAACAATACCTTCATGTAGAAATTTTAGAGCTAGGGCGTTTTGAAAATCTTACCCCTTATTTTGCAACCCTTAGAAGTGACTGACATCAACCAAAAGTTTCGGGGCATAATTGGACCCCATATACCTCTGTACCAAATTTTCTCAAAATTCACCATGGTAACGAAGGTAAGTGCCGCGTACGGTGGAGAGACGATAAAATTTTGATTATCTACCTTGGGACGTAAACAAGTTATAACTGTTCCCGCTGTTATTACCTATTTCCTTAAAAAAAAAAATATTTTCCACATTGTTACTTTATGACTCATTTTGTACAATTATTTTTGCCATTATTTGTTGTTATAACTGTTTATTTATTGACGATTGGTATATACATATGTATAATGACAATAAAAATCATATAAATAAATAGATACATACATTTTGGAAGGGGGGGAACTTTTTCTTCGAGGTCGATTCTAATGGTACATTATTGAAAATAATAAACCAAAAGTGTTGTAAGAGATAGAAGGATACAACATATTACGAAAATTTGTATCTAGAAATAAGAAAAACTGGGGATTTCCGCGAAAACTGCCCTAAAAAAATCGGATGTGCATTCCTTGCATAATTTTCTGATAGGCATGGTATTCGAGACCTTCAATTTTGTTGGAGTGTAAGCAGGCTGATCTTGATGTATACCAGAAATACGGTTAAAACTATATTATGAAATGTAGGAAGCGGTAAAGTAATGACGCCGGCAAAAATGCGAACTACTCACGGAAGCGATAAGCAATATTTGGTAGGGACGTCAGATCACAAGGTGCTTGGAAGGGCCACTAGTTGTCTGTTAGGTGCCGGACCGGATGCTTTAGTGACAACTCAGGCCGATAGTTGAGTTGTGAATATTTTTGTGATTTATACTCTCAATTTTGTGTTTGAGATGTCAGAGTTTGGTATTTACGACAAAATAAACTTCGTGAGCGACCCTCCGAACATATCTTCTGACGGAAAGTTGTACGTGGCGGTGTTCTATCGAAAAACTAGCCTCGTCATGTGTCTGACCGGCTCGTATTGGGGAGAGAGTTTGAATCAAATAGTCGTTCAAACGGTCGACGAGCTGACGCTAGATCCCGAAGAAATGCCTCGCCTAACGTTCGAGTTGATTCCATGGGCAGACGTCGAGATGATAGTCGTTTTAGGACAGATTTCGTCGCCCCCAGAGGTGCCGACGACGATTCTGACGAAGCTGACTCCTGTAAGGAATGAGGCGCCTTGCTATCACCCCAAAAGACAGAGGCTGACTCATCATAGTAATCATTTGAAGTCTACCGACTTGCGATACCGACCTTATGAAGAAGTATGTTTAAGGTTTTTCCTTACTATACACCGGAAACATGGAAAAATGTTCCTTAGTAGACAAGTCCTTGGATAAAAAGAGTCCCGACTTTGTTCATAGGTGAAGACTAAAAGGCAGATTCATCAGCAAATTGTTCCTCCCTGTAGGGTAGTTGGCAAATTTTTAGGTGCCAAATGATTTATTCGTTTCAATCAAAATACTTCCAAAAAGTCATGCCATATTTTGGAAACAAATCAGATAGGAAGTTGACAGAGTTATTCTCATCACGGTCGACCTTGGTTTTCAAGGTTATAACTGGAGATTCTTGGTTGCTTGCTGAAGACTCAGATTTTGACCTTGGTTCCTAAAAAGTTCATTTTCAAAGTTCAGAAGCACAGCTTGAATAAGAAATCAACTGTGGAGCTCACTAGCAGTTACTTGATTGGTGATACTGCCTACCTGGTGATTCTCATTACCCACCAGCATTCGATCTAATATCAGCATCCACAGGGCTAATTAATATTCTGGAACATAATAAAAACTATTCTATTTAAAATGGAACTGTCAACGTTATATTGTGTGGGTGATAGTCGTACTTCGTCGGTACCAAACCGTAATGTGAACAGCTCTGCGCACGGAAATCTCTCTGGTACGAATAAAGTCACTCGCGATGAGATTGTGGAAAACCATTTTAATAAAAACGTTACAATAATGAGTTACAAGTTAAATCGATTTCGACGGTTAGGTCATTATCAGTAACAAACAATAACTGAAGGTACATCACAGAGAGCATAGCTTATATAGTCACAAGTGAAAGGGAGCTTGAATCCCATTGGTCGAGAAAGTGAAAGTCATACCCAATCAGATAAGTGAAAGGAGAATCCTATTGGCTCAGAGAAGTGAAGGGACCTGGGAGGATCATCAAATGCCAATCAAGGCAGACAAAGTGAAAGGGAGCTCAAACATTGGTGAGAGTAACATTGTGAAGGGGAGACCAAGGTATTGTAGGAAGGAACCTATCAACGGTGAAATATGTTGAGGGACCACCTCATTCAGACATTTACCAGGCCTATCAGTCTTAAGAATCTCGAACTTTTCAAGCACATCCAACATACCTCCCTTCGGTCAAAAAAGAGGAAATTCTATATACTGTGTTAGATCAAAACTAAAGTTATGATTGGATTCTCTTAGGTGATTCGCAAAAGCAGAATCACCTAAAATCTATCCTTGAAATCCACCTATCCCTGAAATCCTTCTCATGCTCTTTTATTCTTTCCCTAAATTTCCTACCAGTTTGACCACAATACTCAAGCCCACAAGAACATTTCAGCTTATAAACCCCACTTTTATCTTGAACGCTAATTTTATCTTTAACAGAACCCAACGATCTCTCTTGTATCGTTAGCCCCTAAAATTTCTATTCAATCGATTGGACAGGATTTGAGTCGTAATAGCTGAGATTTGTTCTGCTACTTTCAAGCACCTCTGATATCTACATAAAAATAAATGCATATTTGAATTATCAGTGAACCAAAATTACCTCGGCCTCGATTAAACGATAGTCGTAAATTTCTTTTCGAAGGTGCAATGAATCCGATGCGGGTATCCACATAGTACCGGGAAATCCGTTTTCTTTTGAATCTGATAGGAAAGTCAACCGTTCATTATCTTAGATTAAACTGCACTTCAGCCAGCAGAACGCTATACTGGTGTGTCCCAGAGCGTGGGGATCAAATATGTAAATGAAGCGTGATTTCCAAGTTTCATGTAGGCACTGTTTGTTCCTATAAACTTTGGCTATCACGTAATACTTACTGCAAGTCTTGGGAGTACAGTGAATAAAGCGCTCCTTATCTGCTTGATAGCTACTAGTTGTCTCAGGTGGTGAACAACAAATCAGTTTTTAAGGTTAGGTCGTCACCAGGACATTACAGACCTGAAGTTACAGTAGGAAAATCGATGAAAGCTAGTTAAAAGTTCAGGGAGGTCTAAAACGTAAAGTAGGTATGAGTGGAAATTTGATTTTGGAGGACTTTTTATTGCAATCCTAGAAAAGTTAAAGCAGTAATACCTGGTCGACTCTGAAGCGAAATATTCCTGAAAAAGCTCGTTTTTCTGCATAAAACTCAATTTTTTCAAGAAATTTCTAGCCAAACCCTTGAAATTAACATACCGTAGGAAAGGTGAGATCTTGGGGTAGTTTTCCCGTAGAGTGGCTCACGACAGCGCTTTATTTTACGAGGGAATCGTTAGCTTGAAAAATAGCGATTTTTAGGAAAAATTATTAATGTTGACTTTGACTTATTTTATTACTTTTACAAATGAACCCGTTTTTTAAAGGGGTTATGAGTCATTTGTGAAACTTTCAGGAAAACGCAAAAAACTGTCGTCAAAACGATCAAAACATCCCATTTTTTGAAATATTCCAACACAGCTAATTACTCCACAATCCTCCAGAATTTTTCAGATTTTTTCAGCAAGGGGAAGTGTATCAAATTGCGATTTGAAATGCTCTCACATACCCCCTTTAAAAAAAATCGATTTTTCAGGACTGAAATCATTTAAATAAACAGCTTTATTCATTGAATGAAACATATTTTGATGAAAATATGTACATAAAACATCATAACATAAAATATGTATATGATCAGTTTATTATTTGGCAAACATGAAATGCTAAAAATGTTCTTCAGGAATGTAATTCTTCAACCTCTCTAGGTCAGCTAACGGAAATGAATTGGTTGATGGGAGTCCAGAAATTAACAGAATGGACTTTTGAGCATTGCTGTAGGACGATTTTTGGGGTGAAAGATGTGTAGCCGATCTACTAAGCGCACTTTTCTTTTGATGAGAGCGGAATCACCATAGCACGGGAGAAATCTATGCCTCTCACATGGAAAAATTGTTTGCTTTTGTCGAATTTTGATTCCGAGTCTACCAAGGTAGCGCACGCTTTGTTTTCACTTTTCAAGATTGGAAAAATTGTTCTCCAAAATCAAAATTTCCACTCGCGTTTTACGTTTCAGACCTTCCTGAACAATTTTGGTTCCGTGTTTATCTGTATGTCTGTCATGAAATCCTTACCACATCCATAACTTCTACATTTCTCATCCTATTTTGATGAAATTTTCAGGGATTGTGCGGGTGGTATGTAAAAACATGGTATGTAACGCTTTTTTGAGCCGCAAAGTGACGATCGGTCGCAAAGGTGCGATATCAACCGAGAGGGTCGTAAAAATTAATTATTAAATGATGAGATGATTAAATTATTAAATGATGACTGTAGAACCGTAGATTTACTGACCGTTTTTTCCCATCTAAATTTCCACTCCCATTTTGGTTCCATGTCTGAATGTAGGTTTGTTCCAGGAAAAACTATACAAAATCCTGGTCCGTGACGTTTTTAGAATTTGTGCAGGTTTAGTCCCAAAATATTTTTTTTCTCCAAATTTCATCGCCACTGGAACTATAGTAGCTCAAACGTGATTTTCAATTTATCACGATTTGTCAAATTTTACGAGATTTCGAAGTTATTGGAATAAATACGAATTAATAGGATAGATCACTTAAATATCATGCTTGATTAGTGTAGACCTTTCTCAAATCTTCGTTATAGATTGGTATTACTAGTTGTTTTCAAAGCACACGCCATGTATCAGGAGAGATCACCTTCTGTGCAAGATATGCCGTGCAAACGTGTGAAGGCGTATTCGGGAAAAAGTTTACAAGCTGTCATAAAAGACTGAGAGGAAAAGAAGTTTTTCTTTTTACCTGACTGACAATGTCTGGTTCTTCCATGGTTTGAAGTAAAATAACAAAATAAAAACGCAGGAGGCGGTTTCGGAAGGCGGAGGAAAGCTGTGCTAGACACCGAGAGATATCGACTCATTCAAAAGTGGGAGGCCAGGAGTAGTAATCGAAGTCTGGTTTATGACCTGCCACAACTTCCTGTGTGGAGCACTGAGGCCAAGTGTCATGGAGTTTAGCACTATCTTGAAGTTTGTATAAAAACTTCCATCAATTTGGTGTGGCGACTTTGTGTAGTTCAAAACATGGTTGTCGGATCATCAACCATGGTTGTCCTCATCTACCATTCCTCAAAATTGATAAATTAAAGTTTGGGTGCGTTAATTTTGACCATATAGTGTCCAACCCTCACAACAAATATTACCGAAATCGAAAAAAATTTTGGGATCGAGGATTCAACTTTTACTCCCTCACTACCTTCAAATACCCGATAATTACAAAATTGATCAAATCGTTTTTAGTTCCTACCTGGTGCTAGTGCTCAATTTTAAAAATCGCTTGATTAGCAGTTGAGAATAGTGATTAGGCGTAATAATACACACTAATATTTGTCTGACGGGGGGGGGGGGGATTTTACAGGAGAGCATTTTAAAGTTTCAAATGTTATTCCTAATTCAAGAATTCACTATCCTATAACCGAAATGGTAGCTCGAACTGCACCTCACATTACATCTTAATGGTATATTCAATAGTTTTTTTTTTAATTGTCGAGTTACCTTGTTACGTGCAGTCTAAATTCCCTACTTTTGGTTACGAGCAACCAAATTGTCAGGCTCACCCACCATAAGAAAACCTACTTGCGTGGTTAAGCACAAATTAGTACACTGGGAAAAGTAGGTAAACTCAGTTACTTACCGGTCTGTTCTCGAAACAGAAATTTCGGGAATGTGAGTAAACCGAATAATCACTAAACGCCCGAGCCAATAGACACCATGGTAGACTTACGCCGATACTCGCAAACCATTTTCACCAAAAAAGACTGGGTACCTGCCCCCCCCCCCCCCCCGGCCATAATTTATTACGTGAAAACATACAAACCTCAGGTAATAATAATATTATATTATATATTATTTTTTTGCAAAACGCCTCAGCTGGCATTACAAACGTCAACAAAGAAATAGAAAGAAGAAAATAATAATAATAATAACAATTAATAACTAAGGGAAATAAATCCCTAGTCTTGAAACGTTATCACTACACTCTTCGTAAAACTGTAGGTCATTCCTTAATATTGTACAGCTCAGCTTCAATTCAATACTTTGTGTTTTAGAGAATAAAATTTATTCTCTACATTTAATGTAGAGAATAAATTGATAAATATATTGATAAATTGATAAATAATTTGTACATTTAATGTACAAAAATTGATGTTCCGGCCTTTATATTCTCATTGTTCCATTTATCATAATTTTTCCAATACAATTCGGCTAGTCCACCATGAAATATATACATTATTGTTTAAATAAGGTGCATAACTATCGTAGTGCAATGTAATTTAAATCAATATTCTTCTTCCTTGCAGCAAAGATGCCGAATCCCCTCTACCCGAACAAAAGATGATTTTCGTTCAGATCAAGGGTTCAAACCTTTTTGGGAAAACTACTTGTCTGCCAACGCCAAAGAGTCACATTATACTGATAAAGGATCTCCAAGGCACAATTTTAGTTAGGAAACTTCAATTTTGCACTGATTGATTTACTGAGATGAATAATTTGTACATTTCAAGTGTTTATTTCTACCTTGAAAATGATTTAATTTATGAAATAACTACTTAGGTATTTTATTTGCTATACAGAGTGGAGCACGAGTTGTTCCCCCCTGCTAAAATCATCCAGATAGTGGTAAAAAAAGTTTGTTAAAATCTGTATGATTTTTTTCAAGGATCTAAAATAGGACCACGGTGCTCATTGAGGACGTGCGCAACGCACACCAACTTTATTATTTCAAATGAGAACCCCTATTTTCTATTGCAGATTTGGATTCTACGTGAAATTTCATGAATTTTAGACTCCTCAACCGATTTTTTTTTGGTTGCGTGCAACCCGTCCAGTGACCGCGCAGACATGCGCAACCCTTGGATTGTGCTTAAATTGAGATAAATGTAGACCCCAAGTGTGATACATGTTTTTTCATTCATCGCTAAATCACATGGTGGTATCCATTTTCGGATTTTGATGGAATGTTTCAAAACGGCGGCCGAAAATTAGGTGGTTTTTGATGGAAAATCGCTCTTTTTCCATCCTTATGAGTTACGACGCAATTTTAATTAGTTCGAGTGGGTAACTCTACCCCTACATTTTATTGTCTTTCCCTCCTCCTTTCTCAAAGTTGCGTCGTAACTCATAAGGATAGAAAAAGAGCGAATTTCCATTAAAAACCACCTAATTTTCGTCCGCCGTTTCGAAAAATTCCAGTAAAATTCTCTAAAAAATATCGATACCTAAAAGCACAAAGGGGCTATGTCCAGAATACGGAGTTTTGAGAAAAACGCAAAAGAAGTTATCACCAGTGCACAACTCCTAAAATAATGGCTTATTACACCAAACTCTTTCATTTCTTCAAGAAATTTTCGAGCTATTATCGTCAAGAAGGTCACTAATAGTGTTGTAAAATTTGAGTTTTTCTGAGATTGAAAAAAAAATTTAAAATGTGGAAGATGGATGGACGTAGCCCCTTTGTGCTTTAAGGTATCGATATGTCGGATATAAATTTGAAATTTTGTTTACCACTATCTGGACGATTTTATCAGGGGGGCAACTTGTGCGCCACCCTGTATATTATGGTGGCAATTATCATGGCAGTACGACAGTCTCCTTCATAATATCAGCATATTCCGGGGGTAAGACAAGTCTACCTTCTGAATAATGAGATAATGAACAGTTGGGAGTGTTTGGCAATTGTCGCCTCCCCTTTGGGTGTACGATAATTCGATGCTTCCGCAACCTTGGTAGACTCGGAAGCAATAATATGTAAATAACGTTCAGCGTCGATCTGCTAACCCCTCCCTCTCATGATACGAAAAAATAAAGTCAATTAGATTCGTTGTTGAAGTAATTTGGTATTTGATTGCAATTCATATTAATTTTACCGATCGATAAGTTGTAATCTCTGTAATAACTAGATGGAGTAGGTATATAATAAAACCAACAATTTCATACTTCAACCAACAACTCTGATCCATTAAATTATAAATTCCAAGTATTTCATATTTCTTTTGTAGAACTCGTTCATATCGAAATGTCTCTCTCTACCTTATTTATCATTATTTCATGAACCTACCTAGATAATAATAGTAAGAAATAAATAGTGTTATTATTTACATAACCGGAATTTTGCAGGTCAGCAGTAGGTATCAGATATCCATCATGTACAATTTTGTCTCTCCGGATTAACGAATATAGGCAATTAAAGTAATAAATTCCCTGTATTACCTAAGTAAAAGTTCCCTGTATTACCTAACTAATAAATTCCCTGTATCAAATGATTGAAATAACATAATTTGTTGAATTACAGTAAGCGTTTTTTGACATGTACAAGTTATAAATGATAGTGCATTGTATGTACGAACATGATGAGCTCACTAAGTTTGACGTCTTAAGACTTGAAACTTCACTGCCAATGGGTATTATTTTTAAGAAGTAATTTATTGTTCCTAAATAGAAAACGTGCCAATGTACTTGGAGGAATGATTAAAAAATGTTTTATTTTTAAATGGATTTCTTTATTTTGGTTTATTATCTTCTAAAATGAATCTTTGGAATCGAGCATGAAAAAAATGTTGCCCCTCCCCCCACAAAATTTGATGGTTCATTTCGAGGTATGTAGAATATTCAAAAATGTAATAGAACCTTGTCCGTTCGTCCGCCGTATGTCGTACTTTGCCCTGTTCCCGTGGACCAATTTTGATGAAATGTGGGATACCGGCTGCATTTGGGGTCTAGTTGTGCCCCGAAGATGTTTGTTATTGTCAGTCACTTCTAAGGGGTAAAAAGGAGGAAAAAAACATTTTCAAAACGCCCTATCTTGAAAAGTATCAATGTAAATGGGTCATTTCAAAATTTGGGGTTATTTTGTCCTCGAACTTTTCCATAAATTATTGTTGATGTTTTTATGTTTTTTCTCCCGTAAACGTCCTTTGTTTTGGCCACTGAGGCAGATCCTGAAGTGGGCGCACACTTTATCAAGTAGTTTCAAATTTATAGAATTTTGAATTTTTTTCCATAATTTCGACTTTGTAGGGAGAGGGAAAACCAAGTGTGAGTTGAACTCATGAAACCTTTTTATTCCTTCAAAATACGAGAATCTTAGTTTAGGAGTCTCTTTTACTTATCGCAATCACAGTCCGAAGCTATAATCTAGGTACATCAGAATTATCAGATTCTTCAAGTCTTTCAATCAGTCTAATCTTTCGTAAAATGTGGGTTAATGAAAAGTCAGAATTATATGACCCAGCGGTGTAAATAGTTCAGGTAACTCTTAAAAATGTAAACGGCTTTGAAAAAAAAAAAAACTTCTCTCCCTGCAATTCCATCTCTCTTCCTACAAACCAGCCTCTTCCCAGAAGTTGTAGGTAGAGAGGTTGTAGGGAGAGAGGTTGTAGGGAGAGAGATTTGTGAGGTTATCACTCTCTACTGGCCTAACCATTATTGATTCTGAACGTTAGAAAAAATACATAACACTATGGCATTCATAATTGTAATTTGAGTTTAATTAAACTTAGTTGAACACTTACCCTGATGAGTGAGGTGGTTGTAGGGAGAGAGAAAGTATTTACCTACTCTCAAAGCTTCAACACTTCACAACATAACCCACACTACTGGGAGCTTGGAAATTCAACAAACTTCAGTAGCTTCGGAAGCCATCTTGCAGCAGTGTTCACTTTTGTTTTTCATGACACAAAATAATCGTTTTCCAGGAGTGGGCAGGCATTTCAAAAAAATTGTAGGGAGAGAGAATAAAACCTTGTGACAGCATCAAAACATAGCAAAAACCCTTCCAATTTATGGAATTTTCGTTCGTTTCTAATTCATTCCTGAAGAGGAGAGTATCCTGGACCAATAACGTTTTTTACTTAAATTAAAATATGAATATAGAGTTCTCCAACAAATTTTCAAAGTTCCCAATGTAACGTTATTGTTGTTGCTTAACGATTGTATGTTCAAATCCTAATAGATTTACCTACGATTCTACGAATCAGGTACAATGAATTCATATGAGAAACCACTTTATTAAAGTTCTTCTTATAAGTTTTGTTTTATCGATAATGGTTACTCAACTTCGGCTGAGATGGTCTGGTGCTCTGGCAGTAGGTAGCAACTCTGCTGGCAGTAGGTTGGTAGATCTTCTTTCTTCGGATGATGGGTTGATAATGTCTTTTCTCCTTCTTTGACTTTTCTTTTATTTCTCACTTTCAACTTTTCACTTCTCCAAAACTTCAATCTGAACAAACCGTTTTTCTTTTTCTCTTTTTCTTCTTTCCTTCCCAGCTGTTTGACTTGGTTAGCTTTTATAAGGCAGTGGAGGTGTAGTCGCTTGTCGTAATGTAGTTTCGAGTATGTACCCATTCTGCCTATCGTAGGTAATGATTTGGCCATGAACATACTTAATCAACTGCAAACACCAATCGTGTTGGTACCGTTATAAAAGCCCTCCCTTCAAATGAAACGATTTTGTTTTCGTAGGAAAAATTTCCGTCAGAAATCGAAATCGTTCCTATTATCTGTAGACGATCCATCACACCAATGCAGAGGTTTTCAGTCCACATCACTATCAAGTATGAATATCACACTACAGGCAAAAAAAAATTATTCAATATAAAATTAAAAAAATATATAAATTCCACGAAATATTTAATTGATTGTTAAATGTAGTTAATTATTTGAAATTAAACTCTCATGTTTACCTAACCGATATTGTATTGTTTAAACTGTTGTAATTGTTTATAAGTAATATCTATCATTGCAATTTTGTTATGTACTGAATTTACCTCAAAAGCTCATGGAGGGGAGTACTGTACTGGATTAGATCATTTGCATGGTACGTGTTTTCAAGGGTCTCGTTTGACTGCGGTATTTTTAACTTGTAGATAGCCTGTCCAATTCTCTGTCCAATTTCGAAAGGTCCCTCTCGAATTGGGAGAAATTTGCCGTATATCTTCTGTTCCTTGTTACTGTGTCTCCAAGCTTCTATGAGTACCAAATCTCCCACTCCGTGGGTGACGGTTTTCCTAGATGAATTAAGTTTGTTGTTTTGCTTCTCTCTTGTTGCTTTGATCTTCTCTGCTAAATTGTTCTTTATTTCTTCATATTCTTCCATGTTTGGTCTTTGATACGGAGGCAATTCGATGTTATCCTCCCAAATACGCTTCGGATTTGTCCCATATTGAATATAGAAGGGTGTGATCTGTGTAGCATTATGAACTGTTCCATTCAGTGTATCTTCAATGTGTTGAACGTATTTCACCCATCGGTTGTGATGGTCCCCTAGAATACATCTGAATTGGTTTCCTAAGTTGCGGTTAACTCGTTCTGCTAGGTTACATTCAGGGTGTCTTATCGGAATCAGGACTGACTTAATACCTTTTGAAGATAGAAACTCTTGGAATTTTTTGGACGTGAACTGAGTGGCGTTATCGCTGAGAATCTTTTTAGGCTTTGACAGTTTTGAGAAATGACTCTTCATTGCTGATATAACACCCCCAGTAGTAGCTCGTTTCATAGGGTACAGTTTCACAAACTTTGATACGTTATCCACTACTACAAGTATGAATCGATTATTATATTGCCCTGTAGGTAGGGGTCCGTAAAAATCCATTGATAATAGGTCGCCGCGACCGTTAGCCGTAATTGTTTGAATCGGGGTCGAGTGGCGAACATTTGGATGTTTGCACGTTTGGCATAAGTGGCAAGATTTAATAAGAGCCTTAATTTTTGTTCTCATCTTTTTAAAGAAAAAATGTTCTTGGAGTAATTTATAAGTTTTTTCAATGCCAATGTGGTTGTAGTATATGTGAGTCAGACATACCAATTCATCCTGATATTGGCTAGGGATATAAACTCTTTTTTGTCGAGATATGGTGTTCTCTGTTGTATAGAGAATGTCGTTTATAATTAAATGACGAGCTGTTTTTGAATTCCCTGTTTCAATTGAATCAATGAGGTGTAGCAAACTAGGATCTTGACGTTGTAGAGTTGCAATGTTTTTTAGAAATTCAAATTTCTTAGACATATCTATGATATCTATACCAAGGACGTGAAATATGTGCGTATTCGGAGGTGTGTTCATGTTACCTGGCGCAATTCTACTCAGTGCGTCAGCTATAATATTCTCTGATCCTTTGCAATAAATTATCTCGAAATCAAAATTTTGTAAATATAACTGCCATCTGATGATTCGTGGGTTTGATGGTTTACATCTTTGTAAAAATGTCAGCCCTTTATGATCAGTAATTACACGGAATTTTGATGCCGCCAAGTAGGTGAAAAATTTCTTTATACTCCATATAATTGAGAGCAGTTCACGTTCTGTAGTTGAAAATGAAATTTCAGTGCATTTTAACACTCTACTAGCACACGCTATTACTCTCATTTCGCCCTTTATTACTTGGAACAACTAAGATCCAATGGCATAGTTCGATGCGTCACATTGAAGGTAAAAAGGTTGGTTAAAATCTGGAAACTTTAGAAGCACTTTTTCTTTAAATAAGCTTTTAACTCCTTCAAACGCTGATTGTTCGTTTTGTGTCCATTTGAATTTTACGCCTTTTCTTACTAATCTGTTTAAGGTTGCGGAAAATTGTGAAAAATCTTTGGTGAATCTGGCATAAAAATTGATAAATCCTAAAAATCGTTGGAGTTCTTTTACAGTTCGCGGAACAGGAAATTTCTGGATTGCTTCTATTTTGTCTTCAGATGTTTCGATCCCCGCGCTGGAGATTGTGAATCCTAAAAACTCGACTTTTTTCCTGAAGAATTGTGATTTTGTTGAATTTATTGTAGCATTTGCGTTCTTGAGAGCCTCAAAAAGTTTGTCCAAAACTTCTAAATGTTGTTCAAAGGTTTCAGTTACAATCAAAAGATCATCAACATACCACAATACATTGTTGTCAATTTCTTCGGGTATTACCCTACTTAGTGCTCTTACTAGACCAGCTAACGATGTCTTTAATCCAAATGGAACGACGTTGAAGTGGTATGTTAACCCTTTGAAATTGAATCCTGTATATTTTCTATGGTGTTTTACTAGCGGAACTTGCCAAAATGCTGAGGTGAGATCGATGCTAGAGAGATATCTAACGTTCGTGCATTTACGAAGAAGATCATCCATTGCTATAGGCTTTTCATAGTCTGGTTCTAGCCTTTCGTTGATAGTCCTCGCGTCTAGACATAATCTGACTTTCCCATCCTTCTTTCTCACCACTACAAGTGGACTGACATACTTTGAGTTGCTTCTTTCAATGACTCCCAATTTTAGCATCCGATTTATTTCTTCTGTGACCGCATTCTCTATGTGTACTGGTATTGGGTAACTTCTTTTGAAAAATGGTTCACAATTCGTTATGTTGAGAGGGTGAACATAATGTTTCATTAGTCCTGGTTCGTCCCTGAAAATGTCACGAAATTTGTGCAAAAATATTTTAAATGTATGAGTTTGATGTGAATCGATAGTTGTTTCTTTCAAATCCAAACTGATTGGTCCATCGACGATAGAGTTCACCACTGATGTCATTCTACATTTAGTCATTTCCCTAATGTTGGCTGATGTCTCTTGTTGCTGAAATGTTAGTTTTGTAGACTTCTTGTCGTTTTGCGTGTATACTTGTTTTTCAGCAAAGTCGATGGTTATTCCAGAGAAATTGAGAAAATCAGATCCGATTATTATATCTTTAGTTAGGTTTGGGATGATCAGAAATGGAAAATCGTATTCTGTTGATCCAAGCATAAAAGTCAGAAGTATCTGCTGTTTTATCTGGCCTGTTGTCTTTCCCACTGCAGTTTTAACAATTATATTTCGTACTGGAAGGTATGAACATCTATTGAAATAAAAGTTGTTGTTTTCAATAAATTGGTCATTTATGCATGAAACTTCACTACCACTATCTAACAAGGCTGTAGTCTTCCATTTGTTGATTTCAATGGTTATATTTGGGCAACTAGTATTTTTTTGTTCTGTTTGGGGATCATCAAGTTTATGTTCTTCAATCGTGTTAACAACGTAGGATTCAATGTTCTTTGTGGTATCTTCTATTCCTACGATGACCCCCTCTAGTAGTTTTTTTGGTTCTCGTTGTCTGCATACCTATTCTGTTCCGGGGGTATGTATTCTGGTCCATATCCTGAAGCACCTTCTTCTAGGTTGCTTTCTGACGTAGTCATGCAATGGGTTTTGAATGAAATTTCCCTCTCGTTTTTATTCATGTCATTTGGATTCGGTTTTGAATATGTTTGCGACCTCCAGTTGACGTTTGTTGGGTTATTATTGTTTTGATTTGATTTGTGTGTGTTCCACTTTTGATTATATGTAGACTGTTTGGGGTAATTGTGATATTGTTGGTGATGATCTGATTTGTGGGGTGTATCGAATGTATGTTGGCCTTCAAACTTTCGATGGAAGTTATTGCTGTTGGCTCGGTATATGTAATTGGATTTGAATAGGTCACCTTCGATCAATTGTTCCAAAAATTCGTTCGTCGATTCAATATGTCGAACTGATACTGCCTCTACCATCTTGTCACCGAAGTGTTTACTAATAGCTAAAAGTAGACTATGTTCATTACTGTAGGACTTTAGGTGTTTCCCCAGTAAGTAATAATAAGAGAAATATTTCTCTTTAGATCCGTAGCTTCTATCATAAAATCCCGTTTTCAAGTTTATGTCTAATCGTTGTCTGCGAGGTTCTCCCCAAAATCGTTCCAAGAATTTTTTAGCAAATTCATTGTAGCTTGCGCATTGGGTTTTCATAACCTCCCACCAGTCGAAAACTTCACCCTTCAAACTATTTCCGATTATGCGGCAAAAATCGCTGCGCTCGTTGATATTCGTGATGTTGGACTCCAGATTTTGTAAGAATTGCGGTGCTATGTCAAAAGTGCTGTTTCCAAATACTATGTTTTCTTTCACGTAATTTAGAATATCTTTGTCGTCTTTTTTATCGGCTGTAGAATATTCTCCCTTAAACTTGTTATTGTTACTGGCTTTAATAATTTCGTCGACATGTTCGAACTTCGTTTCTATCTTCTCCTGAAGAACCTTGATCTCTCGGGTAATTCGTTCAATGGTATTGTTGAAATATTCTTGATTTTGAGCTAAGTTGTTGAAGCGGAAATCATTTTTCTTTTCAGAATTTTGGTACTCCTCCTGCAATGAGTTTTCCCTCAAACTATCTCTATCTAGGTTAATATATTTTATTTGTTCCATTATTTTTTCGATTTGTGACTCAACCCTATTTTCTATTTTTTCTAAAGTGTGAGTAATTGTATAAATTGCGTAGTTGAATACATCGAAAGATACAAATTCTGAGTTATGTGTTGATTTGATCACGTCTGAATTGGAACCTAATTTTCTTTCTCTTTGTACTGAATGGAATTCGGTATGCCTATCATGTGATTCATTCCGAGAGTGATTAGGACTATATAACGAAATACCATGCTGAGATGAATCGGAGTGGATTGCCTCATTCTCCAGCGCCTGCGCTCTCGATCTGCTACGAGTCACTGGATGCATTTCGAGTATCAGGGTCGGTCAAGATGAACCAATCTGTAAGATAATTTAGGTTAGAGGGCTTCTATTTTTCGTTGGGCGCCAATGTAACGTTATTGTTGTTGCTTAACGATTGTATGTTCAAATCCTAATAGATTTACCTACGATTCTACGAATCAGGTACAATGAGAAACCACTTTATTAAAGTTCTTCTTATAAGTTTTGTTTTATCGATAATGGTTACTCAACTTCGGCTGAGATGGTCTGGTGCTCTGGCAGTAGGTAGCAACTCTGCTGGCAGTAGGTTGGTAGATCTTCTTTCTTCGGATGATGGGTTGATAATGTCTTTTCTCCTTCTTTGACTTTTCTTTTATTTCTCACTTTCAACTTTTCACTTCTCCAAAACTTCAATCTGAACTAGGGATGGCAACGATATATCGATATATGAAATATATCGATATATTACGTTTGATATATCGATATATTTATATCGATATAGAGAACCGTTATTATCGATCAATATCGATATATTTAACGATATATCGCGACCTGTTTTCAAGTTTAAAAAAAAATTTTTTTAGTAAAAATTAAATATTGAAATGAATGGACGAGAAGGGACGCTTGTACTTGTAAAAACATCAAGTAATTTTATTCCAAATTTTGTAGGTACCTACTGATGGGTTGATTTCAGACTGTTGACTTCAGCTCAGACATGATTGTGTACATCGTTTACACCTACAGTGGCTCTCAAGGCTAAAATACTTGACTTAAGCCAAAATTAATGGAGGCTCGTCCAGCTTAAAACTACCTACTATGCGAAGTGAAGCAGGTTTTCACAACAATCATTTTCAATTTTGAAGGATCATGATCGCCCACAGTGCCTACCCCTGTCAATTTATAAATTAATTCAACATTGCAATGACATTTTCGCACTTTTTCCAGTTTTTAAACAATGAATTTCGATCATTCATACCCAGTAACTTTTGAAAGTAGGTTAATACATATTTCACACGGTTTTTCCAAATATATCTTCCGATATGTCGAGTATATCGATATAATTCCCTCAAAATGATGTTAGTAACTTATCTATTCACCTACCTACTTACTTCTTCAAGTTTTTCCTAGTAGATACTCCGATATGTCTATAAATGTCATCCTAAATTATTTTTATATTGTTTTAAAACTATTAAATTCACCTACCTACTTCACATGTGACATTTTAAAGTAGATCTTCCGATACGTCGAAAAATCGATATATTTTCTCCGATATATCGAAATATCGATATATTTTCTCCGATATATCGAAGGTATCGATATCTCATTGACGATATATCGTTTGATCGATATATCGATATATTTCATTCGATATGCCATCCCTAATCTGAACAAACCGTTTTTCTTTTTCTCTTTTTCTTCTTTCCTTCCCAGCTGTTTGACTTGGTTAGCTTTTATAAGGCAGTGGAGGTGTAGTCGCTTGTCGTAATGTAGTTTCGAGTATGTACCCATTCTGCCTATCGTAGGTAATGATTTGGCCATGAACATACTTAATCAACTGCAAACACCAATCGTGTTGGTACCGTTATACCAACCTACCCTCTGTGACAGGTGTAGGGAGAGAGAATTGGGATCATTAATGATTTTTAATTATCTGAGTTAATTGATTAGTGAAATTCATTCTATGTGATCTTTGTAGACACCAACCTGCTGTATCTCCCTGAAAAAATTCTGAATTTCCACGACAAATAGAGTGTTCACAAAAGCTGCGTGACAAGAAATAACCCCAAATTTTGAAATGACCCAAATGTATTATTTATTCATTAATTTAAAATACGACTCCTATAACTGTCGACAGTTCACCAAAAATTCGTGGGAGGGGTGTCTGTATCTTTGGCAGAAGTGCTCTGGAGATGAATGCCCTTGAGAAGGCAGAAGAAGAAAAGCCCTTAGGAAGGCATTCAAAACGAGTCTTGTTGAAATGGATTCCTTCTTTTAGGTGTTAAGTGAGGAACGTTATTCCCACTTTGGTCATTATTGTGTACCGTAAAACCGTCAAACTTTACCCCAAGATTCACTCCAAAACATTTCCAAATACAATTTCTCCCACTCGAAATGGGTTAAATTGATTTTTTTTAATAAGTGAATTGATCTTCAGGGCTTCCTGAACATTTTGAGTGGTCGAGCTCATTGATCAGATAATTGTAACCCCCCTATTTAATTGTTTAAATGTTGGAATAAAGTTACCTACGAGTGCGTCTATCTTTACTCCACTCTGAAAAACTCATGGTTATCGCTACAGAAACGGGCAGTGGTGCAATGATACTAGTCGGGATTGAATTCATTACCCCAGAAATACTTGATAATATCAAGTACCTATTTATAATAATATTATAAAATATATTTTGAAAAATTGAACTTTTTAGCTTGAAAAATACAAGTTATACCTAAGAAACATATAAATTCCAATGATCATTTATTTCAACGAATTTGCTTGAAATGCAATATTTCTGGTTAAGAGATCACAATTTCAGTCTTCAAGTATAGACAGACATGTAGATAATCGAACAAACCTTTCTACAAGTAAAGAAATATTAAAGGACAATAAACGATAAACGAATGACTTAACAATATCACAGAAAAAGTCTGTTTCACATTCGATAACTTTCAAATGAATTGCAATGGTAAATTTCAAAGTTAACCCACGAGTAAATAATACTGTAAATCACAACTTATCAGACCAAAGCGTTTATGTTCATATCATTGTTGTAAAGTTTCGGTAGGGGCGCGTACCAAGCTTTTTCTCATTTCTTCTCACCATCTATTACTTTTGCAATATGAGATACACTAGAAACCTTACATTCAACACTGCAAAAATTATAAAACTCAAATATTTTTCGAGAAAATATATTTTTTAAGAAAAATATGAGTGAGGCTACCTTTATCCCAACCTTTATAGTGGAGTAAAGATACCCGGTTTTTGGAGTAAAGTTACCATCAAATTTTTGGTAAACAAAGGCATAACTAAGAAAACACTTTTTTGAGAATTTGATTAGTCTATTTTGTTCAAAATAAGATGTTGAAAGTGATATGATGGGGGCTTGTCTGGTAAATCCACTCCAAACACCTGATATGGAAGAAATTTTGGAGCGCGAGAAACAGGACAAAAACAGCTGAACAGGAAACTATGACTGATAACAGCTGATAACATGGATAAAGGCGCCATTGCAAGCCGCATCGATTCTCTGGGATGTGGAGTATAACGAAAACACAATAGCTAACTTTTATCTAGGTTCTACCACGCTTGCGTCACAATTGAAGATTCTCACTTTTTGGGGTAAAGTTACCTCTTGTGGGGTAAAGTTTGACGGTTTTACGGTACTTACTACAATATGAAATAACTCTTGTAAATTGTCTTTCGGAACACATCGTAGCTAAGAGTTTACAGAAATGCCGAATATCTCAAAATACTAACACAAATTAGTATTCCTGGGCCATTGAACACACTAATGAAGAACCCTCACTAAAAGCCTTTTTTTTTGCTACTTGAAACCTACAACTTTCAAAAACTTCAACTACCCCCTAAACCATTTCAAATTTTGCAGAAATGTTGTTATCTATTTTTTTTTGTCTAGGGCAGTGTGCTAGGTACTAAGTATCTTACAAGTCTTGTAAAAATTTCTAAATTGTGACTACATTTTAGAAAATTTTCAGTTGAAGGTATGGTTAAGAATAGAAACAATGATGTTGAAATTTCTTTTAGAAAGTTTGTTTACACGATTCTTGGTTTTTTCGATTTTCAGTATACCATACCAACATACTGTATGCACTGGGTATGCTTTGAAGATGTTAGGAGTCCATATTCATGTTATACTTGCCTCCACAAACTCATAGAGTAACCACACGGCTATTGTTGGTTTTTTTCGATTTTAAGTATACTATACCAACATACTGTATGCACTGGGCATGCTTTGAAGATGTTAGCAGTCCACATTCATGTTCTACTCGTCTCCAAAAACTCATAGAGTACCCACATGGCTATTGTTGGTTTTTTCGATTTTCAGTATACCTACCTTACCAACATACTGTATGCACTGGATATGCTTTGAAGATCTTAGGAGTACATATTCATGTTCTACTCGTCTACACGAACTCATAGAGTACCCACACGTCTACTGCATTTCTGGGTACAACAAATATAAGCACGTTTTCATTATATATATAAATAGATACAAAATTTTCTTAATTTTGGACAATTTTCATTTTTGAAAAAGCATTAATATCAGAAATTTTGTACTGAATCCGAATATACCATATATTACCATAATTTTGAAGGTAATAACCACAAAAATCTGAAAACCCCATTTTTTGGACTTTTTTTGAATTTTGAACCACTTTGTATTGTTCAAAATTGCTGGTTAACGAACTTGACCTATTGTTTGTTGTTACGAACTTAATTACTTAGTTACTTTTCATAATTTCGGACAATTTTCATTTTTGAAAAACGCATTGATATCAGACATTTTGTGCTGAATCCGAATGTACCATATATTACTACCATATATCAAAAAATGATCCATTCGAAAAAGTTGGAAAAAATTGAATTCCGTCACTTATCTACCAGTTGTGATCTAATACTAACCAATGGCACAATGAGCTGTGCACAAGGTTGGAAAAATGGTCCATAGTAATTTTTAATTGAAAGTAGATCTGATCCTGAAATTGTTGACGTCAACCGCACTGTCTTAAGACGAGTAGACCTTTTCCTTTGCATTTTCATAGTTTCAAATACTGTTCAGTTACTGTGAACAGGAGAGAAGTCCCAAAATATCAAATAAGCTGATCGCTAATTGATACGAGCATAACAATAATAAAAAAATAATAAAAAAGATGTGATATCACTTGATTTGCACTATTAAATTCTACTGTACAGGAAAAACATTATTGTTCTTTTGGTTTATTATTTTCAATAATGAACCTTTGGAATCGACCAAGAAAAAAATTTTTTTAACACCCCCTCAAAATTTGATGGTTTACGTTTCAAGGTACGTAGAATCCAAAAATCGAATAAAAATTTGGCCGTCCGTCCGCCGTACGCGGCACTTTTGCCACTTAGCATTGACCGATTTTGATGAAATTTGGTATGTAGGCTCCATTTGGGGTCTAGTTGTGCCCCGAAGATTTTGGTTGATGTAGGTCACTTCTAAGGGTTCCAAAATCAATTTTGAAATTTTGAAAACGCCCTAACTCAAAAAATTTTGATATAAAGGTATATTTTTTCCTTCAATTTAGGATTCTATAGAATTTTTAGAATTTTTTGAGACCACGTGGAGCTCTGTAGGACAAACCGTTCGCTCGCTACGAGAATCTAAGTGTTTTACGCACGATAAATCAGAAACACGAGTGTGAATCGCAATAGAGGCCTAATCTCCGTTCAAATTTTAGCTGACCGAAGTACGATCGATGTTTTTCTTCAAGTTGGATGGTTGGTGGCTTTGCAGACGAGTGATCTATAGAAAAATAATAAACCATTGTGTAATAATTTGCAGCGTTTTTTTATGTGATTTAAATTCATTCATTGATTATCATTCAATCATTCACTTCTCCTCTTTTTCATCAAGATTTTAACGCACTTTGAAAATTTTTATTTTAATTCGATTGATAATTTTTTATAATTATCAAAAATTATTATTGACATTGATAATTTTCATTCGATTTTTGGATTCTACGTTCCTTGAAACGTAAACCATCAAATTTTGAGGGGGTGTTAAAAAAAATTTTTATTGAAAATAATAAACCAAAATTAGGATGTTGAAATAACGTGAAAATTTAGTTTGAAAAATTTAGGTTTGAAAATTATTTTGATATAACTAACGACATAATATACTCCGGACGACAATTTTAATACGTACGTAATAATTGTATCATGAACAAAAGAAGGTCAAACGAAATTTCCTGTGGTAATCGTACAGTATCTATATGTTGGTGTGGTGTACGGCAAATAGGAAATAAATAGAAGTTTACGTGTGGTTACCTACTCTATAAATTCGGGGTGACGGGAGATTATTTTGAGATTAAAAAAAAATTATCCAAGAGGTTGATACTTGGTATAATTTTAACGAATCGGGCTATGTGGCAAACCACAAGGTTGACTACTCTGTCATATACCTTATATTTCGATTTTCTTAACCATAGCTTTGAAGATTTCCTTGAAAATTCGCACATTAACTCGTACTACATAAATGAACTTTTCCCGTACTATCCACAGGAGATAAATTTTCTAGCATGACTGTAGGAGTTAATATGCTGAGGACTTGCCAAGGTGACACAACGCGTAAAACCAATTATAAAACAAAAGAAGGGCGAATGAAATTACCCGTGGCACTTTCCATATGCATTAGTTCACTGGTATTGACTTGATAAGAGGGGAGAAATGATGAGGGTAATCTTCTTGGGATTTTTGGAGTTGATTTAAGCGCTAAACGCCAAATGGCCATCAATATGAGCAGTTCGAATTTTCTTTTCGTTTTGTGTCTCGTGTGTGGTGCAGTAGCTGCTGGATTATGTCAATCACGAGGAAAAACCATTTTTCCACGCACTTTTGGGCTAAATTCGATTGTGAGTAACTCTTGATTTTTATAATATAATACCATATATTCGTATCAAGTTTTGGAAATCCCAATGAGAGTATTATTTACTACTCAAAAACATGTATAACGCGCTTTCTATTGCTCTACATGGTTACGATAAGAATGAATGATTCGTTTGTTTGCAGAGGCTGTTGATCGAAGGAAATGGTTACGGCTACGAGAATTACACTGTCACCACAGAAGATGGCTATTTGTTGAATCTCAACCGAATTGTCCACCCGAACAGAACAGGTTCTGACCGTGGATACCCCCTTCTACTGGTCAATGGATACTTCATGCAGTCAGAAGCATGGCTCGTGCAACAAGAACTTGATTCCAACTTAGGTAAATGCAAAACAATCGGTATTCGGCTCAGTTAAGCACAAATTTTAATCTGCGAGTCTACCAAGGTAGAGTAAGCATTGTTTTCACTTTTCAAGTTAAAAGGAATCAACTTTGTACGTTGTTAACCTTCATGAACAATTTTGGTTTCTTTGCCAATCGCCGATTCATCCACCTGTATTTTGACCTCTGAATTGAGGTCCACACGGAGATTAACAATGCACCGTTGGGCTTGACATCAATCTTCTGCCATAACTGTTGACAGTCCATCACAAATTTAGGTAACAGTTTTGCCCGTGGCAGTCAAAAAACGAATCACAACTTAGCGGGTGAACGAAACGGCGATTGGCAACAATACCATCACAACTCTGTATAGTTAGTAAATAGTATAACAAATCCTCTTAATGGGCAGAACTATGGAAGTTACAGTCTGATATTGATGAAATTTATGTGGGGTTGACGTTTAGACAGCCCCCAACAAAACTCATCACACCCGGATTGATAGTAGCCTCGGCGCATGCACAAAAACGTGAACAACCGAAGCTTCTAATGTCTCCAACCGATTTCGATGAAATTTTCTGGGATTATGTGAGTTGGGGAGTTGGTGGAGGGTAGTGTAGAGAATTTGAGAGATTTTGGGATTTTCTACCTTGCATCGGAGAAAGCTATATGCCAAACAAACACGGCATAGTTTTTTTCTTCAAAAACTGACATTACCTAGTGTAAAGGAACTAATGTTGGAGTTCTTTACTAAATTGCCTTTCCTAATATATAATTTGGTACTAGCTTTAAAATTGGTTGAATTTAATTCGGAACTAGAAGGAGGTTGTACACACAAATTGCAGGTGTTACCGTGGGGGTCCCACACCCAAGCAAGTAATTTATGATGTACTGGAGGTGGAGAGGAATAGCAGGTGTTACCAGGGACGTGTTCCTGTTGAAGGAATCTGTCAATAACTCTAAGAGGGATGAACCAAAACGGACCAAAAAGATTTGGAGAGGTTTTAGGTTTTTAGATAATTGAGAACACGAAGTTGAGAGAGAGGAGAGTTTCTGACTCAGAGCTTCCACCTTGACTCCCCCTGACTTCCTATCTCGGCTTGAGCCGTCGGTTATTTATGAGGGTACCACCACCTACCTTCTAGTCCCTTTTCGTAGATCTGATCGAGTTGAATTTTGTGCCACACTGTTATAGGTTGGTACCTATAAATTTCCATTCATGGGAATAATCACAGTTTTATCTGTAATGGTTTGTTCCAGGATTTGTGTTTGCCGATAAAGGTTACGATGTTTGGTTAGGAGACCAAAGAGGTACAGAGAGGTCAAAAGGCCATATCAACCAAACTATAGACGAATCCAAATTGTGGGATTTCACGTAAGTTGTTTCACTCAAATTTAGAACATCTCTACTTATAACCCCATATTGGGAATACTCATCATACATTATTCTTATATATTAAAGCCATCATGTAGGTATCAATTGCTATCATGATAATCTCTAACTTTAGTTTATAAGCAGTCAAATTTTTCAGTCTCACTTTACTAATGAAGCATTCGTAATGTCATTGATGGACATCTGCGCACAACTATTCTAGCCACGATTTAAAATAATCCTTGTTTTATTAAATCGTCAATATAAATCAACAATCTATAAAATCCAACTTACCCAAAACGTTGTTTGGTGAACCGATATTTTATGAGGGCAATTGATGACGCAGGAATTGATGAGCATTACTACCCGATGGTTCATTATGTTACAATCGATACCTACTTGATGATTACTTGAGTATGCAAGATTCACAGTTGAAAAATAATGTAATACAATTTTAATCCTACCTATGCAAACAGTGATACATAATTGCATTTCCTCTCCCTGACGTCTGAATATGCTGGTTAACATTTTTACTTTAGGAACTGTTCTTGAATAATTACCTGTAGTGTACACCGTACCCCTGAGACCTCTTGAGACCTTGATAACCTGCTGGTCATCATCCTTCAATTTTTTCATAGTGTACATGTACTTAATGATAATATTGGAACCTATTTAAAAAGTAATTAATGAATTATCCTCCTACTGCATAGTTACCACGAGACTGGAGTATATGATTTCCCAGCCTTCATAGACTTCATTCTGAACAAGACCAACCACGAAGACTTGATATTCAGCTGCATGTCGCTCGGGTGCACTTTCCACTCGGTGCTTGGTTCGAAAAGGCCTTCATACAACCAAAAAATCAGGGCGGCCATTTACTTCGTCCCTGTCATCAGCAACAATCGCCAACCAGAAGAACTTAATTCATTCGTGTATCTAATGCTTAGGACGGTACCAGCGCTAACAGTAAGTCATTTTGGTTTATTATTTTCAATAATGAACCTTTGGGAATCGACCAAGAAAAAAAAATTTTAACACCCCCTCAAAATTTGATGGTTTACGTTTCAAGGTACGTACAATCCAAAAATCGAATACAAATTTGGCCGTCCGTCCGCCGTTCGCGGCACTTTTGCCACTTAGCATTGACCGATTTTGATGAAATTTGGTACGTTTGGTCATTTGGGGTCTAGTTGTGCCCGAAGATTTTGGTTCATGTAGGTCACTTCTAAGGGTTCAAAAATGAATTTTGAAATTTTGAAAACGCCCTAACTCAAAAAATTTTGATGTAAAGGTATTGTTTTTACTTCAATTTAAGATTCTGTAGAATTTTTAGAATTTTTTGGGACCACGCGGAGCTCTGTAGGACAAACCGTTCGCTCCCTACGAGAATTTAAAGGTTTAACGTACGATAAATCAGAAACACGAGTGTGAATCGCAGAAGAGCCCTAATCTCCGTTTAAATTTTAGCTGACCGAAATGCGATCGATGTTTTTCTTCATGTTGGATGGTTGGTGACTCATCAGACGAGTAATCTATATAAAAATAATAAACCGTTGTGTAATAATTTGCAGCGTTTTTGGTTCTGTTGGTATTCTGAAATTCAATTATGGAGAGGAATCCTATTGCTGACAATAAGCTTCGTTTTCGGTTTATTATTTTCAGTAACAAACTGTTTGAATCAAGAAAAAAAATCAACTCCCTTCGTAGTTTGATAGTTTACGTTCGAGGTACGTAAACTCCAAGAATCAAATGAAACAAATTTCTTGGCGGCTGAAATTGAAGATAGGTGGTTTTTAGACGAGTAAAATGCGAGTCGGGTGATCTTTACGAAAAGAAAAAAAAATGGAGAAAGTATCAACCCTTTACGCTGATGCATTGTGACATGGATATGTCTCTTTGCCCTAGGTAAGGATTAATTTGCAGCATCGCTTCTCGAACCGTCATGTAAAACATCCGATTTCACCTCACAACTACCCCTGGTTACCACACTCGATGCTAGCAAACAAACATCTTTAAAAAAATTATAGAGACTGTTCGAAGGAAAATTATTCATGTCAAATCCTCGTAATCAGGGAAATGTTACTCAGCTGTTTTCCACCAACAGAAGTCGTTATCCACTCGTTGGAAACCTCTCGATTTACGCGAAAATTTTTATGGAAAATGGAGCCAAAATACCTTATTTTATAAAAAACGGTCCAAGGGAGCTGCTCTAAAAGGCCTTTCACATTTCCTACGGAAAATGTTTTATTCGATTCTTGGGTTTTACGAACCAGGAGACGTAAACCATCAAATTGTGAGGGGGGGTACTACTTTTTTCTGGCTCGATTCCAAAGGTATATTATTGAAAATAATAAACCAAAAATCGAAAAAAATCAACATTGCGATTACTTTTTTGAGTCAAATACACATTTTTTGATTTGGTGTAAAATTCTATCTTGACCTTATTAATATATGCGGAATCAGCAAGAAATTTCTTTTAAGCATATCCACTTTATAAAGTAGAAGAATATTTATATTATAGTTCAACAATGGGTAAAAATCGGTTAAAATATTTCTATGAAAGTTTCCTCATTCACTCATACAGCACAAATGGGACTTGTTTACGTAGGAGATTTCGGAGAAGTCTGGCCGGATCGAATGGCACCCGAACCTTGGAAATCTCAAGAAAGAATTCTACCATGTCTGCCGTTTACTTGGTTATAATTTATACCGGCTGTTCGCTAAAATCATGTTTGGTTCTGGTTTTCATATACCACACGTAAGTTGACCTATGCAACTAGAATGACAAGTTGTGAATCGAATTATGATTATCCAGTGCCTTGCAGTGAATTTTATCATGCGTTTTTTCCATTTTAGGAGAAAATGTGCAACGTTATAGCTCTCTCAATGGGAGGTGCAAGTTCTAGAGTTACTAAACACATTGTTCAAGTGTTCGACAACGGTAATTACTTTCACTCTATTGTTACCTAAATAAGCTTGATTTTTGTGTCTTTTCTATTTGCTCTACACCGAAGAAGATTATTACATCGAAACTATAAGGAAGAAACAATTTAATAATAAAGTAGTAGTTGAACTCCAACTTCTTTCAGAAGTAATATCGTCTATGCAGTCTGTATTTATTTCATTCTTGATTCTTCTTATGATTTTCCTTTATCAACCTTTACCAACATGTCATAAGAATGTTACTTCAAATATGCAAGAGACCAAGTCTATTCAATTTCCTTAAAATTTATTTTTCAGCTGGTTTTTCCGAGTTTGATTACGGCAGAGAGGAAAACCTGAAGAAGTACGGCACGGCGCTGCCCCCTCTGTATGATTTGAAAAAAATCACAACTCCAATCGCTTTTTACTATAGCGATATTGACCAATTTACCAGTCCCAAAGTAAGCACTAGTCAGCAGCATTCAGTGTTAAAAACTGGCTTTTAATATCTCTTATCTCCTCATCTATCGTCAACTGTGTTCAGGGTGATGCAGATTGAACAATATTGACTCAAAATATTATCAATGGTTTTTTAAAAATTCGATCTCGTATTGAAGTGACGAACAAGGAACAAAGTTGGCTACCAATAAATGAAAACGAAAAAATATGGTTTATTGGTAGATAAGCCTGTTGAAGAATCAAGTCCACGTCGTTATTATGATTATTTTCAACAGGTGTTGTTTTTACTTTTGTAGTTAAGAAATAAAATAAATGTTTCTCATTCTGTGAGAAAAAGTTGAATTGAATAGTGTGTTTATTATAAAAACAACTCTGCAAGAGGTCAAGGGACCAGCACTATTAATGGAGAGTACCAAAATTACGCCCTTGGGGCGTACGAACTTCGATACTTGGGTGATGCAAATTGAAGCTATTTTGATACGGAATGATGAATTGGAATTCGCAAATGGAACTATACCGAAGCCCAAAATAGAAGTTGATGATATGGAGAGAAGGCAAGAATTGACTACATGGATGAGGAAAGATGCAAAAGCAAGATCAACGATTGTTTTAGCAATTT
This sequence comes from Apolygus lucorum, assembly GCA_009739505.2. NCBI lineage: Eukaryota > Metazoa > Arthropoda > Insecta > Hemiptera > Miridae > Apolygus > Apolygus lucorum. The sequence continues at coordinate 4,509,560 of CM019182.2, forward strand.
GTCCGAGTGAACTGAAACTGATCAAAGGGCTGAAAACGTCAAACGAAGTCTGGAAAAAACTGCATGAAGTCCACCAATCAAAAGGTCCTGCTAGGAAAGCGACTCTCCTCAAAAGACTGATGCTACATAAGTTGAACTCGGGTGGGGACGTTTATGAACATGTAACTGGTTTTTTGACAATGTGAGTAAACTCTATGATCTAAATATTGAAATAAATGATGATTTATTAACAATAATGCTATTATATAGTCTACCAGATGAATATGAGAATTTTCGGGTGGCTATAGAGTCTAGAGACGAACTACCTAAACCAGATGTGCTTAGAACTAAGATTATTGAAGAAAACGATGCAAGGAAAAACAATGAGAAGGATTATTCAAGCGCAATGGTTGCACGTAAAAATGCTGTAAGTAGGAAGCGATTTCAATACCACAAAAACAATCCATAGAAAACTGACCAGAATTCAGTAAAATGTTACAACTGTGGTGGGATAGGACATAGATCTCCACAATGTCCATCTCCAAAAGTAAATAGAGAAAATGCTGGTGCAGTGGAAAAACAATCAGTAGAAATGGTAGATGGTGACACTACATTTAATATTGCATTGATGAGTAATAGGATTGAATCAAAATCTGATAATTGGTTCTTGGATAATGGTTGCACATCCCACATGTGTAGCAATAGAAGAAAATTTCAAAGTTTACAAGCTCTAGAAGGAATGAAATTAAATTTAGCGGACAAATCCACAACCGATGTTAGTGGAAAGGGAACAGTTACAATTTTGACAGAACAAGGGAATCCGAATAAATTGAATTTACAAGAAACTTTGTACGTACCTGATCTTCGAACAAATTTAATGTCGGTTTCCAAAATTACTGACAGAGGTTTTAAAGTATTATTTTCTAGAAATAATGCTGATGTCATCGATAATAACCAACGTGTAGTATTGCGAGCCAGACGTGTGAATAATTTGTATCAAATTGAGGAAGACGAGCAAAAGCCCATTTCCTGCGTTTTGAGCAATAAGAATGATAGATCACGATTAAATCTGTGGCACAGGAGGTTCGGTCATTTGAATGAAAATGATTTAAAACTAATAGCTAAGACTAGGAAAGTTTTGGGTATGAAGTTTAATCATTCAGAAAATCTTCTTCCTTGTACAGTTTGCATTCAAGGAAAGATGAACCAAACACCATTTCCCAAAAATTCCAATAGAGAAAGTCAAAAGCTAGACATTATTCATTCTGATTTGTGGGGACCTTCACAGGTAAAGTCGAATGGTCAATTTTCATATTTCATGACATTCATAGACGATGCAACCCGATGGTGTGAGGTGAGATTCTTGAAGAAGAAATCTGACGCCCTACGAATGTTCATAGAATATAAAAACTACGTAGAAAATCAGACAGGAAAGAGAATAAAGTGTTTGCAATCCGACAATGGAGGAGAATATATAAACAGAGAATTCGATAGATGTTTGATGGAAAATGGAATCACAAGAAGATTAACAGTACCAGGGACATTACAACAAAATGGTATTGCCGAAAGAATGAATAGAACAATTCTGGACATGTTGAGATGTTTTTTGATAGATTCCAAATTACCCAAATCATTTTGGGCTGAGGCTGTAAATACAGCAGTTCATGTGCGAAACCGCTGCCCATCAACTGCAATAAATGGCAAGACTCCGTTTGAGCTGTGGATAGGGAGACCTCCAGTTGTGGCGTATTTCAGAATATTTGGTGCATTCATGCTCGAAAAGTCCACAAAGGGTAAACTTGAACCGAGAGCAAAAGAATGCATATTTCTCGGCTATTCTTCAACGTCAAAAGCTTATCGTGTTTGGTTACCAGAAGAAAGAAGAACAGTACTTTCCAGAGATTTAAAATGTATAAATGAAAACAATATCAACAGTAGTTTCAATAAAAATGAAGGAGAACATGTTATTGATACACTTGAAACAGATCATTTTAAAAAGGATACATCCTCGGATTTTGAAGTAGAAGTTCCCATAAATCGCGAAAACGAAGCCCAAAATCTGATAGATCAACCAACATTGGAAGAACATCAAGATACAGTTGAACTAGAAAACTTGACGGATGAGGAAGTCGAAGAATATCGACCCGAAATTGAACCACAAACCATGAACGATGAAGAATTAGTTCTTCAGAATAAAGGTATTTCTAACATTTTAGTAAAAGGTAGAGGTAGGCCTAAGATTATCAGAACTGGTAGTAGAGGTAGACCAAAGAAATTGTTTAATATGGTACGATCGAAAAATACTGAGAAAAGTGTGGAAGAGACAAATAATGCTAGTGAAATAGAAAATGATAAATTTGAAGATATTATTAATCTGAAAAACGAAATTTCATGTGCTGCTGAAATTCCTGTTCGTGAAGCTCTTTCCAGTGAAGATTCCCAGGATTGGCAAAAGGCAATCAGGAAGGAGTTTTCTTCATTATTGAAAAATGGAACTTGGATTATGGCAACACCACCTGAAAATCGGAAACCAGTGAGTTGTCGATTAATTCTCGTAAATAAGTTCAAGGCGAATGGAGAACTTGATAGACGTAAAGCGAGACTTGTGGCTAGAGGTTTTAGTCAGATTCCAGGTGTTGATTATTTTCAAACTTACTCACCAGTAGTAAGGTTGAGCTCATTGAGAACTCTAATGGCTTTGGCAGTCCAACAGGATATGGAAGTAGTTCAAATGGATGTAGAGACTGCCTACTTAAATGGAGATTTGGATGAGACTATTTATATGGAGGCACCCGAATATTTTGAACAAACATTAATAGATATTGTCAATAATGAAACTGATGAGGTTCAGAGCATTGCTTCCGAAATGCTTCGTGATTGGAAAAATGGTAAGACTGTGTGCCATTTAAAGAAGTCTTTATATGGATTAAAACAATCAGGGAGGCAATGGTACAGAAAATTGGATGAAACCATCACTAGTGTCATTGGTATGACTGCAACAAATTCCGATCCGTGTGTGTATACCTGTAATGAAGGAGATGATAGAGTTTATTTGGCTGTTTACGTAGATGATTTGACTCTTGCTTCGAAAAATGTAGAAAAACTTGTAGAAATTAAAGAGAAAATAATGAATACTTTTAAAACCAAAGACATGGGACGCATTCATTACTGTTTAGGCATTGAATTTAATTATGAAAAGCGAGGTATAATGCACCTATCCCAACGTAAATACATTCTTGAGTTACTCAAAAGATTCGGAATGGAAGAATGTAAACCTATCGCGACACCCATCGAATCCAACAACGAATTTCAGGAAGAATGTACCGTTAAGGAGATGAAACGATTTCCGTACAGATCACTAATGGGGTCTCTTTTGTACTTGGCTATTGGCACACGACCAGACATTTGCTTTGCAGTGAATTTCATGAGTCAATTCAATACTAAATACAATGAGACACATTGGAGGGCTGCAAAACGAATCCTCAGATACCTAAAAGGGACGCTGGACACGAAGTTGACTTATAGAAGGTCTGATGAGCCATTGTGCGGTTTTGCAGATGCGGATTGGGGTAATTGCAGTTTGGATCGACGATCCTATAGTGGCATGCTCTTCCAGATGTCTAGCGCAGCAATCTCTTGGGAAAGCCGAAAACAACGATCGGTCGCTACATCAAGTACCGAAGCTGAGTATTACTGCATGACTGAGGCAATTAAAGAAGCATTGTACTTGAAGAGATTTTTGAGAGATCTGGGTCATCCACCTGTGGGAGCGATCACCATCTATAATGACAACCAAGGAGCTCAGAAGCTAATCGAAAATCCGGTTCATCACTCAAGAACGAAACACATCGATATCAGGCAAAGGTTCATAAGAGAAGCAGTTGATAAAGAAGATGTTAAGTTTTCGTACATGCCAACAGAACAGATGCCGGCAGATCTCTTGACGAAAGGAATACCGCGACCTAGAGGTGAAGATTGCAAACGGGCTATGGGACTAACGACATGCACTTGAGGGGACGTGTTGAAGAATCAAGTCCACGTCGTTATTTTGATTATTTTCAACAGGTGTTGTTTTTACTTTTGTAGTTAAGAAATAAAATAAATGTTTCTCATTCTGTGAGAAAAAGTTGAATTGAATAGTGTGTTTATTATAAAAACAACTCTGCAAGAAAGCCGTGTCCTTTGCTGATGGGTGATCAATAGGGAAAAATAATATAAACCAATGAGTAATAATTTGCGATCTGTGATTCATTTATCGACTTCCAAGGGCAAAACTGTAACCTAAACTTGTGATGAACTGAAAATAGTTACGACAGTTGATTGGGACTGGGGTCAACTGGAAATTCAACACCTTCTTCGCCGAGATTCGGTAAATTTATTACCTTCTTCGGGGCTTGTTTTTTGAATTGCTTGATGTTTTATTTAGTGAAACGACCAAACGTCAAAATAAAAAGAGATGGTGGAGATAATTACACACGATCAAAATTGTATGGTAAAATGAAACAATGAATAAACACCAAACACCGGCTTTTGGTACAGAACAATAAATTATACAGATATAACGACTCGTAGCTTCTGGAGAATTGATTCTGTATAAGCTTCGAGTCGTAATATCTGTATAATTTATTGTTCTGTACAAAAAGCCGGTGTTTTTATTCATTTTGCTTCCGAGTCTACCAAGGTAGCGGAAGCTTTGTTTTCACTTTTCAAGGATGAAAAAAAAAAGTTCTCCAAAATCAAAATTTTCACTCGCGTTTTGCGTTTTAGACCTTTCTGAACAATTTTGGTTCCGTGTCTGTGTGTCTGTGTGTCTGTCTGTCTGTCTGTCTGTCTGTCTGTCTGTCTGTCTGTCTGTCATGAATTCCTTGTAACGCGCATAACTATACGAAGTTATGGTCCGATTTCTATGAAATTTTCAGGGATTGTGCAAATTGGCGTGTAGACGGTCCCCTATGAAAATCATTATCCCCGGACTGATAGAAGCGACTGCGCATGCGCAAACGTGAATTCCTTGTAACGGCCATAACTTCGACATTTTCCATTCGATTTCAATGAAATTTTCAGGGATTATGCGAATTAGGTTGTACATGGTCCCTTATGAGAATCACCACCTTTGGACTGATAGTAGCCACTGCGCATGCGCAAACGTGAATTTCCTTGTAACGGCCATAACTTCTACATTTTCCATTCGATTTCAATGAAATTTTCAGGGATGATGCGGATTAGATTGTAGATGGTCCCCAATGAAGATCATCACCCCCGGACTGATAGTAGCCGCTGCGCATGCGCAAACGTGAATTTCCTTGTACCGGCCATAACTTCCACATTTTCTACCCGATTTCAATGACATTTTCAGGGATTATGCGGATTAGGTTGTAGATGGTCCCCAATGAAAATCAAGGCCTTAAAATTTACAGTAGCCTCTGCGCATGTGCAAACGTAAAATCCCTGTAACAGCCATAACACTTACATTTTTCATCCGAATTTGATGAAATTTTCTTGGATTGTCCAGATTAGCGTGTAGATGGTCCCCTATGAGGGTAGTGAAAGGTACTTAGAGATTGGTGTTTTGAGATTAACTACTATGCATCGGATCATCTATATAATAGGGTTATGGATACGAGGAAGCTATGTGCCACACCCACTTGGCAGACGTTTTGGTTTAATATTTTTATAATAAGCCTTTGGAATCGAGCAAGAAATTTTTTTTTAATCCCCCCTCAAAATTTGATGTTTACGTTTCAAGGTACATAGAATCCGAAAATTCAATAAAAAAAATTTCCGTCCGTCCGCCGTACGCCGTACGCGGCACTTTTCTTAGCAACACTGGACCGATTTGGTTCAAATTTGGTATATGGGCTCCATTTGGGGTCTACTTGTGCCGCGAAGCTTTTGGTTGATGTCAGTCACTTCTAAGGGGTGAAAATTGAAGGTTGAAATTCTCAAGAGTGCCCTAGCTCGAAAACTCTCGAAATGAATATATATTTTTTTCACCAATTTTAAATAGTATAGAATTTAAAAAAATTTTTTGAGACCACCCGGAGCTCTACAGGACAAACCGTTCGCTCCCTACGAGTACTTAAGGGCTTTCCTCCGATAAAACAGAATAACGAGTGTGAATCACAAAAGAGGTCTAATCTCCGTTCAAATTTTATCTGACTAAAATGCGATCGCTGCTCATTTCTTCGATTTGTATACAGTTTTGCTTTCTGTGCAACCAGTAATCAAATTTCCATATGAAGCTCCCTATTTTTTGAATCTATTGTGAAGCGTTTAGTTCTTTTTAATAAACTTGATTGTGAAGGTGTGAAGGCAGTATGGTGTGGTAGGTAGTACCTACCAATGGTTGGTAGGAAAAAAAAAGTAGGTGAAAAAAGTTGGTAGGTATAAAAAAAATTTGTTAGGTAAAAAAATAGGTAAACAAAGTTGGAAGGTAAAAAAACGCTGCAAATCATTGCCCAAAGGTTCATTGTTTTCTGTATAGATCACCCTTCTGTATAGATCCCTCTTTTGAAAATTTTAACCCTTCATTTCCATTTGGTTGGTGGTTGGGGTTGACATTTTCAAAAATGCCCTAGTAGGTAGTAGTTACCTACGGTTGGTAAGGAGGGATTTATACAGAAGGGTGATCTATACAGAAAATAATAAACCTTTGGGCAATGATTTGCAGCGTTTTTATTTTACCATGAAATTTTGATCTTCTATAATTATGGTGGCGTCTCCACCCATAGAGTTTATCTCCAGGAATCCTTCAATCGACCTTCATTTTGAAGGGAGAATCCAGACATCCTTGACCCCAGTCCCATTCAATTGACATAGTCTGTTTGTTGGGTCGATCTACGAGTACATAATTTGCTGAAAAACCCACATAATTTGCGATGACAAACCCATTGGTGCGTTGTTGGTTAGCATTTGCCCCCCACTTTCGCCATGGGCGGTCAAAAAACTAATAACAAACCGCAGGTGGTTGAATCTGCGACTGGCAAATCCATCATAACACTTAATAGGTACCTAGAAAACAACATAATCTACCAGTTGAAACAATGTCTTCCCGTCTTCCCCTGATTTGAGGGCTGGTGTTGCCAAAACACTTTTCCATTCAAAGGGATTTTATTAAATTCTAACTTGAAACTTATTCTTTTGCATACCCCTCGTACTCTTTCCTAATATCTATAATAATTATGTGTTTGATATTTCTAGGGGTTGCAGAAGACAATTAAGTTATTAGGCGGTCCCAGTTACACCTGTGAGCTTCCTAACTTCAACCACTTGGACGTCGCAGCGGGGTCGACTTTCAGATTCGTTTTGCCCGACGTGATCAACCTTTTGGATTCCCTCACAGGACGAAGTAACGACACGGAGAAATTCAAATCCGGCAAGTGTCCGTCGATGGAGTGGATCAGGCATCTTAACTGACGAGCAACCGAATAATTCTACAGATCACACGCGTTTTGTAAATAATGACATTTTTAATGTAATAATTTATTGTTTCTACTTTTGGTTTATTATAATAATAAATCTTTGATTCGAGCCAGAAATTTCTCTTTTAACACCCCTTAAAATTGGATATTTTACGTTTCACAGTATGTATGTGGAATCCGAAAATGGAATATAAAAAAATCCGTCCGTCCTCCGTTCACGGCACTTTTTGCTTCCGAGTCTACCAAGGTAGCGGAAGCTTTGTTTTCACTTTTCAAGGTTGAAAAAAAAGTTCTGCAAAATCAAAATTTCCACTCGCGTTTTACGTTTCAGACCTTTCTGAACAATTTTGATTCCGTGTCTGTCCGTGTGTCTGTCATGAAATCCTCGTAACCGTCATAACTATACGAAGTAATTGTCCGATAATTGTCCGAGTTATTATCTGAAATTTCGATGAAATTTTCAGGGATTGAGCGGGTTGGCGTGTAGACGGTTCTCTATGAAAATCATAACCCCCGGAGTGATAGTAGCCGCTGCGCATGCGCAAACGAGAACTCCTGATCACAGCCATAACTTCTACATTTCTAATTCGATTTCGGTGAAATTTACATGGATTTTGCAGGTTTGCGTGTAGACGGTTCCCTATGAAAATCACCACCCCCGGACTGATAGTAGCCGCTGCGCATGCGTAAACGAGAAATCCTTGCCACAGCCATAACTTCTACATTTCTCATCCGATTTCAATGAAATTTTCAGGGATTTTGCGGGTTTGCGTGTAGATGGTCCCTATGAAAATCACCCCCGGACTGATAGAACCCGCAAAATACAACAACAACTTCTACATTTTCCTTCAATATTCAGAGGTTATTTATCTATACAATCGGGTTATGGATACGAGGAAGCTATGTGCCTCACCCACTTGGCAGACTTTTTTTAAATTCAGAAATACTCGTATTCAAGAAAACTATTATTGACCTTGATGATTATAGCTTGAAAATTCATTGAAGAAATTAAAGAGTTTAGTGTAATAAGCCATTAGGAATTGTGCCCTGGGGATATCTTCTTTTGCGTTTTTCTTAAAACTCCGTTTTTGGACACACCGCCTTTGTCCTTAAAGGTATCGCTATCATCGATTTGCCAAGACACCATTTCTGGTACCACTGTACCACTATCTGCCATCATGGTGATTCTGTTTTGGTTGAACTATCATAATTGAATAGGTAGTACAATAACGGTTAAGCGGCTGTTTATCCAGAGTATAGAGGCATAATAAGCGTCCAGCATTGTAAACATAACAGTTTCAAAAATTTGAATTTTCCTTGACCGCCTGTTCCTTTAAATGATTCACTGACCTATCGTAGTGTGCCCTAACCATCCCTAACCATCGAATTTGAACAGTGTTTCAAAATCCACGATCTATGATACCCAACATCAGAATTAAATCCCCCCCCCCCCCCAACAACCCAACAGCGGTCGTAACGATGGACTTGTATCTGTTAGTTTGATAGGTAGTCCGTAGAAGATCACATCTGCACTCAGGGTGAAACATCCAAAAACTCACGCAACGCGCGGTGTGAGGTAGAAGATAGAAGTTTTCACTTTTCAAGGGCGAAAAAAAAGTTTTCCAAAATGGAAGTTTCCACTCGCGTTTTACGTTTCAGACCTTTCTGAATAATTTTGGTTCCGTCTGTCTGTGTGTCTGTCATGAAATCCTTGTAACCGGCATAACTATACGAAGTTATTGTCCGATTTCGATGAAATTTTCAGGGATTGTGCGGGTTGGCGTGTCCCCTACGAAAATTATCACAATTTTCATTTTTGGAAAACGCATTGATATCAGACATTTTGTGCTGAATCCGAATGTACCATATATTACTACCATATATCAAAAAATGATCCACTCGAAAAAGTTAGAAAAAATTGAATTATGTCACTTATCTACCAGTTGTGATCTAATACTAACCAATGGCACAATGAGCTGTGCACAAGGTTGAAAGAATGGTTCATTGTAATTTTTAATTGAAAGTAGACCTCATCCTGAAATTGTTGACGTCAACCGCACAGTCTTAAGACGAGTAGACCTTTCCCTTTGCATTTTCATAGTTTCAAATACTGTTCAGTTACTGTGAACAGGAGAGAAGTCCCAAAATATCAAATAAGCTCATCGCTAGTTGATACGAGCATAACAATAATAAAAAGATGTGATATCACTTGATATGCACTGTTAAATTCTATTGTACAGGAAAAATATTGTTAGTTTTTTATGTGATTTAAATTCATTCATCATCATTTCATTCATTCAATCATTGACTTCCCCTCTTTTCGTTTATCATTTTCAATAATGAACCTTTGGAATCGACCAAGAAAAAATTTTTTTAACACCCCCTCAAAATTTGATGGTTTACGTTTCAAGGTACGTAGAATCCAGAAATCGAATAAAAATTTGGCCGTCCGTCCGCCGTCCGCCGTCCGCCGTACGCCGTACGCGGCACTTTTGCCACTTAGCATTGACCGATTTTGATGAAATTTTGTATGTAGGCTCCATTTGGGGTCTAGTTGTGCCCCGAAGCTTTTGGTTGATGTAGGTCAGTTCTAAGGGTTCCAAAATCAATTTTGAAATTTTGAAAACGCCCTAACTCAAAAAAATTTGATATAAAGGTATTGTTTTTCCTTCAATTTAAGATTCTATAAAATTTTTAGAATTTTTTGAGACCACCCAGAGCTCTGTAGGACAAACCGTTCGCTCGCTACGAGAATTTAAAGTTTGGACGTACGATGAATCAGAAACACGAGTGTGAATCGCAAAAGAGGCCTAATCTCCGTTCAAATTACAGCTGACCGAAATGAGATCGATGTTTTTCTTCATGTTGGATGGTTGGTGGCTTTGCAGACGAGTGATCTATATAGAAAAATAAAAAAATAATAAACCATTGTGTAATAATTTGCAGCGTTTTTCATCTAGATTTTAACGCACTTTGGAAAAATTAAATTATTGCAATACCCTCAAAATTCACAGTATCTAGCTTCGAAAATTATTTTGAAATACCTAACGACATGATATGTCACTCCGGACGACAATTTGAATACGTACGTAATAATTGTATCATGAACAAAAGAAGGTCAAACGAAATTTCCTGTGGTAATCGTGCAGTACCGTATAAGCATATAAGCATATAAGACTAAGAACTTTTCCAGTGGTTCTTATTCATTGCCACAAATTTCCCTGATTTTAATAAGACTGTTAGAAACGTGTTCTGTGATGTAAAATGTGCCATCTGCACCTCAGGTTGTAATTTTTTTTAATTGTTTTTAAAGTAGAAAAATGTATCTGCATATTTTCTAGTCGCAGAATAATACTCATTGGTGTTATTGTTACCTTTTCTAGTGTTTATTGTGATATAAAAGTTACCTATTGTACCCAAGATAGAAGAAGTCATTAAAAACACGATTTTTTCAGAACACATGCAATATTCACTCTCCCAAAAAATAATTTGAATGGTTTTGTTATTGGAATTTTTTAAAAACCTTTCAAGTGTTCGGAATTACCTGCGGGAAAACAAAAAACCGTGTTGCATTGAGTTTTAAAGCGGTGTTCGGAATTATCTACACCATGTATCAAATTCCGAACTTTTCAACTAAAAAAAAAGGTACTTGATACCCAAATAAATTTTTGATTTTGTGATTTTCTGAGAGAAGAGGAGTGATTCCATCGAAATCAATTTTTTCAGATTTTTCAGACTGTTTTAAGTATACGAAAAAAAGGAAAAACTGTCAAAATTGTTCGGAATTACCTACATTTACGGTACCTATATGTTGGTGTGGTGTACGGCAAATAGGAAAAAAATGAAAGTTTACGTGTGGTTACCTACTCTATAAATTCGGGGTGACGAGAGTACTTTTTGAGATTAAAAAAATTATCCAAGAGGTTGATACTTGGTATAATTTTAACGAAACGTGCTATGTGGCAGACCACAAGGTGACTACTCTGTCAAGTACCTTATATTTCGATTTTTTTAACCATAGCTTTGAAGATTTCCTTGAAAATTCGCCCATTAACTCGTACTACATAAATGGACTTTTCCCGTACTATCCACAGAAGATAAATATTCCTATCATGACTGTAGGAGTTAATATGCTGAGGACTTGCCAAGGTGACAAAACGCGTAAAACCAATTATAAAAAAAAGAAGGGCGAATGAAATTACCCGTGGCACTTTCCATATGCATGAGTTCCATCAGTTCACTGGTATTGACTTGATAAGAGGGGAGAAATGATGAGGGTAATCTTCTTGGGATTTTTGGAGTTGATTTAAGCGCTAAACGTCAAATGGCCATCAATATGAGCAGTTCGAATTTTCTTTTCGTTTTGTGTCTCGTGTGTGGTGCAGTAGCTGCTGGATTATGTCAATCACGAGGAAAAACCATATTTCCACACACTTTTGGGCTGAATACGATTGTGAGTAACTCTTGATTTTTATAATATAATACCATTAAATCGTATCATGTTTTGGAAATCTCAATGAGAGCATTATTTACAACTCAAAAACATGTATAACGCGCTTTCTATTGCCCTACATGGTTACGATAAGAATGAATGATTCGTTTGTTTGCAGAGGCTGTTGATCGAAGGAAATGGTTACGGCTACGAGAATTACACTGTCACCACAGAAGATGGCTATTTGTTGAATCTCAACCGAATTGTCCACCCGAACAGAACAGGTTCTGACCGTGGATACCCTCTTCTACTGGTCAATGGATACTTCATGCAGTCAGAAGCATGGCTCGTGCAACACGAACTTGATTCCAACTTAGGTAAATGCAAAACAATCGGCATTCGGCTCAGTTAAGCGCTATGACCACTCGAATATCGGATGACATTTTATCTCCGTGTCTACCAAGGTTGAGGAAGCAATGTTTTCACTTTTCAAGTTAAAAGGAATCAACTTTGTACGTTGTTAACCTTCGTGAACAATTTTGGTTTCGTTGCCAATCGCCGATTCATCCACCTGTATTTTGACCTCTGAATTGAGGTCCAGACGGAGGTTAAGAATGCACCGTTGGGCTTGACATCAATCTTCTGCCATAACTTTTGACAGTCCATCACAAATTTAGGTAACAGTTTTGCCCTTGGCAGTCAAAAAACGAATCACAACTTAGCGGGTGAACGAAACGGCGATTGGCAACAATACCATCACAACTCTGAATAGTTAGTAAATAGTATAACAAATCCTTTTAACGGGCGGAACTATGCTAAGTTACAGTCTGATATTGATGAAATTTGTGTGGGGTTGACGTTTAGACAGCCCCCAACAAAACTCATCACACCCGGATCGATAGTAGCCTCTGCGCATGCACAAAAACGTGAAATCCTAACAACCAAAGCTTATAATGTCTCCTACCGAATTCGGTGAAACCTTCTGGGATTATGTGAGTTGGGGAGTTGGTGGAGGGTAGTGTAGAGAATTTGAGAGATTTTGGGATTGTCTACCTTGCATCGGAGAAAGCTATGTGCCAAACAAACACGGCATAGTTTTTTTTTTCTTCAAAAACTGACATTACCTAGTGTAAAGGAACTAATGTTGGAGTTCTTTACTAAATTGCCTTTCCTAATGTATAACTTGGTACTAGCTTTAAAATTGGTTGAATTTAATTTGGAAGTAGAAGGAGGTTGTACACACAAATAGCAGGTGTTACCGTGGGGGTCCCACACCCAAGCAAGTAATTTATGATGTACTGGAGGTGGAAAGGAATAGCAGGTGTTACCAGGGACGTGTCCCTGTACAAGGACTCTGTCAATAACTCTAAGAGGGATTAACCAAAATAGACCAAAAAGATTTGGAGAGGTTTTAGATTTTTAGATAATTGAGACACGAAGTTGAGAGAGAGAATAGTTTCTGTCTCAGAGCTTCCACCCAGACTCCCCCTGACTTCCTATCTCGGCTTGAGCCGTCGGTTATTTATGAGGGTCCCACCACCCACCTTCTCGTCCCTTTCCGTAGATTTGATCGAGTTGAATTTTGTGTCACACTGTTATAGGTTGGTACCTATAGATTTCCATTCATGGGAATAATCACAGTTTTATCTGTAATGGTTTGTTCCAGGATTTGTGTTTGCCGATAAAGGTTACGATGTTTGGTTAGGAGACCAAAGAGGTACAGAGAGGTCAAAAGGCCATATCAACAAAACTATAGACGAATCCAAATTGTGGGATTTCACGTAAGTAGTTTCACTCAAATTTAGAACATCTCTACTTATAACCCCATATTGGGAATACTCATCATACATTATACTTATATATTAAAGCCATCATGTAGGTATCAATTGCTATCATGATAATCTCTAACTTTAGTTCATAAACAATCCAATTTTTCTCACTTTACTAATGAAGCATTCGTAATGTCATTGATGGAAATCTGCGCACAACTAATCTAACCACGATTTAAAATAATCATTGTTTTATTTAATCGTCAATTTGAATCAGCAATCTACAAAATCCGACTTACCCAAAACGCTGTTTGGTGAACCGATAATTTATGAGGGCAATTGATGACGCAGGTATTGATGAGCATTACTACCCGATGGTTCAATATGTTACAATCGATACCTACTTGATGATTACTTGAGTATGCAAGATTCACAGTTGAAAAATAATGTAATACAACTTTAATCCTATGCAAACAGTGAAACATAATTGCATTTCCTCTCCCTGACGTCTGAATATGCTGGTTAACATTTTTACTTTAGGAACTGTTCTTGAATGATTACCTGTAGTGTACACCGTACCCCTGAGACCTCATGAGACCTTGATCATCATCCTTCAACTTTTTCATAGTGTACAAGTACTTAATGATAATATAGGAACCTATTTAAAAAGTAATTAATGAATTATCCTCCTACTGCATAGTTACCACGAGACTGGAGTATATGATTTCCCAGCCTTCATAGACTTCATTCTGAACAAGACCAACCACGAAGACTTGATATTCAGCTGCATGTCGCTCGGGTGCACTTTCCACTCGGTGCTTGGTTCGAAAAGGCCTTCATACAACCAAAAAATCAGGGCGGCCATTTACTTCGTCCCTGTCATCAGCAACAATCGCCAACCAGAAGAACTTAATTCATTCGTGTATCTAATGCTTAGGACGGTACCAGCGCTAACAGTAAGTCATTTTGGTTTATTATTTTCAACAATGAACCTTTGGGAATTACCAAGAAAAAAAAATTTTAACACCCCCTCAAAATTTGATGGTTTACGTTTCAAGGTACGTACAATCCAAAAATCGAATACAAATTTGGCCGTCCGTCCGCCGTTCGCGGCACTTTTGCCACTTAGCATTGACCGATTTTGATGAAATTTGGTACGTTTGGTCATTTGGGGTCTAGTTGTGCCCGAAGATTTTGGTTCATGTAGGTCACTTCTAAGGGTTCAAAAATGAATTTTGAAATTTTGAAAACGCCCTAACTCAAAAAATTTTGATGTAAAGGTATTGTTTTTACTTCAATTTAAGATTCTGTAGAATTTTTAGAATTTTTTGGGACCACGCGGAGCTCTGTAGGACAAACCGTTCGCTCCCTACGAGAATTTAAAGGTTTAACGTACGATAAATCAGAAACACGAGTGTGAATCGCAGAAGAGCCCTAATCTCCGTTTAAATTTTAGCTGACCGAAATGCGATCGATGTTTTTCTTCATGTTGGATGGTTGGTGACTCATCAGACGAGTAATCTATATAAAAATAATAAACCGTTGTGTAATAATTTGCAGCGTTTTTGGTTCTGTTGGTATTCTGAAATTCAATTATGGAGAGGAATCCTATTGCTGACAATAAGCTTCGTTTTCGGTTTATTATTTTCAGTAACAAACTGTTTGAATCAAGAAAAAAAATCAACTCCCTTCGTAGTTTGATAGTTTACGTTCGAGGTACGTAAACTCCAAGAATCAAATGAAACAAATTTCTTGGCGGCTGAAATTGAAGATAGGTGGTTTTTAGACGAGTAAAATGCGAGTCGGGTGATCTTTACGAAAAGAAAAAAAATGGAGAAAGTATCAACCCTTTACGCTGATGCATTGTGACATGGATATGTCTCTTTGCCCTAGGTAAGGATTAATTTGCAGCATCGCTTCTCGAACCGTCATGTAAAACATCGATTTCACCTCACAACTACCCCTGGTTACCACACTCGATGCTAGCAAACAAACATCTTTAAAAAAATTATAGAGACTGTTCGAAGGAAAATTATTCATGTCAAATCCTCGTAATCAGGGAAATGTTACTCAGCTGTTTTCCACCAACAGAAGTCGTTATCCACTCGTTGGAAACCTCTCGATTTACGCGAAAATTTTTATGGAAAATGGAGCCAAAATACCTTATTTTATAAAAAACGGTCCAAGGGAGCTGCTCTAAAAGGCCTTTCACATTTCCTACGGAAAATGTTTTATTCGATTCTTGGGTTTTACGAACCAGGAGACGTAAACCATCAAATTGTGAGGGGGGGGTACTACTTTTTTCTGGCTCGATTCCAAAGGTATATTATTGAAAATAATAAACCAAAAATCGAAAAAAATCAACATTGCGATTACTTTTTTGAGTCAAATACACATTTTTTGATTTGGTGTAAAATTCTATCTTGACCTTATTAATATATGCGGAATCAGCAAGAAATTTCTTTTAAGCATATCCACTTTATAAAGTAGAAGAATATTTATATTATAGTTCAACAATGGGTAAAAATCGGTTAAAATATTTCTATGAAAGTTTCCTCATTCACTCATACAGCACAAATGGGACTTGTTTACGTAGGAGATTTCGGAGAAGTCTGGCCGGATCGAATGGCACCCGAACCTTGGAAATCTCAAGAAAGAATTCTACCATGTCTGCCGTTTACTTGGTTATAATTTATACCGGCTGTTCGCTAAAATCATGTTTGGTTCTGGTTTTCATATACCACACGTAAGTTGACCTATGCAACTAGAATGACAAGTTGTGAATCGAATTATGATTATCCAGTGCCTTGCAGTGAATTTTATCATGCGTTTTTTCCATTTTAGGAGAAAATGTGCAACGTTATAGCTCTCTCAATGGGAGGTGCAAGTTCTAGAGTTACTAAACACATTGTTCAAGTGTTCGACAACGGTAATTACTTTCACTCTATTGTTACCTAAATAAGCTTGATTTTTGTGTCTTTTCTATTTGCTCTACACCGAAGAAGATTATTACATCGAAACTATAAGGAAGAAACAATTTAATAATAAAGTAGTAGTTTGAACTCCAACTTCTTTCAGAAGTAATATCGTCTATGCAGTCTGTATTTATTTCATTCTTGATTCTTCTTATGATTTTCCTTTATCAACCTTTACCAACATGTCATAAGAATGTTACTTCAAATATGCAAGAGACCAAGTCTATTCAATTTCCTTAAAATTTATTTTTCAGCTGGTTTTTCCGAGTTTGATTACGGCAGAGAGGAAAACCTGAAGAAGTACGGCACGGCGCTGCCCCCTCTGTATGATTTGAAAAAAATCACAACTCCAATCGCTTTTTACTATAGCGATATTGACCAATTTACCAGTCCCAAAGTAAGCACTAGTCAGCAGCATTCAGTGTTAAAAACTGGCTTTTAATATCTCTTATCTCCTCATCTATCGTCAACTGTGTTCAGGGTGATGCAGATTGAACAATATTGACTCAAAATATTATCTATGGTTTTTTAAAAATTCGATCTCGTATTGAAGTGACGAACAAGGAACAAAGTTGGCTACCAATAAATGAAAACGAAAAAATATGGTTTATTGGTAGATAAGCCGTGTCCTTTGCTGATGGGTGATCAATAGGGAAAAATAATATAAACCAATGAGTAATAATTTGCGATCTGTGATTCATTTATCGACTTCCAAGGGCAAAACTGTAACCTAAACTTGTGATGAACTGAAAATAGTTACGACAGTTGATTGGGACTGGGGTCAACTGGAAATTCAACACCTTCTTCGCCGAGATTCGGTAAATTTATTACCTTCTTCGGGGCTTGTTTTTTGAAAAGCTTGATGTTTTATTTAGTGAAACGACCAAACGTCAAAATAAAAAGAGATGGTGGAGATAATTACACACGATCAAAATTGTATGGTAAAATGAAACAATGAATAAACACCAAACACCGGCTTTTGGTACAGAACAATAAATTATACAGATATAACGACTCGTAGCTTCTGGAGAATTGATTCTGTATAAGCTTCGAGTCGTAATATCTGTATAATTTATTGTTCTGTACAAAAAGCCGGTGTTTTTATTCATTTTGCTTCCGAGTCTACCAAGGTAGCGGAAGCTTTGTTTTCACTTTTCAAGGATGAAAAAAAAAAGTTCTCCAAAATCAAAATTTTCACTCGCGTTTTGCGTTTTAGACCTTTCTGAACAATTTTGGTTCCGTGTCTGTGTGTCTGTGTGTCTGTCTGTCTGTCTGTCTGTCTGTCTGTCTGTCTGTCTGTCTGTCATGAATTCCTTGTAACGCGCATAACTATACGAAGTTATGGTCCGATTTCTATGAAATTTTCAGGGATTGTGCAAATTGGCGTGTAGACGGTCCCCTATGAAAATCATTATCCCCGGACTGATAGAAGCGACTGCGCATGCGCAAACGTGAATTCCTTGTAACGGCCATAACTTCGACATTTTCCATTCGATTTCAATGAAATTTTCAGGGATTATGCGAATTAGGTTGTACATGGTCCCTTATGAGAATCACCACCTTTGGACTGATAGTAGCCACTGCGCATGCGCAAACGTGAATTTCCTTGTAACGGCCATAACTTCTACATTTTCCATTCGATTTCAATGAAATTTTCAGGGATGATGCGGATTAGATTGTAGATGGTCCCCAATGAAGATCATCACCCCCGGACTGATAGTAGCCGCTGCGCATGCGCAAACGTGAATTTCCTTGTACCGGCCATAACTTCCACATTTTCTACCCGATTTCAATGACATTTTCAGGGATTATGCGGATTAGGTTGTAGATGGTCCCCAATGAAAATCAAGGCCTTAAAATTTACAGTAGCCTCTGCGCATGTGCAAACGTAAAATCCCTGTAACAGCCATAACACTTACATTTTTCATCCGAATTTGATGAAATTTTCTTGGATTGTCCAGATTAGCGTGTAGATGGTCCCCTATGAGGGTAGTGAAAGGTACTTAGAGATTGGTGTTTTGAGATTAACTACTATGCATCGGATCATCTATATAATAGGGTTATGGATACGAGGAAGCTATGTGCCACACCCACTTGGCAGACGTTTTGGTTTAATATTTTTATAATAAGCCTTTGGAATCGAGCAAGAAATTTTTTTTTAATCCCCCCTCAAAATTTGATGTTTACGTTTCAAGGTACATAGAATCCGAAAATTCAATAAAAAAAATTTCCGTCCGTCCGCCGTACGCCGTACGCGGCACTTTTCTTAGCAACACTGGACCGATTTGGTTCAAATTTGGTATATGGGCTCCATTTGGGGTCTACTTGTGCCGCGAAGCTTTTGGTTGATGTCAGTCACTTCTAAGGGGTGAAAATTGAAGGTTGAAATTCTCAAGAGTGCCCTAGCTCGAAAACTCTCGAAATGAATATATATTTTTTTCACCAATTTTAAATAGTATAGAATTTAAAAAATTTTGAGACCACCCGGAGCTCTACAGGACAAACCGTTCGCTCCCTACGAGTACTTAAGGGCTTTCCTCCGATAAAACAGAATAACGAGTGTGAATCACAAAAGAGGTCTAATCTCCGTTCAAATTTTATCTGACTAAAATGCGATCGCTGCTCATTTCTTCGATTTGTATACAGTTTTGCTTTCTGTGCAACCAGTAATCAAATTTCCATATGAAGCTCCCTATTTTTTGAATCTATTGTGAAGCGTTTAGTTCTTTTTAATAAACTTGATTGTGAAGGTGTGAAGGCAGTATGGTGTGGTAGGTAGTACCTACCAATGGTTGGTAGGAAAAAAAAAGTAGGTGAAAAAAGTTGGTAGGTATAAAAAAAATTTGTTAGGTAAAAAAATAGGTAAACAAAGTTGGAAGGTAAAAAAACGCTGCAAATCATTGCCCAAAGGTTCATTGTTTTCTGTATAGATCACCCTTCTGTATAGATCCCTCTTTTGACAATTTTAACCCTTCATTTCCATTTGGTTGGTGGTTGGGGTTGACATTTTCAAAAATGCCCTAGTAGGTAGTAGTTACCTACGGTTGGTAGGGAGGGATTTATACAGAAGGGTGATCTATACAGAAAATAATAAACCTTTGGGCAATGATTTGCAGCGTTTTTATTTTACCATGAAATTTTGATCTTCTATAATTATGGTGGCGTCTCCACCCATAGAGTTTATCTCCAGGAATCCTTCAATCGACCTTCATTTTGAAGGGAGAATCCAGACATCCTTGACCCCAGTCCCATTCAATTGACATAGTCTGTTTGTTGGGTCGATCTACGAGTACATAATTTGCTGAAAAACCCACATAATTTGCGATGACAAACCCATTGGTGCGTTGTTGGTTAGCATTTGCCCCCCACTTTCGCCATGGGCGGTCAAAAAACTAATAACAAACCGCAGGTGGTTGAATCTGCGACTGGCAAATCCATCATAACACTTAATAGGTACCTAGAAAACAACATAATCTACCAGTTGAAACAATGTCTTCCCGTCTTCCCCTGATTTGAGGGCTGGTGTTGCCAAAACACTTTTCCATTCAAAGGGATTTTATTAAATTCTAACTTGAAACTTATTCTTTTGCATACCCCTCGTACTCTTTCCTAATATCTATAATAATTATGTGTTTGATATTTCTAGGGGTTGCAGAAGACAATTAAGTTATTAGGCGGTCCCAGTTACACCTGTGAGCTTCCTAACTTCAACCACTTGGACGTCGCAGCGGGGTCGACTTTCAGATTCGTTTTGCCCGACGTGATCAACCTTTTGGATTCCCTCACAGGACGAAGTAACGACACGGAGAAATTCAAATCCGGCAAGTGTCCGTCGATGGAGTGGATCAGGCATCTTAACTGACGAGCAACCGAATAATTCTACAGATCACACGCGTTTTGTAAATAATGACATTTTTAATGTAATAATTTATTGTTTCTACTTTTGGTTTATTATAATAATAAATCTTTGATTCGAGCCAGAAATTTCTCTTTTAACACCCCTTAAATTGGATATTTTACGTTTCACAGTATGTATGTGGAATCCGAAAATGGAATATAAAAAAATCCGTCCGTCCTCCGTTCACGGCACTTTTGCTTCCGAGTCTACCAAGGTAGCGGAAGCTTTGTTTTCACTTTTCAAGGTTGAAAAAAAAGTTCTGCAAAATCAAAATTTCCACTCGCGTTTTACGTTTCAGACCTTTCTGAACAATTTTGATTCCGTGTCTGTCCGTGTGTCTGTCATGAAATCCTCGTAACCGTCATAACTATACGAAGTAATTGTCCGATAATTGTCCGAGTTATTATCTGAAATTTCGATGAAATTTTCAGGGATTGAGCGGGTTGGCGTGTAGACGGTTCTCTATGAAAATCATAACCCCCGGAGTGATAGTAGCCGCTGCGCATGCGCAAACGAGAACTCCTGATCACAGCCATAACTTCTACATTTCTAATTCGATTTCGGTGAAATTTACATGGATTTTGCAGGTTTGCGTGTAGACGGTTCCCTATGAAAATCACCACCCCCGGACTGATAGTAGCCGCTGCGCATGCGTAAACGAGAAATCCTTGCCACAGCCATAACTTCTACATTTCTCATCCGATTTCAATGAAATTTTCAGGGATTTTGCGGGTTTGCGTGTAGATGGTCCCTATGAAAATCACCCCCGGACTGATAGAACCCGCAAAATACAACAACAACTTCTACATTTTCCTTCAATATTCAGAGGTTATTTATCTATACAATCGGGTTATGGATACGAGGAAGCTATGTGCCTCACCCACTTGGCAGACTTTTTTTAAATTCAGAAATACTCGTATTCAAGAAAACTATTATTGACCTTGATGATTATAGCTTGAAAATTCATTGAAGAAATTAAAGAGTTTAGTGTAATAAGCCATTAGGAATTGTGCCCTGGGGATATCTTCTTTTGCGTTTTTCTTAAAACTCCGTTTTTTGGACACACCGCCTTTGTCCTTAAAGGTATCGCTATCATCGATTTGCCAAGACACCATTTCTGGTACCACTGTACCACTATCTGCCATCATGGTGATTCTGTTTTGGTTGAACTATCATAATTGAATAGGTAGTACAATAACGGTTAAGCGGCTGTTTATCCAGAGTATAGAGGCATAATAAGCGTCCAGCATTGTAAACATAACAGTTTCAAAAATTTGAATTTTCCTTGACCGCCTGTTCCTTTAAATGATTCACTGACCTATCGTAGTGTGCCCTAACCATCCCTAACCATCGAATTTGAACAGTGTTTCAAAATCCACGATCTATGATACCCAACATCAGAATTAAATCCCCCCCCCCCCCCCCCCCCCCCCCCAACAACCCAACAGCGGTCGTAACGATGGACTTGTATCTGTTAGTTTGATAGGTAGTCCGTAGAAGATCACATCTGCACTCAGGGTGAAACATCCAAAAACTCACGCAACGCGCGGTGTGAGGTAGAAGATAGAAGTTTTCACTTTTCAAGGGCGAAAAAAAAGTTTTCCAAAATGGAAATTTCCACTCGCGTTTTACGTTTCAGACCTTTCTGAATAATTTTGGTTCCGTCTGTCTGTGTGTCTGTCATGAAATCCTTGTAACCGGCATAACTATACGAAGTTATTGTCCGATTTCGATGAAATTTTCAGGGATTGTGCGGGTTGGCGTGTCCCCTACGAAAATTATCACAATTTTCATTTTTGGAAAACGCATTGATATCAGACATTTTGTGCTGAATCCGAATGTACCATATATTACTACCATATATCAAAAAATGATCCACTCGAAAAAGTTGGAAAAAATTGAATTATGTCACTTATCTACCAGTTGTGATCTAATACTAACCAATGGCACAATGAGCTGTGCACAAGGTTGAAAGAATGGTTCATTGTAATTTTTAATTGAAAGTAGACCTCATCCTGAAATTGTTGACGTCAACCGCACAGTCTTAAGACGAGTAGACCTTTCCCTTTGCATTTTCATAGTTTCAAATACTGTTCAGTTACTGTGAACAGGAGAGAAGTCCCAAAATATCAAATAAGCTCATCGCTAGTTGATACGAGCATAACAATAATAAAAAGATGTGATATCACTTGATATGCACTGTTAAATTCTATTGTACAGGAAAAATATTGTTAGTTTTTTATGTGATTTAAATTCATTCATCATCATTTCATTCATTCAATCATTGACTTCCCCTCTTTTCGTTTATCATTTTCAATAATGAACCTTTGGAATCGACCAAGAAAATTTTTTTTTAACACCCCCTCAAAATTTGATGGTTTACGTTTCAAGGTACGTAGAATCCAGAAATCGAATAAAAATTTGGCCGTCCGTCCGCCGTCCGCCGTCCGCCGTACGCCGTACGCGGCACTTTTGCCACTTAGCATTGACCGATTTTGATGAAATTTTGTATGTAGGCTCCATTTGGGGTCTAGTTGTGCCCCGAAGCTTTTGGTTGATGTAGGTCAGTTCTAAGGGTTCCAAAATCAATTTTGAAATTTTGAAAACGCCCTAACTCAAAAAAATTTGATATAAAGGTATTGTTTTTCCTTCAATTTAAGATTCTATAAAATTTTTAGAATTTTTTGAGACCACCCAGAGCTCTGTAGGACAAACCGTTCGCTCGCTACGAGAATTTAAAGTTTGGACGTACGATGAATCAGAAACACGAGTGTGAATCGCAAAAGAGGCCTAATCTCCGTTCAAATTACAGCTGACCGAATGAGATCGATGTTTTTCTTCATGTTGGATGGTTGGTGGCTTTGCAGACGAGTGATCTATATAGAAAAATAAAAAAATAATAAACCATTGTGTAATAATTTGCAGCGTTTTTCATCTAGATTTTAACGCACTTTGGAAAAATTAAATTATTGCAATACCCTCAAAATTCACAGTATCTAGCTTCGAAAATTATTTTGAAATACCTAACGACATGATATGTCACTCCGGACGACAATTTGAATACGTACGTAATAATTGTATCATGAACAAAAGAAGGTCAAACGAAATTTCCTGTGGTAATCGTGCAGTACCGTATAAGCATATAAGCATATAAGACTAAGAACAGTTCTTAGTCTTATATGCTTATATGCTTATACGGTACTGCACGATTACCACAGGAAATTTCGTTTGACCTTCTTTTGTTCATGATACAATTATTACGTAAGTAATGTAAGTTACTTTTCCAGTGGTTCTTATTCATTGCCACAAATTTCCCTGATTTTAATAAGACTGTTAGAAACGTGTTCTGTGATGTAAAATGTGCCATCTGCACCTCAGGTTGTAATTTTTTTTAATTGTTTTTAAAGTAGAAAAATGTATCTGCATATTTTCTAGTCGCAGAATAATACTCATTGGTGTTATTGTTACCTTTTCTAGTGTTTATTGTGATATAAAAGTTACCTATTGTACCCAAGATAGAAGAAGTCATTAAAAACACGATTTTTTCAGAACACATGCAATATTCACTCTCCCAAAAAATAATTTGAATGGTTTTGTTATTGGAATTTTTTAAAAACCTTTCAAGTGTTCGGAATTACCTGCGGGAAAACAAAAAACCGTGTTGCATTGAGTTTTAAAGCGGTGTTCGGAATTATCTACACCATGTATCAAATTCCGAACTTTTCAACTAAAAAAAAAGGTACTTGATACCCAAATAAATTTTTGATTTTGTGATTTTCTGAGAGAAGAGGAGTGATTCCATCGAAATCAATTTTTTCAGATTTTTCAGACTGTTTTAAGTATACGAAAAAAAGGAAAAACTGTCAAAATTGTTCGGAATTACCTACATTTACGGTACCTATATGTTGGTGTGGTGTACGGCAAATAGGAAAAAAATGAAAGTTTACGTGTGGTTACTTACTCTATAAATTCGGGGTGACGAGAGTACTTTTTGAGATTAAAAAAATTATCCAAGAGGTTGATACTTGGTATAATTTTAACGAACGTGCTATGTGGCAGACCACAAGGTGACTACTCTGTCAAGTACCTTATATTTCGATTTTTTTAACCATAGCTTTGAAGATTTCCTTGAAAATTCGCCCATTAACTCGTACTACATAAATGGACTTTTCCCGTACTATCCACAGAAGATAAATTTTCTAGCATGACTGTAGGAGTTAATATGCTGAGGACTTGCCAAGGTGACACAACGCGTAAAACCAATTATAAAAAAAAGAAGGGCGAATGAAATTACCCGTGGCACTTTCCATATGCATGAGTTCCATCAGTTCACTGGTATTGACTTGATAAGAGGGGAGAAATGATGAGGGTAATCTTCTTGGGATTTTTGGAGTTGATTTAGGCGCTAAACGCCAAATGGCCATCAATATGAGCAGTTCGAATTTTCTTTTCGTTTTGTGTCTCGTGTGTGGTGCAATTATAATTCCTGCTGGATTATGTCAATCACGAGGAAAAACCATATTTCCACGCACGTTTGGGCTAAATACGATTGTGAGTAACTCTTGATTTTTATAATATAATACCATTAAATCGTATCATGTTTTGGAAATCTCAATGAGAGCATTATTTACAACTCAAAAACACGTATAACGCCCTTTCTATTGCTCTACATGGTTACGATAAGAATGAATGATTCGTTTGTTTGCAGAGGCTGTTGATCGAAGGAAATGGTTACGGCTACGAGAATTACACTGTCACCACAGAAGATGGCTATTTGTTGAATCTCAACCGAATTGTCCACCCGAACAGAACAGGTTCTCACCGTGGATACCCTCTTCTACTGGTCAATGGATACTTCATGCAGTCAGAAGCATGGCTCGTGCAACAAGAACTTGATTCCAACTTAGGTAAATGCACAACAATCGGCATTCGGCTCAGTTAAGCGCTATGACCACTCGAATATCGGATGACATTTTATCTCCGTGTCTACCAAGGTAGAGGAAGCAATGTTTTCACTTTTCAAGTTAAAAGGAATCAACTTTGTACGTTGTTAACCTTCGTGAACAATTTTGGTTTCGTTGCCAGTCGCCGATTCATCCACCTGTATTTTGACCTCTGAATTGAGGTCCAGACGGAGGTTAAGAATGCACCGTTGGGCTTGACATCAATCTTCTGCCATAACTGTTGACAGTACATCACAAATTTATTGTAACAGTTTTGCCCTTGGCAGTCAAAAAACGAATCACAACTTAGGGGTGAACGAAACGGCGATTGGCAACAATACCATCACAACTCTGAATAGTTAGTAAATAGTATAACAAATCCTTTTAACGGGCAGAACTATGCTAAGTTACAGTCTGATATTGATGAAATTTGTGTGGGGTTGACGTTTAGACAGCCCCCAACAAAACTCATCACACCCGGATCGATAGTAGCCTCTGCGCATGCTCAAAAACGTGAAATCCCTTAACAACCAAAGCTTCTAATGTATCCAACCGAATTCGATGAAATTTCTGGGACTGTGTGAGTTGGGGAGTTGGTGGAGGGTAGTGTAGAGAATTTGAGAGATTTTGGGATTGTCTACCTTGCATCGGAGAAAGCTATGTGCCAAACAAACACGGCATAGTTTTTTTTTTCTTCAAAAACTGACATTACCTAGTGTAAAGGAACTAATGTTGGAGTTTTTTTTAAATTGCCTTTCCTGATATATAATTTGGTACTAGCTTTAAAATTGGTTGAATTTAATTTGGAAGTAGAAGGAGGTTGTACACACAAATTGCAGGTGTTACCGTGGGGGTCCCACACCCAAGCAAGTAATTTATGATGTACTGGAGGTGGAGAGGAATAGCAGGTGTTACTGTCAATAACTCTAAGAGGGATGAACCAAAACAGACCAAAAATATTTGGAGAGGTTTTAGATTTTTAGATAAGTGAAAACACGAAGTTGAGAGAGAGGAGAGTTTCTGACTCAGAGCTTCCACCTTGACTCCCCCTGACTTCCTATCTCGGCTTGAGCCGTCGGTTATTTAAGAGGGTCCCACCACCTCCCTCCTCGTCCCTTTCCGTAGATTTTGATCGAGTTCAATTTTGTGTCACACTGTTATAGGTTGGTACCTATAAATTTCCATTCATTGGAATAATCACAGTTTTATCTGTAATGGTTTGTTCCAGGATTTGTGTTTGCCGACAAAGGTTACGATGTTTGGTTAGGAGACCAAAGAGGTACAGAGAGGTCAAAAGGCCATATCAACAAAACTATAGACGAATCCAAATTGTGGGATTTCACGTGAGTAGTTTCACTCAAATTTAGAACATCTCTACTTATTACCCCATGTTGGAAATACTCACCATTCATTGTACTTATATATTAAACCATCATGTAGGTATCAATTGCTATCATGTTAATCTCTAACTTTAGTTCATAAACAGTCAAATTTTTCAGTCTCACTTTACTAATGAAGCATTCGTAATGTCATTGATGGACATTTGCGCACAACTATTCTAGCCACGATTTAAAATAATCATTGTTTTATTAAATTTTCAATTTGAATCAACAATCTATAAAATCCGACTTACCCAAAACGATGTTTGGTGAACCGATATTTTATGAGGGCAATTTATGACGCAGGAATTGATGAGCATTACTACCCGATGGTTCATTATGTTACAGTCGATACCTACTTGATGATTACTTGAGTATGCAAGATTCACAGTAGGGATGTCCGATACCTCAAAAGTATCGATATAATATCGTATCGATACATCTAGAAAGTATCAAAAAGTATCAATACGATACTTTCAAAAAATATCGATATTTTGAAGTATCGATACTTTTTGATACTTTCACAAAAAATGGGTGAAATTGTCGTTTATGTTCCTCTCCATCAGTGTGACATCTCTACATCACGGGAATAGTAATTAATATAGAATTAACAAAACAATAATTCACTCATTTTGTTATTTAAAAATTTGTTTTTGTTTAGGCACTTGTTCTCGTATTACACTGGTTTGGGTTAACATTTTGGTGGTCCTTCTTCGATTATGGAGGACAGCAGGTTATCATAGAGAGCTGGAGATGGAGACATCATCTTTGATTAATTTGTTGAAGTTTGTTGGTCTCCCAACAATCTACGTAGAGATAGAGGTACCATCCAGTAGGTACCTTCATGTATTAGGTGTTGAAACCATGGACCTAGTATCCCATAGATATAGATAATAGGTCCATGGTTGAAACAGATAAAATGTGAGATATAAAAAAGTATCGCCTCCGATACTGGAAAAAAAGTATCGGGAAAAAAGTATCGATATGTATCGATACTTTTTTCAAGAAGCATCGATACTTTCATGTATCGATACTTTTGGGACATCCCTAATTCACAGTTGAAAAATAGAGTAATACAATTTTAATCCTATGCAAACAGTAAAACGTAATTGGGTCATTTTCCTAGAAAGGGACAATCGGTATCCCAAGATTTCAGAATACTTAAAGTTCGACTCAAGTTCTGCCAAAAATCAGGGATTAACCTCACACCATACTGATTGAATTTTGACGAAAGAACACACAGTGGGACGCTTAATTAATTAATTGAAAATTAAAGAAGAAAACCTATCGAAAGAAACCTATTGGCGTGGTTTCCGCGTAAAGGAGAATACTTGGAACCCCATCTCCATGAGGAGCGAGAACTGGGAGTTATTCCAAAAATTGAACCAGGGCGGGACGCAGGTGTAGAAAAGGGTTAAACCAACGTGGAACACGGTTTTTCTGATAGCAACCTAAAAACCTCCGAAAGTAACCAAGTAATCTCAATTTATCGGTTTTTCGAGCCAAAACTTGGTACCAGGGGATTTTTACGGTTGCTGAATACAGTTTTGAGGTCGAAAAATGTAAAGTTTTTAAATCGCAACGGAAAATTCAAATTAAATCGTTAACAACTTGAAAAAAGTCTTTTATCTGCCACCATCACCGGCAGATGAAAGACACAAGTTCCTGGGTGGCACTTAGGTTTGACAGCTTTTCCCGCGTTCTGGTGCTGTTCTGCTGTAACCATAGTGTAAGTGTAACCATATCGCTGGAACCAGCTCGGTAGAAACAAGAACTAGAGACCAAAAAGAAAAAATAATTTCGATTTCCTACCGTTTCACAGAGGGCAGATGAAAGACAGACGGTGACTGTGACACCACGTTTTTGCAACTGAAACCACTTGTGCACGCCTCCACATAGAAGAAATACGATTCCCGCCGCTTTCTTTGATAACCTAACGACTAACCTCACCTCTTACAGTGGTAGTAAAACCGCGGGAAACGATAAAAAGCCGCCAAAATACGAAAACAAAAAAAAGGCAGATTAAAGACAGAAACCTCCGGACAATCACATTTTATCCTCCTGCTCGCTTTATTTGCTTCTGAAAAAATCTGCAAACCCATTTTTCTTCATGTCTAGGTATATGGAATAAAGAATCACTACAAATTCAGGCCGCTGCTTTTATAGGTAATTCACAGTGTTCAAGCAAAGTTGACTACCTAGGGGTCCGGACATGGCAGATGACTGGACATTTAGCAGTTTAAACTTTAATTTCTATATTTTAGCGTGAATAAGTGCATATTTTATTGATTGACCGAAGTAGAACAAAGTTGATAGTTCATGGAGAATTTTTTTTAAACGCCTAAATCATAAATGGGCATTCGGAATCTTCTCTGGACAATGATTGGCCCTTTCTGGGAAAATGACCCAATTGCATTTCCTCTCCCTGACGTCTGAATGTGTTGGTTAACATCTTTTGGTTGATGTAGGTCACTCCTAAGGGTTCCAAAATCAATTTTGAAATTTTGAAAACGCTCTAACTCAAAAAATTTCGATATAAAGGTATTGTTTTTTTTTTCCTTCAATTTAAGATTCTATAGAATTTTTAGAATTTTTTGAGACCACGCGGAGCTCTGTAGGACAAACCGTTCGCTCACTACGAAAATTCAAGTGTTTATATTGAAATATATATATATATAAATCAAAACACGAGTGTGAATCGCAAAGGAGGCCTAATCTCCGTTCAAATTATAGCAGACCGAAATGCAATCGATGGTTGGTGATTTTGATTTTTTTTTAATTTTTTTAAAATTTTTTTTTGATTTTTTTTTTTTTTTTGATTTTTTTTTTTCTTTCTTTTCATATTGGATGGTTGGTAATTTTGTAGACGAGTGATCTATATAGAAAATAATAAACCATTGTGTAATAATTTGCAGCGTTTTACTCTAGGAATTGTTCTTGAATGATTACCTGCAGTGTACACCATACCCCTTAATATTTCTCTCACAGACCTTGGTAACCTGCTGGTCATCATCCTTCAACTTTTTCATAGTGTACAAGTATTTAATGATAATATAGGAACCTATTA
The DNA here is from genome assembly GCA_009739505.2 of Apolygus lucorum. NCBI lineage: Eukaryota > Metazoa > Arthropoda > Insecta > Hemiptera > Miridae > Apolygus > Apolygus lucorum. Next base: position 4,539,423 of record CM019182.2, read on the forward strand.
AAAAGTAATTAATGAATTATCCTCCTACTGCATAGTTACCACGAGACTGGAGTATATGATTTCCCAGCCTTCATAGACTTCATTCTGAACAAGACCAACCACGAAGACTTGATATTCAGCTGCATGTCGCTCGGCTGCACTTTCCACTCGGTGCTTGGTTCGAAAAGGCCTTCATACAACCAGAAAATCCGGGCGGCCATTTACTTCGTCCCTATCATCAGCAACAATCGCCAACTAGAAGAACTTAATTCACTCGTGTATCTAATGCTTAGGACGGCACCAGCGCTAACAGTAAGTAGATTTTTGGTTCTGTTGGTATTCTGAAATTCAATTTTGGAGAGGAATCCTATTGCTGACAAGAAGCTTCGTTTTTGGTTTATTATTTTCAGTAACATACAGTTTGAATCAAGAGAAAAATTCAACTCCCTTCGTAGTTTGATAGTTTACGTTCGAGGTACGTAAAATCCAAGAATCAAATGAAAAAAATTTCTTGGCGGCTGAAATTGAAGATAGGTGATCTTTAGACGGGTAAAATTCGAGTCGGGTGATCTTTACGAAAAGAAAAAAAAATTGGAGAAAGTATCAACCCTTTACGCTGATGCATTGTGACATGAATATGCCTCTTTGCTCCAGTTAGGCATTAATTTGCAGCATCGCTTCTCGAACCGTCATTAAAAATATCTGATTTCACCTCACTACTACCCCTGGTTACCACACTCGATGCTAACAAACAAACATCTTTTTTAAAAAAAAGAGAATGTTCGAAGGAAAATTATCGTAATCAGGGAAATGTTACTCAGTTGTTTTCCACCAACAGAAATCGTTATCCACTCGAAACCTCTCGATTTAAGCCAAAATTTGTATGGGAAATGGAGCCGAAACACTTTATTTTATCGAAAACGGTCCATGGGAGCTGGTCTAAAAGGCCTTTCACATTGCCTACGGAAAATATTTTATTCGATTTTTGGATTCTACGAAAATTGTGAGGGGGGGGGGGGTACTACTTTTTCAGGCTCGATTCCAAAGTTATACTATTGAAAATAATAAACCAAAAATCGAAGAAAATCAACATTGCGATTACTTTTTCGAGTCAAATACACATTTTTTGATTTGGTGAAAAATTCTATCTTGAACTTAATAATATATGCGGAATTAGCAAGAAATTTCTTTTTAGCATATCCACTTTATAAAGTAGAAGAATATTTATATTATAGTTCAACAATGGGTAAAAATCGGTTAAAATATTTCTATGAAAGTTTCCTCATTCACTCATACAGCACAAATGGGACTTGTTTACGTAGGAGATCTTGGAGAAGTCTGGACTAATCGAATGGCACCCGAACCTTGGAAATCTCAAGAAAGAATTATACCATGTCTGCCGTGTAATTGGTTATAATTTATACCGGCTGTTCGTTAAAATCATGTTTGATACTGGTTTTCATGTACCTCACGTAAGTTGACCTATGCAACTAGAATGACAAGTTGTGAATCGAATTATGATTATCCAGTGCCTTGCAGTGAAATTTATCATGCGTTATTTCCATTTTAGGAGAACATAGTGCAACGTTGTGGCTCTCTCACTGGGAGGTGCAAGTTCTAGAGTTGCTAAACACATTATTCAAGTGTTCGACAGCGGTAATTACTTTCACACTATTGTTAAGTACCTAAACAAGTTTTATTTTTGAGTATTTTCTATTTGCTCTACATTGAAGAAGATTATTACATCGAAACTAAAAGGAAGACACATTTTAATAATAAAGTAGTAGTTTGTACTCCAACTTCTTTCAGAAGTAATATCGTAAATGCAGTCTGTGTTTATTTCATTCTTGATTCTTCTTATGATTATCCTTCATCAACCTTTACCAACATGTCATAAGAATGTTACTTCAAATATGCAAGAGGCCGAGTCTATTCAATTTCCTTCAAATTTATTTTTCAGCTGGTTTTTCCGAGTTTGATTACGGCAGAGAGGAAAACCTGAAGAAGTACGGTACGGTGCTGCCCCCTCTGTATGATTTGAAAAAAATCACAACTCCAATTGCTTTTTACTACAGCGATATTGACCAATATACCAGTCCCAGAGTAAGCACTAGTCAGCAGCATTCATTGTTAAAAATTGGCTTTTAATATCTCTCATTTCCTCATCTATCGTCAACTGTGTTCAGGGTGATGTAGGTTGAACAATATTGACTCGAATGAAGAGTTTGAGAGATGATCTATGGTTTTTTAATAAAATGGAAAAATAATAAAATAAAAACCTTTTTAACAAAAAAAACGCTGCAAATTATTACACAATGGTTTATTATTTTTCTATGTAGATCACTCGTCTACAAAATCACCAACCATCCAATATGAAGAAGAAAAAAAAGAAAAAAAATCAAAATAAATCAAAATCACCAACCATCGATTGCATTTTGGTCAGCTCTAATTTGAACGGAGGTTAAGCCTCTTTTGCGATTCACACTCGTTTTGATTTATATATATATATATATATTTCAATGTAAACCCTCAAATTTTTGTAGGGAGCGAACGGTTTGTCCTACAGAGCTCCGCGTGGTCTCAAAAAATTTTAAAAATTCTATAGAATCCTAAATTGAAGGAAAACAATACCTTTATATCGGAATTTTTTGAGTTAGGGCGTTTTCAAAATTTCAAAATTGATTTTGGAACCCTCAGAAGTGACCTACATCAACCAAAAGCTTCGGGGCACAACTAGACCCCAAATGGAGCCTACATACCAAATTTCATCAAAATCGGTCAATGCTAAGTGGCAAAAGTGCCGCGTACGGCGTACGGCGTACGGCGTACGGCGGATGGCGGACGGCGGACGGACGGCCAAATTTTTATTCGATTTTTGGATTCTACGTACCTTGAAACGTAAACCATCAAATGGACCGACCTCAAAAATGATGGCTGTAAACATCAATATCTAGTCAACAGATGGTATGTAGGAATACCAATAATTATTTTTAGTGTGATTCACACTTATCGTCACACTCATATCCTCCATCTTACGATAGCAGTGACATACTGCCTAATAGTTTTGGAACACTTATATCTACTCGTATTCATGTTTTGTATTGCAAGATCGACGCATGTTGTAATACTCACTAGATCATGTGAGTAGTACTCAATAACCACAGCGTATCCAGATAGGTAGGTAGGTACGCATTGAAGTCGCCGCCGTGCCCATCTGTAGACACAAACTAACCACCTCCATTATTCGATGATCTGGGTAGCATTACAAGAGTAAGCACCATTGAGTTAAAATGTGCTCCCCAAACTATCAGGTACCTAGTACGTCTCTGCTGCCATATGAGTATGATAGTAAGTGTGAACCTCCCTAGGAATGGTTGTGACGAGTATTTTGAGACTCTATTATTATTGGTGGACATATTATAATGTAGCAACACACCTTCGGAAGCGTTGTTACGTAATTAACGTTCAAAACCGTCCACAATTTTAGACAAAAAGATATCTACGTTCATACTCGGTATGGAAGCATGCCTGTGGTATGGGAGGTACCTATATTTCAGAAAACGAATAAAACGTTGGTAAGTAGAACATCTAGGAGACATTTGTGTCTACAGATGGGCACGGCGGCGACTTCAATGCGTACCTACCTACCTATCTGGATACGCTGTGGTTATTAAGTACTACTCACATGATCTGGTGAGTATTACAACATGCGTCGATCGTGCAATACAAAACATGAATACGAGTAGATATAAGTGTTCCAAAACTATTGGGCAGTATGTCACTGCTATCGTAAGATGGAGGATATGAGTGTGACGATAAGTGTGAATCACACTAAAAATAATTATTGGTATTCCTACATACCTACCATCTGTTGACTAGATATCTATGTCCAACAACCTACTACATCAAGTATGTATTCGCTGAGATGATTATTTTTCCCTTTTTGGTGTTTACAGACATCATTTTTGAGGTCGGTCCATTTTTTTGTTAAAAAGGTTTTTATTTTATTATTTTTCCATTTTATATTAATTTTTATTTTTCACTTTTTAGTGGTCCTCAATATAAATCTGAAATTAATTTACCCGCAGTTTTTCGAACAGATTTAGTTAATACTGTGAATCATTTCAGTAAGGTGAACCAGAAGCCGTAGGGTGGACCACATTCTGTAATCCGGATCAGTTTCCATATGTATAGATGAGTTTCCGTTTTAGGATCAGTTTCAGGAGGTATTTGGTTCACTTTCCTACTTACCAATCTACTCTCTTATCCCCTAACTGGTCGACTTTGTTCATAATTGCTAAGTACTTGGTAGTTTTGACAACACAATTCAACCATGACATGATTGACGAGGGAGCTATGTGCTACATCTGTTATAAAACTAATGATTTACTTACTTACTAATCAATATTTGAATAAGGCGGCAAGCCCTACAAGCCAGTTGTGCTGCACTCTTACGGGAGTCAGCACAGGTGAGCCTTTATCACTTATCAATTATCAGTTCGCTAAAATTATAATACTTCGTCGTCTCATTAACGTGGTTCTTTATTCGCCTACTTTATTACTCTCATTAAATCTTAAACATGGTGTCAGAAGTGCGTGTTAAACAGTTGGTTAATGTCGGAATCTCGGGATTCGGGTATTATTGAGGACATTTTCGACTTGTCCTATCTCTTTACTGAAGACCCCGTGTCTACTCAACTATGCCGCCGAAATCAGTGAATATTTCGCCTAACGTGGGCCATCTCGAAATAGACAGTGTTTCAACTAATAAAGTAGTAAAGTGGACTAATTGGCACAAACAATTCCACTTGTATTTGATAGCTGCGGACCTAGAAGATGAGTCTGATAAGCGCAAAGTTGCCCTGCTCCTGTCTCTAATCGGCCCTCAAGGTATGGACGTATTCCATTCTTTCAATCTCGATTCAGAAACAGTCACTTACACGGATCTCGTCGCGGAATTCAATCGTCATTTCGCACCCAAAGTGAATATTACTGTGGAGAGGTACAATTTTTTGTCTTGTCGTCAGGGAGATCTCGAGTCCATAGATGAGTTTGTTACAAGACTCAAAAACCTGAGCCTCACTTGTGACCTAAAAACACTTCGTGATGAATTGGTTAGGGACATGCTGATTTGTGGCCTCAACAGTAACAATACCAAAATCAGAGAAAGACTGCTTCAGGAAGACAAACTGACTTTAACAAAGGCTGTCGAACTATGCAAAACCATTGAAATGAGCTACCTACAGGCCCGAACAATCCAAGTCAACAAAGAAGAAGTTAAACAAATTTCCAGAACGCCAAAACACTACAACAGTGGCAACCGCTCACAGGCTAGACAAAGATATAGGTCACCTAAGCCAACTCAGAATCATTCACGAGCTACATCCAGGTATCAAAGATCATCATCACCATATGGGTCAACGAGTGGATCATCCCGTGGCAGCTCGCCTTTTGATTACCGCCGCCGACACTCACCTCTCCCTGAGCACCGCAAACCTCCAGGTGACGTCTGCACTAATTGTGGACAAATACATCGATACAGGTGCCCAGCCAAAGGGATTCAATGCGATTATTGCCAGAACTGGAACCATTACCGACGATTCTGCCCCTTCAATGTCAAACCAAAGGAAGTTCGCCAAGTGGACGTTGGTACCGAAGAAGATGACCATGAGTACTTCATCTGTAAGGTCTCGGCGGAGGACTCAGAGAACGCCTGGTATGTTGAATTGTCTATTAACAACATTGATACTGTCGCTCAACTAGACACAGGGGCTCAAGTTAATTGTATTTCTCTAAAACAATTGAGAAAACTAGGTGTTGATGATAATTTTATATCACCATCAAAACAAAAATTGACTGCCTATGGTGGAACCACACTGCCTCATTATGGTAGATGTGTGTTACCCTGTATTGTCAGAGGTCAAACATACACTCTAACATTTAATGTCCTGGATTCTGACGTCAACACAGTATTGGGTTTTCAAACGTGTAAACAATTGAATTTAGTACAACGCATCCATAAAATAGTAAAAAGTGAAACGGCTGACCCTTTGCCATATGATTTCGTTCTCAAACAATACCAAGATGTTTTCAAGGGTTTAGGCTGCATGAGTAATTCATGTAAGCTTACTTTGAAGCCAGGTGCCGAACCTGTAATAGATCCACCAAGGAAGCTTCCATTCAAATTGTACAACAATGTCAAAGACGAATTGAGTCGTATGGAACAAGACGGGGTAATTGTGAGGGTCACAGAGCCTACGGAATGGGTGAGCTCCATGGTGGTGACAGAACGGAGAGCAGGAGCCCTAAGAATCTGTATAGATCCGCGGAATCTGAACGCGAATTTAATGAGAGCCCATTACCAGCTACCAACGCTTGAGGTTATCAGGTCCCAATTGAATGGGTCGGTCCATTTTCAGTACCTTGGATGCCAACTGTGGCTTCTGGAATGTGCCAATGGATCCGGAAAGCACCAAATATCTGACTTTTGGCACACCATTTGGTAGGTTCAAATTTCTACGCTTGCCATTTGGAATTTCAGTAGCACCGGAGAATTTTGCTCGTATTATGTCGGAAAATTTTGGAGACCTAGAGGGAGTTTGCATTTATCTCGATGATCTTTTGGTTCATGGAAGGAACAAAACCGAACATGACGGAAGGTTAAAAGCAGTACTTGAAAGGGCTCGACAAGTAAATTTAAAATTCAATGAATCAAAATGCAGGTTTGGGCTGTCAAGGGTGAAGTATATGGGGCATGTTTTCTCTAAAGATGGAATATCTGTGGACCCCTTGCGAACAAAGGCAATTACCGAAATGCCTGCGCCTAAGGATAAAAAAGCCCTACAGCAATTTATTGGAGTCATCACATATTTATCTGGTTTCATCCCTAATTTTTCACGGGAAACTGCTATTCTTCACAGCCTATTAAAGAAAAATGTACCCTGGCACTGGGATGCTAACCACGAAAAATGTTTTGAAAAAATGAAATCGCTGATTACCCAAGCCCCAGTACTTGCTCATTTTGACGTGAAGGCTCCTATTGTTCTATCTGTGGATGCATCCCAGTATGCAGTGGGGGCTTGTCTCATCCAAAACAGCAAACCAATAGAATATGTGTCTAGAACTCTCACTAATACTCAGAGAAGGTGGGCACAGATAGAAAAAGAATTGTTCGCTGTTCTTGTGGGTTGCACTCGGCTGAAACAGTACATTTGGGGCCAATCTTTCACTGTAGAAACAGATCACCAGCCATTAGTGACTATCTGTAAACGGAGCTTAGCAGATGTTCCGCCAAGACTACAGCGCATGTTACTCCAACTCCAAATGTTTGATTATCATCTGGTTTACAAGCCAGGGAAATACATGTTCATTGCAGATGCGCTTTCCCGGGCCCCTCTGCCCCAAACAGACAACAGCCTCGATGAAGACATTGCCATTCATGTCAATATGATACATAGCCACCTAGCAGTGTCCCCTCGAACACTGTCAGAGATACAGAGCATAAGCAAAAACGATGAGGTGAGTGTTCTACTGAAAAAGCTATTGCCTTGAGGGATGGCCAACCTCAAAAAACAAGCTAGAGAATTGCGTCAAACCCTATTGGGATTTTCGAGCTGAGATAAATACCGTAAATGGCATATTATTCCGAAATACTAGTGTCATAGTACCTTCAGGAGCCAGGAAAACCATTCTTACGAAAGTACACACTGCTCACATGGGGTTGGATAAAATGAAGTCTCTGGTGAGAGGGGGTGATATTCTGGCCTAATATGGCAGCTGACCTCAAAAACATGGTTGAGAATTGTCAAACCTGCATGAAATATCGCCCCAATAACCCTAACGAACCACTGAAGTCTCACCAACTGCCTCACTTGCCATGGCAGAAGGTAGGTGCTGACTATTTTGATTTTGACGGAAAAAAATACCTGCTTGTTATGGACTATTTCTCAAAGTTTATTGATATGAACCAGGTTTCATCAACAAATGCTGCAAACACAATATCAAGTCTGAAAGCTGTGTTCAGCCGATATGGTATTCCCGTACAGCTAGTGACAGATGGAGGGCCACCATTTCAATCTCAGGAGTTTAGAGATTTTGCTACTTCTTGGGACATTGAACATGTGACAACCAGCCCATACATGAGCCAATCCAACGGCCAGGCCGAAAGTGGAGTAAAAATCGTAAAGAACATCTTAAGAAATGCAGAGACTCAGGCAATGATCCACATTTGGCTATGCTGCAGTACAGAAATGCTCCCAAAGGAGATATGGCGTCTCCAGCACAACTTCTCATGTCACGCCGCTTAAGGTGTACCTTACCTATCTCAGAGAAATTACTAAGGCCAAAAGTCGTAAATTTCAAAAACCATTTGCAAATTGCCAAAGGGGCGCAACAACGTTCAAAATTCTATTTTGATAGAACAGCTCACCCAATGCCTTGCCTTAAAGCGGGTGAGAAAATTCATTTCAAATTGAAACCAGACAGTCACTGGCTCCCGGGCATCGTTGTTAAACCTATAGATGACAGAACGTACATCATCAAAAATTCAGAAGGAGTTGAATACGTAAGGAATAGGAAGTTCATCATGAGAGATAATCGGCCCATACTGAAACATAAGGAACTCTATTATTTTGGCGCAAGCACCCTACCAAATGCAGCTGATCCTGAAGAAACACTCAATCAAGAGGAAAGGTACATCCGGAACTCAGGAAAAAACTCCAACAACCAGCCCAGAAAACAAACAATTGAAGACAGACAACACAATCGTCAATTCACATCATAAGGAAGTTGGAAGTAGTGGGCAACAGGTTACTGAAGGAAGCAACCCAGAAAACACCAACGATGATGCTTTGAAAGGTGCAGAACAGACAAATGGAACTGGAAAAAGGAATGAAGGGAAAAGAATAGTAAAACCTCCTAAACGGTTTACATTCTCCGACTTCGACTGAGGATTCTTACCTGCATTTCCTATTATGTGATAAATGAAAAAGACTTGAAAACAAAACAAAACTTAATTTAATTTATAATTTTCGTTATACTGTATTTGTTCATAATGTCGCAAACGCATTGTTAAAAAAAAAAAAAAAAAAAAAGAGCATGTTATAAAACTAATGATTTACTTACTTACTAATCAATATTTGAATAAGGCGGCAAGCCCTACAAGCCAGTTGTGCTGCACTCTTACGGGAGTCAGCACAGGTGAGCCTTTATCACTTATCAATTATCAGTTCGCTCAAATTATAATACTTCGTCGTCTCATTAACGTGGTTCTTTATTCGCCTACTTTATTACTCTCATTAAATCTTAAACAGGTAGGAGTAAACCT